>OZ023171.1:16460888-16833388 GCA_963678695.2 Diplodus puntazzo | reverse complement strand
TTCTTTATGTAATCCTTCAGTTTACAGCTGGACAGGTAGCCTGCTGCCTTGCTGCCAGCGTGGCTGGAATACTGATTGCAAGACATCCTATATACACCTCAGTGTGTGTGTGTGTGTTTCTGCATTTGTAGGAACACTCATGCATAACCTCCTGCAATGGCCTACTTACTGTATGGTCCCTCTATAGTGTGTGGTATGCATCAACTGTGACTTAAATTTAACACTGTGAGTCACATGAATTCACGGTAAAATACAAAAATGTCGAAAAATGCAACGTTAATGAAGTTAAGAAGTTAATGGGGTCTTTTCTGGGCCGACAGTCATCTTCCATCCTAGTATTGTGGAAATCTGTTCAGTAGTTTTTGTGTAACCCTACTCCTTAATAGTCTGATGTTTATCTGACAGGTTAACCTTAACTGTTGTCTTAAGACGAAACCATATCTATTCAAACCATTTTTTTGTTCTGTGTCAGTACACTGATTTCCGCTGGCCGTGCATATCGCATCACTGTGCTCGTTCCTCATCGATAATGAAAGAAATTGTAAGCTGCAATCCTGTGATCAAGCTTCTTTCTCTCAGAAGAGCAGACAACTATAAACATACAACTATACATAAACTACCCACACCTATAACACTAAAAATAAATGGCTTTGAAATATATAAATTGGTGTAAGCAGGAGAAGCAAGTAGAGTTCGTACCTCGGTGGGGTTCTGAGGGACTGTGGAGGCCTTGTAACCCAGCTGCAGGAGCATCGCCTCGGCTGCGTTCCGCTTGGCCACCTTCTTGTTGGGCCCTGTTCCCGTGGCAACCTCGTTATTCACCTTCACCTGCATGTGCACGGATGCAAACGCATGCACAGAAACGCACAGAAAGCCATGAGATTGAAGACATCCGGAATTATATTACTTTCAGACTAACAATGAATATTATGGCTGAACAGAAAACCAACATAATATAACAGTGAATCACTGAATGAAAACACTTCTCTCACTGCTTCCCGCTTCCTGTCACACTTTCGTACCCTTTTCAGCCGAGAACACTTTGAGCCGAGTCAGCCGTGCGATTTTACATCGCAACAAAAGGCCGCCGAGTGAAGTGTTTGTTTTTCAGCGATCCCAAAACATTAAATCTGTCTACACAGAATGTAAGCAGATATTTCCAAGAGAATATCAGACGTCGTTATGTTATGCAAACAGACAATTACACTCTACAAATAACATTCTGGGAGCCAAAGCCTGTGAACAGCGAGGCCTCAGTGCACTCGCTCAAAGCAGTCTGACATGCTCACTAAGTGCTCCTCTGAATGCTTCAAGTGGGCGCACAACAACATATAATAAGACGCAAAGCCTTAACAAATCACCAAATTGCTAAAAATAAACACAATCAGTCATTTGTAAAAAATGTGTAAAAACTTGTGGGAGCCTTTATCCTGTAACTGGTGACGGGTTCAGAAAGAAAAAGACGAGAAAACAGAGACTCATTTGAGCCCTGCTGCTTACTGAGGGAAACAATGTGGAAATTTTAGAAGAGTGAGTGGACTGCACAAAAGGATAAAACACACACACACACACACACACACACACACACACACACACACACACTCGCAGGGCCTTATGTGTGTATCAAAGAGGCATGGAGAATAGGTTTGAGGCTGAGTTACTGACCGATGTTAAGAGAAGCTCTGTTCTTCTTATGAAAGAAAAGGATTATGGAAAGATAAACAAAGAGCGAGAGTTTGACTGAGAGGGACAGACACAGAAAGAAGAGTAGGAATAGAAATTGAAAGAGAAGCGCAGTTAAAATTTTGCGCATAAATTAAGATGGACTAAGCAGCTGTGCTATGCACGTAACAGACTGCTGAGTGTGGCTGGACTTACACATAAACTAAAATAAACAACAACCAAGACAAAAACAAACGAATTAACTAATTCTATATCTTAATTTTGCCACTTATAAAAGTTGTGCAACTGTCCTTCCAAGTTAGATATTGCATATTTTTGCATCTCTGCCGACAAAGACTATAAACGGTTCAAGAATAACACTAACAAACATCCCTCAACCAAGTTGCCATGTCGAGATTGCCAATCTCCGCAAGTTTTGCACAGCTGTATTTACATTTATGTTGGCCAACCAACGCAGCTTCTCTGCAATCATCATCAAGTACATTTACTTATGAACTCACCATAAATTTTGATTTCTGTTTTTTTTATTATTTACATAAGCACTTCCATTTTCTGCCAATTTTACAAATGTACTTTTTTTTTTACTTCATTTGTTTGATAACTTAATACACAAGTTTCTTTTCAGACAGCATTCTGCATCAGAGCCAAAGAAGAACATTTTTAACAAATGTATTTTATTGGGGGGACAAAATGCTGTCTATATTCAGATAAATGCTGAATATCAAATCTGATAACTGTTCAGATGACGTGTCAATATTAACAGTGATGGAATATACTTAAGTACAAATTTGAGATATTTGGAATTTTCCTTGAATATTACAAAGTCCTGCTACTTGCTGTAATAATTTCACGTAAAATTTGCTCTTTATACTTAAATACAAACATTTAGTTGCTTTAATTACTAGCTACCTTTCAGACTGCAAACTTCAAGCCAAGACAGTGCATTTTTTAGATAATTTATTTTTCACAATTGGATAAAAAGATGCTGATGCCAATAATAATCAGAAACATGCTGAACATCGAATCCTATAATAGCTCAGGCCAATTATCACTCGACTCATAACAAACAGTAGAACTAGTAGTGTGCGGATCAATACAGAAATATCAATGATCCCTCTGTTCTGGGATTGATTTTCATATCAAAAGCTCGATATCTAAGCTCAGAAATTTTGGGTAAATGTTTATTATACCACCAACGGGGTTACTTCCACTTGTCATGCATGAACCAGGCTCTAAATGTGTAAGGCGCCTCTGACAGAGAATGAATGATGATGACTGACGGCAACTGCTGTCATGTACAGAGTTTTGTAGTCCTCAGAACAGCATGTGGCAACATCACAAACCTTGTTAAGCATCTGAGATTGAATAACAATACAGAATGTGGTGATAGGCAAAACAGAAGTAATCAAGTTATCCAGACACAGAGAGACAGTGGATGTAGCCACTGGTGACTTTTATTGATGTCACTGACTCATGTCTGCCTAGGTTTCAGTTTTTGTGCTGATGTTCGAACAACAGGAGTTCTCTGGGATGTTAAAACTGTTGAATGCCGTTTTTTTTTGGCTTTTGGGCAACATATCGTACCGTATTGGTACCAGTTTTACTTGGTATTGGATCGGAAAAGAAAACAGTGATTTTTTTTTGTCCTCAATTTTGCATTAACTGTATTACTATCATGCATGTGAGCGCACAAAAAAAGACTAGCACGGCAGCTTTCAACGGTAAAGCTGTAAATTATAACATCATATGATAAAAATAGTTGGGCAACGCCAGATTCAGTAAAAACTAAGAAGATCCAACCAAAGGCAGACCGAGAGAAATGTGCTAGTGCCAGATCTGAACTGTAACGAACGGATTGACAAAATGTCATAACATGTTTTCATGTTGTGGCTCTTTTATACATGACCTCCAATAGTTCAAGCAGCTCTGAAACTGAAACTGCAACTGTGGTATCTAATGAGGATCTTTCTCCATACAAAGTCCCTGCTGTTCTGTTTACTGGATTAGTGATAAACAGCAAATCCTCCATAACTTAGTTAAGGGTTAAAGGTTGCAAGAGCTGACATTTTATTCTGTTAATGAATACGAGCTCCTTACTACACAGACCACATTCTAATATCTTTCTGTACCAGAAGACAGTTAGTGGGCTTTCTTTACTCAAAAACAGCTTGAAATGGCAATTTAGTAGTGTAAAACAACTGGCTGCTCAATCAAGGAAAACAGGGCTGTAAAGACTGATGTTCATCTATTCTGAGCTTAAAATGCACGCTATAAAAATAATGAATATCTAGTGGAACTTTTCAAGAAGGAACTAGGAGGATGAGAGAGGAGAAGGGGGGCGGTGGAGTGAGAGGCATGTCCAAGTCTCTAATAGAGTACAGAAGAGAATTTGCAATTGAATTATAAATCATTTACTCCATAAAGAGTGGTCCAGAGCTAAATTTAAAATCGTTGAGCTTAGATAAGTAGTGCAGAGTTCCCAGAGTGGGAAGTGGACATTTGCTTGGACACTAATCATTAATATTCAGTGATGTAGAAAGTTCCTAAAAGTCATAAAAGTAAGGATAATGTTAATTATTCCACTGGTAAAAGGGAATGTCGCCTATATGCATAGTTACTGAATAAAAGACTTAAAGTTTCTGGTATTTGATGTACTTCAGTCTCAAATGTAACGAGAGAGATTACGATTACATCGTAAAACAGAAAGAACAGCAACCGTCTCAGGCCTCCTGCTACAACATGAGGTTTGTTAGTTGTATGCATGACTTAACTGGGACAACACACATGACTGAAATCGGAAACTAGATAAGAGTCCCAGGAGAAAACCAAGAAACTTGTGTTCTAGTGTAAAGAGGTTATATAATGCTGCTGCTGGATGCCTTTGGCCAGACAGACAGAGGTTTCTTCTTGTTCTGCCATTGGCTTGCCTTTAGTCTTCTTGATCAAAAATATAGTCAGGAGTATACCTGCTCTTTAGCTTCCACTTCTCAAGAATACTCACTCATCCTTTGATTTGTCCATTACCGCATATTCACACAGGAGTTACATCTATTTTGCTCTCATCACTACAGTGATCATGTGTTGGGCTTTGAGAGTTGCCAAACAGCTGGTGACCTACACCCAGTTCTGCACCTAAACGCATCCTGCATAGTGACAGACGGCTCTGCTGCTGCTCACGCTGTGCAGACATGATGTGAGAGGGAACTTCAGCATGAGACTGTTAAGCTCCTCTTCTTCCTCTGAATACATAATCCCCATCCTTTCACCCTTCTCCATCTCAATCCCACTTCCACACCTCATTTAGATTAGACTGCGTTAGCTAAAACTTACAACAAATCTCTTGAAGGAAAGTTTGTTCCGTGTAGCAGCGCACAAGTAGTAAGAAAACAGACAGTGAAAAGAAAATGAGGAGAACTTCTAATGAAACCATTCTTTACCTGCATGATGAACTCCCGGCGTCGTGGCATCCCCCTTTCAGAGAGCAGCAGGTACTCGGGCTCCTTCTCCTTCTTGGCCTGCTGGATCTGGGCCAGACGGCTGATCGGGTTCATGCCCTGGCCATAGTCTGGTCCCGTCTGGGACAAAACGATGAGACACACAATGGTCGATTCACATTATGGCATTCTCTTATCATGTTATAACAATCATCTGCACCTGTTTATTGAGCTTTACTGACAGTAATATACAACAGTACTGCATATGAGTGAACGGAAATTGGTCATCTGCAATGGTTAGATGAAAAAGATATGGAGGACACAGGAAATTAATTGGAACAGCATCTCACAATATCGTATTTCACACATTTTTTGAATGAGAGTGGCACTGGGAGTGTCAACTTTTACAAATGTTTCAGTCAAAAAATGGTGACAGTGAATAATTCTGCCACGCTGAGTGTATTATGACAGCTCTCAGATGACTCCGAGGTGTCTTGAGTGTGTCTTTAGCACTCCGCATTTGAAAACATTATGTCTCTAAGCCTGGAGCCCATCTGCAATACCTTGAGGATGGTCTTGGTGCGTTTTTTGTAGTGCGTCTTGGGTTTCTCCACAGCTGGGATAAAGGGCAGCTTCTTCAGGTCCTGCAGGATGGACAGAGCGGCACGCTTCTTTGAGAGCTTCTTGCTGTTGCCCTCGCCCTCAGCGGAGAACTCCCCGACGGTGACACGGGTCAGGAAGCTTTTCATGTGCGGGGGGCCGCTCTCCTTTAACACCTGGGGGAAAGATACAGGGTGGACAGGTTGGAAGTGAGGGAGTTGTTTAAATGAAACTTCCAGTTACATCTGTCTTGTACCAGGGCTGTTGCACGGACAGACACATTAGTACAAAAGACCGAAAACTGAGTGATTTTGCATGATATGTGTGAGGGACTGTGTGTAGCGTACTCTGCAAACAGCTAAACCAGGTGGTCCGAAACATCTGTTCTCGATGGACACAGTGCTACCCACCCATATGTGTGTGTTATTCATATACAAAGCGCGCACACACACACACACGCAGACTGAAGTCCAAGCACACACATGAAGAGGAACATGTTCCTAGATGACAGTCTCCAGTGTTGAGGGCTCAGTTTCCTTCCTCTAGCCTCTGGTCACCTGGGAGACCTAAAACAAACACCGGCTGGCGTTAGGTCATGCTTCTGCAATCACATCTACTTCCTGTGAAGTCCGAGAACAGTGTGTGAGTGCGTGTAGGCGTGTGTGTGTGTGTGTGTGTGTGTGTGTGTGTGTAGCAGGTGGGGTTCTCCCCAACCTTATTTAGGAAAACACGCTGGAGGAAGAATTAGGTTTCACACACTTACTGAGTCCAACAGTACATGTTCGGCTGATGCGGACGCCTTTTCGACTAATAGATCGCTGACTTTCTCCATCGCTCGCTCTCCCTCTAGCCACTGTCTGTAATCCGTAAATTCTCAAGCCCCCCAACCCACCCTCTCCTCTTCCTCTCTCTCTCTCTCTTGCTCCCGCTCTCCTTTATTTGAGCTCAATTTGTGGTGCAGACAGCACAAATTGTAGCAATCAGATGCAATCAAAAAACAGTTCATTTGAACCCAGCGACCGATAAAACAGATTAAACTGATAAGCGGAACCTTGAGCATTCCTCAAATGCTTCACACATCAACACAGACTAATACCAGACCTTGAGGAGAACAAAGGATAATGTGTGCAAACCCCTCCACCACCACTACATAACTATACCCCGACAAACTTGTGTCTTGTTTAATAAACATGCTAAAATGACAATGCAAGTCTTGTGCATAAAAACCAGATAAAACAAGACATGAAAAACTATAAAATGATGCCAATAACTCCTACAACAATCACTGCTAAAACATAAAACGCACATGGAGTGGTCTAAATATTTCAATTGCTGTGAAATTGCAGTCAAAAGGCTAAATAATAAGGATATATTTACATTTCGTCACAGTCAAATAACTGCACTTGTCTTAAAATGGCTGACACTGGCCTCGTGTTTGCCGTCTGTTATCTGTATCTGTTATCCTGTCAGCATTCCTGCACAATGACTTTAAGTATATGTATGGACGAGTGTTGTAGGGAAGCCTTGGAGCACTACACGTAGCTCTCCAAGCACCAACAGCCAAACTCACTCCCACCCAGGGGATCTGCTCTGGTCTCGCTCATCACTAGAAAAAGGAAATGTAACATGGCAGCTTCTTGTGCATTACAACATTCAGTGGGACTACATGCATCCCATTCTTGACCCTTTTACTTTGTGTCGACGGTGCTGATGATGACACTTTACGGAATCGGCCACTGGTCAGCTGAACTTATGTCACAAGGCGAGCTTTTAGCAGAATGACGAGATAATTGTCGTGTCTAATGTGCAGGACGGGAAGCCTCTTCAGCTGTCTTCAGTTATGTAGCTTCACTCACTCACTCACTCATTCTGTGTCCATCACAGGCTCCTCTAAACATGTGTAGCTATTCCGCTTATGTGGTTGAGCAAGATGGTAAGCTGACCAAGAAATAAACATA
Source organism: Diplodus puntazzo (assembly GCA_963678695.2). Taxonomy (NCBI): domain Eukaryota; kingdom Metazoa; phylum Chordata; class Actinopteri; order Spariformes; family Sparidae; genus Diplodus; species Diplodus puntazzo. The sequence goes on along the minus strand of OZ023171.1, from coordinate 16,825,713 downwards.
TTTGGATCCTGGAGGGTGACCACAACATTCCTGGTTTGATTCATACTACAAACCTCTGTTTGTCTGTCAGGCAACCAGCGGATAGTTACCAGTCCCAGTCCAGCATAAACCATCTTCCAATTGTTGTCCAAATGCCGAAAAATATCGCCATAAATAGTTATTTGCGACAAAATGAAATGAACATGGTTCCAGTCTTTGTGCTAAACTAAGCAATCCAGCTTAGTGACCTAAAGGTGGCTTCAATCTTGTGAGGACGGAATCTGATTGGATTTAACCTGTTACATAATGAACAACGAGCTTCCGCCACATGCAGCTCACCTGCTGTTATGAAGATGAAATCCAAAACCCAACTTTATAACACTTTCTGCTGACGAAGAAAGCAGATAACGATTCTGTTTTACAGTCAGTTAGAAAAACATTCCTGTATCCAGATCTGCATCAAATGTTAAGGGTTCTATTCTGGGCCGAGACACATCCTCGAGGTTTTGTGGAGATCCGTTTAGTAGTTTTTGTGCAATTCTGCGGACAAAACAACCAACCAACAAACTTGTTCCTGTGCAAACAAATCTGCTTGTGATTGATTAAATGATTAACATGATTTTAAGTTACACAATTTCCTTTACAGACACAAATGGTCCAGTTGACTTGTTACGAAATCAATTCTCTTTGGTTTTGGGCTTTTAAACATGTCTGCTTTCCTTTCTGCTCATGCTAAACACTTGTAAGGCTACGGTAGAATGAGTGATGGACTGGACGGGATGAAGTCTTGCACTGAGATGAGATTCCCTTGTGCTGTCTAAAGTGAAAACATGCAGTCACTGAAAGGAAGCAGAAAAATAAACATGGCCTGTATAGATATATGGTGCAGTCAACAAAGAGTGTGATACCAAGTGTGTGTCTGTGCACTCATGTCACACACTCTTGGCGCAGGACGGCGGCAGACGAGCTGCAGTCAGTCTCCTGGCAGACGACACGGGATCTGCGCCACACCGATGGGATTTCAGCACTTCCATTCATTTACACGCACACATACATGCAAACAAACACACAAACACACCCGTCTACCACCTGATTATAAGGATCGGGTTGTACACAGGAAACACTCGGTAATTCAATGTTGAATTTTTTCCCCCCCGAATCCCCTTCTCCTCTTGTCTCCTCATCTCATCTTTTCTCTAACATGGGAGGCCTTCTCTTCGGCTTCTCATCGTGACATCAATACCCTGAGCAGTCAGGAGGATCCATGCATCCAAGACCTCAGGTACTCTGGAAGAGGAGGCTATGGGAGCACGGTAGGACAATGGCGGGGACTGGTAGAGGGAAGAAAGGCTCTTTTGTGACGAGCGGTGGATGGACAAGCCCTGAAGGAAGCTGCTTCTTGTAAGATGGGTGGTTCTTGGCTCGGACCCTCTTCTCTTGTGTCCTCCTTGGAAAGGGAGCCTCTGATTCAACACACAAGCTGTGATTTATAGATTGGTTCCTCTTTGATGCTGACATCTGTTTGATATTGCCTGACGGGGGGATTAAATGAGCCAACTGGCTCTCAGGGTGGCGGCGACCCTCATCGTTGCAGAGGGATGGGAAAGCAGACACTAGCGAGCGGTGACTCACGGGTAATTTCATGCCCCGGTGAGGGCAGGGATGAGATGATGTGAAAACATGGCCGCTTGTGAAAGGCGTTCACATGAGACGTGACCGTTATGGTTTTGTGTAGGATGCATGTGTGCGTGAGTTTAAGAGATCGTCTGTTGGCGAGGGTGTGGGAGTGTGCTATTTCTTCTCGATGCATCAAAGTAGACACGGTAACGAGGATGTGACATGGCAGGCTAAACTTTGTTTAATGAGTTATAATGTAATGGACCCAGTGGGCAGGAGAAGACCCACACACACACCAGTTATTTACACCTGGTATCCAGCCACAGTGTAGTGGCAGTGTGAGAGCAGATTGTATGCAACGCACTGATTGAGGATGAAAGTGAATCTGCTGGAGAGCCGTCAGGAGTATGAGGGGGAGAGAAAGGTATGTTATGCCATGAGAGGGAGAGGATAATTGCCTCAACACAGCCTGGCCTTCGGACAGTTTAGTTTGATATGGCACCAGGGAGAATAAATGCAATCAACTGAAAGGGAAACAAATCTGTCAGTCCGCTCTCCGAAGTCTCTTTCTCTTACTTTAAATCCATTTACAGCACAGAAAAGGCCAAACACGAATCAAAACTTGTGCAATCGTCAAAGAATATCAACTGCAGATAGTCAGTGAAAGAAAGACAAAGTGGAGAGAGGTTACTGATTTACTGCCCATCAGACAGCAGTAATGAACAGCCAGTCTCCAGAGTGACAGTGAGCAGAAGAGGAAAGAAGTGGAGGAATGTGGTTGTGGTCTGCTCCTAAAAACCGCCGCTGTCAGCTTCCAATTTGGAAGGACTGAAAATGAATGAATTGCTAACAGTGACATGTCACATGATGAATCACATCAATCCAGATTTAGCTGGCTGAAATTATTAATAGCAGTTCCAGGAAGGATCGCCATGTCATGCTCTGATGAGCACATTTTGAGAACAAAGAAGGGGAGGATTGGATGATCAATTTTTCCAATGTTGTGTAAACTTTCATTAGCGAGCAAAGTCAACAGACTGAGAGGAGTCTCCCTCCCTTCCTTCCATCCTCGCCTCTTATTTCCTCTCACCCGCTTTCCGCCTGTCCCCCTAGCCTCAACCCGCAACAGCACTCTGTGTGATTTTTGGGAGTGATGGTAGGAGAGGTGGAAAGCAGGGATTCTGTGGAGGAAGGGAGGGGGCACGCAGAGTAAACTGAGCCTCCCTTGTTTTTGGCACCTTGCAGAGTGCAGTAGAAGAAGAGGCGGGCGATCAGGGAGTGAATATTGGATGAGTCAGCTGAGATTTGATGAAAGCCAAGGGGAACGGATCAAGCAGTTCATGTAAGGACACAGTAGACTTCATTGGGGATTTAGAAAAAGTTAGAGGACAGAAATGGTAAAATTCCCTGTAAGGTCCAGAGGAAATCTTCCTAGATCAAGGCAGTTAACTCTCATCTTATCCAGTGGGGGATTGTAGCAGCACGGGGCAGCTCCCAGCTGAGTTTCTCAAGGTCGCCAACCTTCTGCTGCGGAAAGCTTTTCTCAGAGGCAGCTGTCAATACCAACATGTTCTTACCAAACAGAAACCACCGTAGCAAAACAAACAGAAGTGCAAAGGTGGTTTGGGATTCATTTCCTCGTATGGTCACTACATGCTGGGTGTTAAACTGACTAAAAATGTACTGACGTGAAAAGGAAAATCCCAAAGAATCCACAAAGCCCCGGGGTTTCAATATCAACATCACACACACTTCAGGAGTAGCAGCAGCTGTTCACTTCCACTGAATTGATGACTGCCTTTGCTCAGGTTTTTAAGAAGTTTATACACTTCAAATCAGGGGTTCTCTTTTTACACAGTATGAAACATTTTTTGAGTTTAAAAGATTAGATGCTGTTAGGATTTGCAAGACTTTGCTCAGCAGATGACAGTGATTTATTGGTTTGGAAATGAGTAAAACAGCTCAGTCACAGTCAGCTGCAGGTGTCTGTGACAAAGAACTCACATGTGAGAGAGTAGAAGATGGAACTGAAGTCAGTTTGGTCTGACAATATCCAGCTGGAACTACTTTTCATGTAATGCACTGAGATTGACGTAATTTGATGCTTGATATTGAGGAGCTGGACTGGTATTTTCATGTCAATAGCTCTGTATTGATTGTCTCAATGATTCTCATCAGGAGCTGTTAAAGGGATGACACGATTACAATTCAATTGGCTTTGGGTGGCGAGGGAGAAGGGGGACGATTGCTGTCTGCCTCTCAACAGCACCCAGTGGTTAGAAATCATGATGGATCACAATGCTAAAACAAAACAAAGGTTAAAGGCAGAGTTTGAATTTTAAATTTTTCTTATTAGATTCAGTTGTGCTGTAATACTTCAGACAATGGAGGGCAATTAACACAGCACATTACGGTGAAATGGAAGTAAAATAAGAGAGAATAAAGACATTAAACGTGCACTGTGTAGCTTTGGGTAAGGAATCTTAACCAGGAGAGAAATAGCTTCATTGAGTGATTTTTATGCCTAAACAAACTAAATTAACAAACTCTCTTTGTTTTCATGACAGAACAAACTTAATAAACAAACTGACCTTAAAAAGGACAAGTTCACACTGTTTTACTTTGTTTATATGTGGCGAATCCTGCCACCTTTCTAGCTTCAAACTGCTTGTTTATTCAGTTACGGAAAAAATAAATATTTCTGAGTTTGTATTACTGCCTCATTAATATAATATTACATTCAGAGTTTGAATTTCTTCTCCAAAACTACACAGCACCCCCTTTAACAGGCTTGTGTTTTAGGTACATATAATTGCTGATTCATTCTCAACTAATTAAATGTCCTATGTCTTCATATCTTTACCTAGTTCATCATTACAAGCTTATATTGGCTGTTAAGTGGAGGCAACCTCTGGACACCAAGGTTCACTTGTCATGTTGAATTACTGACAAATTTTGTTTTTATCTATAGATATCTATAGATATATATTTTATCTATATATCTATATCTATATATATATATATATGTATATATATATATCTATATATATATATATCTATATATATATCTATATATATATATATATATATATATATATATACTATATATATATATCTATGTATATCTATTTATAGATATAGATCTATCCAGATCTAGATATATCTATATATCTAGAAATCCAGGCTATATCTATATACGGGTATATCTATATATATCTATATACGGGTATATCTATATATATCTATATACGGGTATATCTATATATATCTATATACGGGTATATCTATATATATCTATATACCGGTATATCTATATATATCTATATACCGGTATATCTATATATATCTTTATACCGGTATATCTATATATATCTATATATCTAGATTTATAGATCTATATATCTATATATCTAGATCTATAGATCTATATATCTAGATCTATAGATCTATATATCTAGATCTATAGATCTATATATCTAGATCTATAGATCTATAGATCTATAGATCTATAGATCTATAGATCTAGATCTATAGATCTAGATCTATAGATCTATAGATCTATATATCTAGATCTCTCTCTCTCTCTCTCTCTCTCTCTCTCTCTCTCTCTCTCTCTCCTCTCTCTCTCTCTCTCTCTCTCTCTCTCTCTCTCTCTCTCTCTCTCTCTCTCTCCTCTCTCTCTCTCTCTCTCTCTCTCTCTCTCTCTCTCTCTCTCTCTCTCTCTCTCTCTCTCTCTCTCTCTCTCTCTCTCTCTCTCTCTCTCTCTCTCTCTATATATATATATTCAGCATAGAAGCCATATAAAACTGTGTCTTAGGTGTGAATATTAAACACAAATGGGATACAAGTATAGGCACAATTTGTGTCACAGACCTTGTGATTTATTGGGCTCATCTATTTGATTGCATTAAATTGTACAGGTTTAATTTATTAATCTAGCAACTACTATGTAATATCCTTTAAAAACGTACAAAAATAAAAGTTTTATCAAACTCTGCAGCTAAAAAAAACAAAACATTAACGCAGTCTGGATTTAAGGCTGCTTCTGGCTAATGTCCGGAGACAAATAAAACAATGGCAAATAAATAATATAGAACTTAAACCTCATTTCTTAAATACAGGCTTAGAAAAAAAGCTGCTGCTTGATTAATATGAGTTCTCTTCATTTGGTTTTGCAGGACTGTACAAAAGGCTAAAGATTACAGGAAACAACCGAACCCCTTATCAGCTGAGTCACCGCCAGTCAATGAGACCAAGGCACCAGAACCCATACTGATGTCCTACATCAATCCTGAAACACTTTGAACTTAACACCATGAGAATTTCCACAAGCCTTAAAAGGCGGTAGGCTATCCAAAACTTCCTGTGCGCACATTCTTTTGACACTCTTTACAATAAGTGAGCTCACTGAAGGAAAATTAGGCAAAACTGGGTAAACACACATGTCCTTATGCACTTCATATTTCATTATCGTTAGATATCGAGTATTATTCAGTGTGATTAGTTTTTAAGTTCTCGTAATTCTTACAACATTATGACAACCTCATAATACATCATGACTACTCATACACCCGTATCTACTTGGTCTTATCTTCATTCATTCTGTGCAGATGTCCAGGAAGAACATGAATAGTGGCGTCACATGACCACATTTTTGTGGGCGTTTGGTGATACGATGTTTTAAGTCATGGTCTTGGTTTCCTCACCTCAAAATTGACAGATAAGTTCCTCTTCAGGGCAATTTCATAGACCAGGCTGATCTCTGATTTGCTGGCATCGCTGCCTTCATCAGTCTCTGCTTTTTCTTCTGGGCTCTGGAAAAGAAGGAAAAAATCAAAGTCAAAATGGTTGAATTACTGTTTGTGCTCAATCTAGTGCCACTTCTAGGTTAAAGGTTTCCAAATAGTCTATTGTTCTGTACAATTAGTTCAATTAACGACTTATCTATAAACATGAACATTTACAGGTCTAAATTTAAAAAAATGACTTTGATAAGAGAAAGCAGTGAGAATACTTAAACTACACAAGGGCGACGCACTTTCTCCATTCAAAATGCGTCCTTTATTTCCCTGTGCTGCTTGAACCTTCACTGAATATTCTGAAGTTGTTGAAGCGCGTTATCTTAGTTTGAAAGACAGAAGCATGTTCCCAGATGTGTTGACGGCATGGATGCTGATTTGGCAGACTCCATACAAACTCAATAAAACTCCATAAAACCAGAAACATTCAATGTTTTTCCGCGAGGAAAGAGTGAGTGAAAGAGGATTAGAGTGTCCGACTTAGGACAAGCCTTGTGCACGATGTTGGTAAAGACAAAACTAAAGAAAAGACTTTACTAACTTTACTCAGAAAAGTATGAAGTAAGACTTAACTTTTAAACAATTGCATCAACTTCAAAAATTACAGGATCATTCATATAATTATTTAAAATAACATTTTTAGTAGAATGTTACCAAAAAAGTGTCCAACTCAGGATACATTAACATTTGATAAAAAAAAAAAATGTTAAGGTTAGGCTGGCTCATATAACTGGCATTTCTGGTTTGCTAAACTCAAATGAGAAGTGTTGACCCATCTAAATGTAAACTAACATATCTGTGGAAATGGCTACATTAAAGAAGCTAACTCATTTAAAATGGCATCGCCAAAGCTCGCCTGTTGGGCTGTAACAGACTGACGTGTAAGATGATCTTGCCATAACAGTCTGGGCCAAAGCAATAATGAATCACACAAGAGATGAATGAAGTATACTCAGTTGTAGAGAACACAACGTGCTTGAGGCCTACAATGTTCTTTCATGTGCGGATATTTTGTTATTAAGTTGGAGCACTAGTCAGATCCCATGTTTCCTTTTAGTTGATTCACTGATCAATGGCAAATGTTTGAGTTTAAAGCAAGATTTTCATAGCTGACGGAAGGAAATGGAAATGTATCTTTCGTCTGATTAAAAGCATGAAAAACTACAAAAAGTGTGACCCCAAAACTGTGCAATATATCAACCCGAGAATAAGACGCCTACAGGGTGGATGTCGGCCAAGCTGCTGCAACGAGAAGCCTGCCTGTTTTCTGGCTAGGATCCTTATCTGATTTGGAATTGGGAACTCAGTATCCCAGGACATGACTGGTGGTCCTCTGTCTGTACAGGACGGTCTCTAAAAGGGGTGGTACATTAAATATGAGAATATTTGTTTATCAGCTCTCTGCTCCAAGATAGACAAATTATTGTTTGTGAATATCAAGAACTGTCTGGGAAACATTGAGCTGATCCACCCAAAATGACTGAAGATAGTCAGTGGAAAGCACCAGCAGGTTACAATGGGATAATCACTCATTTTCCTTTAATCCAGACAGACATAAGAACATTGCTATGTTAAAAATTTTAAGACATCTTTTCCTCAATCCGCAAAATTTGCCGCCCATGAATCTATGAAGTAATTCTGGACTTAGCACCAGATGACTCAGGTTTTAGCTTTGGGTTGTGTTTTTAATTACTAAGTTAGCTGTTTAAATATGGACCAGGCAGACTGAATCTTTTTGAACTGATTTCCATTCACTTCTGAATGGTCCTGCCATTGGTTCTTAAAGAAACCGAGTTCACAGCATAGAGATCGTATCATCAGCCATACAATGAGGACCTTTTTGGTGCCAATTGTCTATGGGAAGGCAAAGTGCTGTCTCGATCTTTATCTTCTCATGTCCACCTCTTTGTCTGATTAAGTCTGAATGGCTGCGGTCTTTCCCTTTGGGCTTCTTCCCCTCTCATGCCTCATTGTGCGACCTGATACGATGCATGATTCATACAGCGAGATCTCTTGGATTTCACAGGAAATGTGGTCACGTGGTGAGATGCACACCTACCGCACTGGGCGAGGTGTGTACGTGTGTGCACACTGTGCTTTGTGCTGAGACATATATCCTCTTGCATTATACATGCAAGGAGGTGAGTCCAAAGGGAATCATCTGTTGTTTTACGCTGAACTGCTTTCATTAGAACATGGATGTATTCATGGTTTTCATGGTTACACTCCCACCTGCCACTATCAGTGATGTGTGTGATTAATCGTGTGAATCCCCTCTCAAGGCTGCGTTAACAAGCTGCCGGGGTGTGAGCATCTGCATGTGACTGTGGGAGTGAATTTAGCGCGCAAACTGAATGACCAAGCAGATACGCAACCTTCCTGTGACAAAGACAAATGGAGCGCTAAATCTGACTTCCACTTATAGAAGTACTAGACAGAGAGTTCTGGGAAAAGTGTAAGCAGTCGAGGAACCCATATTACGCTTTGAGACATTTACTCTGAAGGAGCTGCTGTGAATGAACAATGACTGTGGGCGAACAGAGGGCTTCACATTCACAACAGTGCTCATGGGCAATTGATTTCCTAAGAGGGCGAAAGGATTGCAGATCAAAAGATGGGAAGAAGGGGCTCTCAGTAGACTTACAAACATAAAAAACCTGATTACAAAAGGTTACAGATTTATATATCTCTTCCTGGAAGTGCGCTTGTTTGATATCAGATATCCTAATTACCCTAATTCTAATAGTATTATCGAAACCAACTGACATGGATTTCCGAGTTAGTCAGCAGTTTCATTATATAATCTTTATTGCCTTAAGTCATGTAAAGTTGGGTGAGGCTTTTTCGTGTTACCTTGGGTTACATATTGTTGCTCTACCAGTGTATAAACACAAGACAATTATAACATCACCGCTATTTACCCGCGGTCTTCCTGAAAATAACGGTTTGACAGCCCATGGTGACAAGGAACACCTTAAGCCTGAGGGCATCCACACATTTACATGAGCAAGAGCGCACACACACACACTCGTGTGGAGACAGAAAGACAAACATGTACTGTAGACACAATGTGCCTCAATTTGTAAAGCAAGACTCAGAAGCAGCAGCAAACAAAGAGCACATTTATGGAGACTGACGCCACAAGACAGCGAGTCAGGCAGGTAAGAGGAGCCAAAGCGTTTTGAATAACCATCAGCGATGCCAGGCCGTGAGGATATGGGGTAATTTGATTTCCGGTGGGAGATGATAACAACAGTTAACAGCCATGCCTGAGGGGAAACTCTCTGGAAAGGTACAGTGACATTGGGAGTAGGTGAAAATGAAGAAAGACAAAATGAGGAGAATATGTACTCCTGCCAGGTGAAAACTAAACTGTGGGGACTGCATTAGAGAAATTAGAGCCGAGGTGGATTTGGATTCAATCTGGTTATGTATTCATCTTACTATCTGCAAAAAACACTATAACACTTTTAACAGAGCCTCTGGGGAGCGCATCAACAGATCAACAGCACAAATCCTTTGACATTTCATTAAGGGAAGAGTGTTTCAAGTAGGAGGGGCGGGAGTAGAGAACAGTCATGTGGCGTGAAAGCAATTGGAAGGTGACTGAAGTGCTGAAGGGATGAGGCTGCAGTGACTGGAGGACAATTTAAGTGGAGAGTGGAGTGACCTTTTATGGACAGAATGAATGACAGGACGTCAGGTTGGAAGGAAAACAGCTTTGTGCGGGGGCTGGAGGTTTCATAAGGTGCAAACATGTGCAGACAGTTCCCACATTCATACATGTATAATGAAAATTAATCTGCAAGAAAATGCTTCACTGTGTTGGTAATTTAAAGTTATTTTCAAGAAAATTGTCAAAACAGACCTTAAAATCTTACCTATGATCATGTAAGTGTTCAACGTTTTTTTGGCTTACTTGGGAACTGAATATTTTTAACATTTTATAGGCCAAGTGATTAATAGATTAATCAACAAAATATTTAAATCATGAAAAAATGGTTGGTTGCGTGTCCTAATGCTGAGTACAAGTCTAGTCTACTCAGACCGTGTTAATAAATAGCTTCATGCCTGACAGGAGTGGCTACTTGTTGAGTATAGATGAACTGTCTAAAGGGATTGGAACACTAAATATGTACATAAAGGACAAGGCTGGTGATATTTCATATTTTTCCTATTGTCCAATTGAACCAACAACGAATTGATCCTTTCAAAGTAGTGCTTGTGTAGAGACAATGGCTAATAGATCTTACTCCTCTGTCCAGTAGGCCTCCATTAGGGTCCAAAAATAATTCAAAAAGGATAATGAGGCACCGCTACACTGGGTGACATGCTCCTTAATTACCAGGAACATGGACAATGTAGTGTATTATAAGTCTATCATACATTAAAGACATGAATTGACATAAATACATTATTTACTCCTGTCTGAGAAACAAATTTCAACATATACTTTGCTCAGCTGTAAAATGACTACCACTTTACTAATTACTACTTTTTTTTTGGTTTGTTTGTGTGTTTTATAATTCAAAATAAACCTATGCATATCACTTTCAGGGTTGACCAAAATGGAACAAAAAGCTTCCGCACAGTGTCCTCTTCACTTGCAATCGTAAAAACATAACAACAATGTTTCAGCTTCTTTAGATTAAAGATAACAGGGTATAGGGTCGAGGTGAACAATAATCGTTTCAAACAAGTGAGACATAAAAGATCGTTAACATTCATCTGTCTTTAATGGTCATTCACGCAAAGGATTTTACAGTAATGGAAATGTACTTAATATGACGTAAGGAATTCTCAGAGGGGAAGCCGCCGAGTGCTTGTTAGAGAACTAACAGTAAGCCTTTCTGTTTGAAAGTGCTTGTGTTTACCTGTGGTGGCCGTTCAGGGATGGGTTCATTGCGCAGGGCTTGCAGGGCCTTCATGGCAGCGCTGTGTCTGGCTGCTTGGCGGGTGCGTCCCTCTCCGATAAACTCATGACTCCCCACAGACAGCTGCACATAGAAGATCTTAGGAACAGGATAATGGTACCTGGAAACGAACAAAGCAACAGAGAGGTAAAAGGGAATGTTTAGTTTTGGTTTATTTGGTATATTTAAATAACAATATATGACATATATACAAAAAGCGACGGGAGGGAGAGGCTTGGACATTATAAGCCAAGATATCAATTCACACCGTTTACACCGTTCCCAAATTAAAGGCCCACCACTTCATCAGGGTCAATTACTACACAATAGACTGTTGGCCAACCACTTGACTAATGTCTTGCTATTGAATCTGAGCTCAGGGATGCCAAACAAAGCACAGGGACATATATCCTCTGCTCTTTCTTCTGGCCCCGAACATAGATTTTCCTCTCTTTCTTTGGGCCCTGACAGAGCGGGACTGAGCTGTCACTGAGTAGATTTAGAGGTCTGCAAGTCCGCGTGTGTGATACCCCCTCCTGGGTCAGGGGGAGAAGGGCTGAGAATGTCTGCCGGATCGACGACAAGGAAAGAGAAATAGTGGGAAAGCTAACAAGCGGAGAGAGTAATCTAAACTTTTTTAATATCCGTCTCCCTGTACTCGTTCTTCTCTACCAGACTACTCTCACATTCAGAAGGACATACAGAAAACATATGTAGTAGACACAAATGGATAGCAGAAGCAGCAGCTGGGATTTATGGAATCCTGAATGGAGTCTGGTGCCAAAAGGTTTAAATATTTTTACATGTGATTAAGGCATTGGGCTTTTAATGAGACAAGGAAAATCAATAGTTTGTGAAATTCAGAGGAAAATGAAAACAAGCTTCACAGAAATGCAGCTGTGTATACTGCTATACCAAAACATCCTACTTGGCACAGTAGAAGCTGTGAGATGTGAGATTTAATACTTGATAGGAATTTGGGGAACCAGCGACAAAATAACACCCTAGAAGCTTGGGTATGTAGGACGTGACGACCTGTATGCACTGAAAACACTCATAGTTTCTTTAACAGCAAACAGGCACATCATTAAATGAGGAGATCTCAAGTTGTGGTGCCATAACAGCAGCCCATGTTAGAAAGCACTCCTTTGTATATATGCTAATGAACTATATTTGAAGACTGATGGCTACTCACATGGCTTAAAAGTGAGAACATTTCAGCATTTACTTCATGGTAAATGTGTTTTTAAGTGAAATTATTGCTAGAACTTCAGTGTAAGGTTGTGAAGTCTTATTTTGGTAGTTCATCATCATTCTGTTATCATTCCTATGATCAATAATAACAATGTAACACAACCTTATGGCTGACATCTGGAAATGAGCTCAAGACGATACTCAGAAGGTGAAAGGAATTTGAGCAGACATGCAGATTTCAAACAAACCCCAAAAGTGAAAGAGAAAACGAGAGCGACAAGATCATTTTGAGCCAAACAATCCACTGTGAACATCCCTCAGACTTTACAGACTGACTTACTTTCTATTTTACCACTGAATGATCTGGCTGAACTGTTGGCTTATGTAGAACCGATTTCAGCATCGGAACCAGGGGTGCTCAGACTTTTTTCTCCTGAAAGTTCATAACCAACAATAAATGGTCCTAGAGTTACGACTTTCCCTTAAGTGACTGACTTTGTACCCAGTGTCACTCTCACCACCATGCTCAGATCCTGAAAAATAACAAATAACTAATTTGGGATACTAAGTGATTTTACCTCAAATAATGAAACGACATTAACAAAAAACAAAAAAAAAACAAAAAAAAACATTAAAAGTACAATATGTCTCGTCTGTCACTAGGTGACTCTATCAATGGTGCAGAGCTGCTGCTCATCTGCTTAAGCTGGCCAGAGATTCAGGTAAAGGGCCTGACCCTCTGGAGAATAAACACCAGGAGTCACATTGCCCTGCTCTGGAGTCGTTTACATAAAAGGAGGACTGTTTATCAACCTGACAATGCAAAGTCTCTGTGTGAAAAGGTCTAGACTCTCTGGTGAGTGCAGAATTGGGCTGCGCCGCTGCTCACTATCGTTAGCTCATGGCTAATGTAAAGTAATCTGGCCGTTCGGGGTGGATAAAGTTTTATTCATGCTCAGTTTAGTTGGTTCACCAATTTCTCGATCCCAGAATTAGCGATGGGTAAATTCTACATATTATATCTTTAATAGTTTCTTTCACTACAATTTTGGTGGGCCAAATTTAAGTTTATAGTTCCTTAGGGTAGTCCTAATCTAAACAAAATCTTGTAGCATTGTCCCCATGTTCCTGGATCTCAGGAGTTACTTTGATGAGAACAGCGTTATCACAACTGATCAAAATCATGGCCAAACTCTGAAAATAAGACCGGAGTTGAAATAAACTGAAATCAACCTTCAAGTGGACGAAGTTCCCCAGACTATGACTCTTTACTAACAGTAAGTCTGAAGCAACACATAGTAAATGGAGAAAGCTGCCTGTTGAGTCACATTCCCGGGTCCTCAAATACCAACGCTTTGAGTCCAAGCTCGGGTATTGGTATTTGTCTTTCTCAAGAATTGCTATAAAAGTTACGTAAATTTGCTTTAACAACACATCTGTTCCTTTTCTTAATATCTCCTCCCCTCTTCCGCTTACGTCTTCCTCAGTCTCCTGCTCAGCCGGCCTAACAATGAGTCAGCGTTTTACTCCCAAAAATTCAGCAGGTCTTCCTCCAGCCCACAGCCCTCCTCTCATCCGTCTGCTCTCAGCTCCTCCTGGCCACGGGAGCCTTGCCTGGGCGGGGGCCTGCCTGGCCCTCGCACGTCAAGTGTGGCCCCAGGGTCTCAGAGGACATGCCAAGTGCAACATGGGCTCCAGCCAACAGCGCTGAGCTGAGATGGGAGCAGCTGGGGCTGGAGCGCCGAGTACAGGTGCAGAGAAGAGGAGAGAGAGAGAAGGATAAGGGAGAGAGAGGAGGAGGGAAACTGAAGGGGAGAGAGAGAGAAGCAAAGAAAGAGAGAAGAGAGAGGGGGACATGGAGGGAGGCCTGTGGGAGACCCTACTCCACAACGTGGGAAAGTAGTGGCTTACACACAAGCGAGGCAGCCAAGAGCACAGGCGAGCACACGCACACACATCAAAATCGTGCAGATAAAAAAAAAAGGCAGGGAAAATCACATCAGCACTCCGTGGCCAGTACAAAAATCAGCACATGCTGGCTGGATATGCCTGGTGCTTTGTTATCAATTATTATTTTTGCTATTATTACTACAGAGAGGGAACTGGACCAGGACACCTGTAGGGAGGGTGTGGACACTGCTGCAAGGGAATAAAGAAAAAAGAAAAAAGAAAAAAAAACAACACTGTGTCTGTGTGATGATGTGAGCGTGTGTTTGGTGCATCTGCTGGGAATACCGCAACTCAATCAAATGATAACTCATCAGTATTTAGCCATGAGTAATACATTTGACTTTGAGATCACAAGCTTCCCTGCAGCTCTCTTTCATGGGGGCCATATTATTCAAGGTTACTGATTCATCTTAATCACTCAAAGACTTGTGCGTGAAGACACACAGAGACATTAAAAGGTGAGCCCACACACAGTCCTACTGGGAAATAGGAGATATGTATTGCAATTATTACGGAATGACAGAGTGACATTTGGGCTGGAAACTATTTTCACCTGTGGCATCAAAAAATATTTCTCTTCTGAAAACAGCTCACACTTTCTCACTGTATGTGTTATACTTGTTCCTAAACTGAGCGAGCAGATAATCTTGACTTTATCATTTTACAGCATCTTTACATTCACAGCAGCAGGTAGTGCCACTAGATCCATCAGGGATGTGCGCGATTAGTCGACTAGTTGATTAAACTATTACAACTTTTGCTAGTCGGCACCATTATCTTATGAATGTCAACAATTAATATCAATAATAATAATGAAATACTGACATAACTGTAATTTGCACTGAAAGGTCATGAGCATCCACCAATAATATTAACGATGATGCTCAACTGTTGAATGTAAGATGTAATAAACACAATATTTTAATATATTATATTACTATATAAACTTTTTTTTTTTTTAATTTACCTCCTGCATAATTTTCGGTAATTACAGTGATGTTTAATGGTTAATTTCTTAAATGGTGACCATGACAAATGGCCGAGATTTCAGTTCAGTTCAGTTCAGTTCAGTTCAGACCACTTTATTTATCCCAAATGGGCAATTTAATTGTAGCTTTTCCAGACATCAAACATAAAAAACATAAAATCATTACAACGATCATTCATTCAGTCAGTCAGACAGTCAGAAAACAATTTAAGAGGCACATGGGTAAATGATAAATAATAAATGAATGAGTAAATAAATATGTTAAATTCTTCTAAAATGAGTGGGGTCTGAGTTTAGGAGTTTGATGGCAGATGGAATAAAAGACTTTGCATATCGATTAGATTTGCTCCTGGGCACATTATAGCGTTGACCAGAGGGCAACAATATAAACTCGGTCGACATAATGTGGTCTGGTTGGCTGCTAATTATTTTTGCTTTCTCAGCTGCTTGTTTTTCCCAGATAGTGCCCAAGTTCCTCTGTTGAATGCCAATAATCTTGGAACATACTTTGACAATGGTATTTAAGCTGTTCTTCTCCTTCACAGACAACCCGTAGAACCAGCAGATAAAGGAAAAAGTTAAAAGGCTTTCAATAAAATAATGATAAAAGTTGCACAAAATAGTATCACAGACATCAAAAGAACTTAGCGTTCACATTAAGTGGATTCGCTGTTGACCTTGTTTGACAATCAGCTCAGTGTTTTCTTTAAAATTGAGCTGTGAATCAAACAAAGTGCCAAGGTATTTGTAAGAGTCCACAATCTGGACCTCTTCATTGTGGATGGTGCTTGCTACTGGTGTGTCCTGACTTTGCCTAAAGTCAATGATCAGTTCCTTAGTTTTTGACACATTGAGATCCAAGTGATGACCGTTGCAAAATTTAGTAAAAGCAGGTAGGGCCTGACCATGACCTGAGTCTTGGCCCTGGAGAAGAGTCAGATTTCCAGTCACAACTGGGGCAAATACAATGAACAAGACGCAAACACTAGAGCTTGTATAGTTCAATGGAAAATGTGTTGCCAGTAACTGAACACATGATATTCAGATGGAAGTGTATAGGAAGCGGTGAAGATTTCAACAGCATTGGCTGGCAGAATTATGCCGACCACAGTGATCAAAACCAAATGCTGCACTTCCCTTTAGTCATAAACCTGCCATTGTGTCCATGTGAACACATCAAATTCAGTTTTGTTCAGAATATATTGCCCTCCTTAATCTGCCAACTCAGCGGTGGTTGTTGTTAAGAGACCCCAGTGAGACCCCACTTATTCATTTAATTTCAAACAGGCTTCTCCTTAAGATAATTAATATATTAGCATTTGATGATGTAGCACAACAATATTATTACCTCGACCAAGGAGGTCATGTTCCCACCTGGGTCCATTGATTTGTTTCACAAATTGTTTTTTGATCACAAAAAACCTACTGAATGTATTTCCAAAAAACTTGAATGGAGGATGGGTCTCGGCCCAGAGAAGACCACATTAACTTTCTTTAACATTGCAGAATAATGCATGGCTCTTGATTAACAATCAGGCGAATTCAAGAAGCTGGTATGTATTAGAGAGTACAAAAGGGGACTGTTATGTGCTCTACTGAGTGCCACTGTAGTTTAAAGTGTAAGTGATCTATGAATGGGTGCGCTTGTGCATTTTATGGTACAC
This sequence comes from Diplodus puntazzo, assembly GCA_963678695.2. Taxonomy (NCBI): domain Eukaryota; kingdom Metazoa; phylum Chordata; class Actinopteri; order Spariformes; family Sparidae; genus Diplodus; species Diplodus puntazzo. Next base: position 16,808,609 of record OZ023171.1, on the reverse strand, counting down.
TCTTGGATGTTTTGTCGTCAATCTCTCTGCCTTGGACTGGTGCTTTGATAATGGACTTCAAAATTGGCTGTGCGATGGTGCTGTCATTTTGTCTGGTCTGTGTTATTGAGTTCTTTGATTATGTGCCTCATCTGTTGTGCTTTGTTGGTGTACTCAACTTAGAAAAATCAATAAAAAACAAAGTGTCGTGCAACGATAAAACACTGTGATGTTGTCACTTCTCTGAATGAAAACAAACTCAGGAAAAGAGAGGAGACTTGATCGCAGTCGTTGAGAATAAGTCAAAATAAAAAGCAGGTTTTGCAAAGTTGGGAAATGTGTCTTTAGCAGAAGCATTATGCTAGCTGTCTTGTGCATTCTGATGGTGTGTAAATGAGGGTCTTCGAAGCAGTCACATTGTTGGATATTGGGCTAAAATATCTGAATTTTAACATGGACTAAATCAGAATTTCTCACAAAAGGATCTAAACCATTTTCAAACAACCTTTCTCTAAAATATCAAAATTGTTTGGGATAGCACAAAATGGTGCAATGTAAAGGGGCCTTTAAAGGTGTGTTCACATTTATTCAAACACGGCTGAGCTTATCACTCATCGCCTTTCAAGATGGTTGAACAGTGTAAAGATTGACATTGGATAAATGTGTCATTCATATCTGTATAGTTTTGATTTCTTGATATGTACAAATCAGTGAGAAACACTCATACACTTGATTCATTATGGTCGATGTCTTTTCGTGTGCTACTGGTAAAAGCCTTTAAGTAATTAAAGCATACTTGTGGGTAGCTCTAGTATTGAGGAATTGAAACGTATGTACTCCACTACCAAAAAGAGCAACCGACTGGAGAAACTGGGCCAACCAAACACAGACAAATAACAGGACGGGTATGAGGGGGCGTACTGGCCCACTTCGCCTCCCAGCATCACTGAGCTTGGCCACCAAGACGTCCACTGGCCACACATGCAAACACAAATGCTTATATGCATTAAACCGTGATTACACACACACACACACACACACACACACACACACCACACACACACACACACACACACACACACACACATACGTATAAACACGCAGAACTGACTCAGAGCCTTGTAAAGGGGACGGGGCTGCGCTGGGAGCAAAAGGGTGACAGAGATTTGGGAAATGCAATAACTTGGACAGACTCACTCCTCCAACAGCTGCACTTTCTTCCAATCTCCTGTCAGACCTCTACTTGTTTTCTCTCCCTCCCAACTTCCATATTTCATTCCCTTTGTCCATCACTGATTGCTTTCCTTCCCTTTTGCCTCACGCAACTGCTAATGTAGAAAATACATGGTGGTGTGAGAAAACAGCCCACGTAGTCAAGTAAACATAGTGCTCAAAACACCAACTGTCATGATGTTTGGAGGGGTTGTATTCAAAGTTGCTTGGACCCTGTCGGAGGTCAGAAACCACTTATCCACATGGGAGGATTGGATTCAGCGTGATGGCGGAGCTGTGGTTTCACATAAATGATTTCTTTGTGAGTCTTTTGTTAAGCAATATTTCTCCATGTCATACACGAAACAGAAAGATATGATAAAGTTGTTTTCAACTGGAGAACGCGCTAAAGTGCCCTTTAAGGTGCGCTCTAGGGAGCCCCGAGCCCTCTCTTCAGTATAAATATGTCACGACTTTCTGAGCATTGGAGCCCCACCGCAAACAGCTGGAGCCACACCATTGGGTGTAGACGTAGGCATTTTTGTACCTCCAATTTGTTGTGACCATGCCACAAGCTACGAGGCGTTGCTACTCCAGACGAACTAGCCTTCAGGTTCTGCAGCTGTATGTTTTGCGTTTGGGAGTATAATAAAAGGCATAGGTGGTGTGCGACCTGGTAGTAACGAAATGTTGCTGTTCTCAGTGTAATAAATATTGTGGAGCTTTCACTTATGGTGCAAAAACTCTCTTTGTTTTCTGAAAAGACCATGACAGCAACTTCACTAGGTCATATAGTCACCAAGAGCCTTTATCGTGTCAACTAAACTGACAATCAATAGTACATTGGCAAAAAGTGAATTATAGCATGAGAGTGTAGTAATTAATAAACTGTAACTGTACAGAAATAAAAACTATGCTATTAAAGCTACTAGAAGGACCTTTCTTTTTTGTTGATTCTGACAGCGTCTATGGACAGAAGATGACGATGGGGAAACAAAGTTTGTTTGCGTAGGTACATTACTGTGCTATAAGACTACAGGGCAGCTTCTTTCCACAGGCTGTGAAAATCTTCCATGAATTTTTTTTTTTGATTTTATGACTTGATAAGACGCGGTGACAGGCGTCAAGATTAACCAATGCAATTGTTCTGAAATTGTGGTCATGTTTGCACAGCTTCAAACAATGTTATTATGCAGCAGTTCCTTAGAAAGACAGAGAAAGTGTGAAAAAAAGTTTCTGAAAGTGGCAACAAACAGGTTGAGTGATAATGAGAAATTGTGTGTGCGATGTGAGAAACCACAGCAGTCCCCCTGGGGCAGCTCTGACTCAAACAAGCAGTGTTGGATTGCATTAGAATGTGATTCTTGTGGTGATTAAAGCTTTTTAGATCTTCAATGTTACCAACAGGGATCAAATCAGTCAAGTGTAAAAAGTGTAATAGTCGATATGTTGTGTTGACTCACCATTCAAGACTTTCCACTGGTCACTAATAGCTCTCATTTTACAGTTCAGTATGCACAAGCCTTACATTCTGTAGGTTTTCCTTAAAGCCTGCCGTGGGAGCAATGTTTTTCCACCTTATATCCCTTCAGTGTAATGAGCTGCTGTGGTGGCAGACAGCTGGTGTCTACACTCATATCACTGCCTTTACTGACAACAGCTAATTATCAAGAATTGCCAACAGACGCTGGGCATAAAACAGAGGTTTCATAACTTATTTTAATTAAATTGTCCAATGTGACAGTGCTCATTGTTTTTACTGTTTGTTGTGGTTTCAGTTTCAAACGACAGATAAAAGCTCTCTTTGTGCAAGCTCTGTAATCAGTGCTCTGCCTTCGTGTCCTCCTTCCATTGCCTGGCTCACAAGAAGTCACAGCCCTGTGTAAACCGACCCCGGCTCTCCTGTCACACTTTATTGCCGAGTCATGGCCGTACATCAAGTATTGTTTCCAACCAATGATAGACTTTAATTGCTGTAACTGACAGGTAGCACGCAATAGACAAAGAACAAAATGGGGTAACTACATGAAGCAAAAACAAGGGCTGATATCATTATGCTGCAATAAAAGCAACCACTGGAAAATAGCATTATTCTCTAATCATCTGACCAAAAACAGACACTGCATGAGTATCAGAAAAATATCAGTGAGTAATAGACGACTTGCCAGCATGTGCAAAGCAATTACGCCATGTGTATATTTATGCGACGCTGCAAAAGAAAAAAGCACTTCTTAACCCTCGTGCCCTTCTAGTGCCAACTGTTAAGACTTGGCTGGCTGAGCGGAACGGCTGGCTGGGGATCAGTCTAAAAATCAGGCCCTGCTGTCCTCATTAACAATATTAGATTGTGACCTGCTGTTTTATGTTCATTGTCATGAAGAAGGGAAAACGAGATAAAAAAACAAAAACAAAAAAACTCTGTGCCATTTTCTAAAAAAAAAAAAAAAAAAAAAAAAAAATATGATATGAATTTGTTATTGCCAAATTCTTCTGACTTGGTTTTCTTTGCAAGAAGTCTTTGTGCCTGCAACTTATTTTCTTTCCTTTTTTTTGGTCCTTCAGTCAGTTGCTTTCAATCAATCCCTCTGAAATTAGTTGCAACAACATCACTGTGCAGTCCAGACTGAATGTGATGAATGCAAATCTGAAGACTGCATTTGACTTTTAATGTATTTCTATTGAAAGATAAATATAACAAAGCTGGTGTACTTTGTGTAAAGCATAGCAGCGTCCAAGTGAATTTGATTCTTACTTTAATCAAAAGAGTGGAAGGAAGTAGGCCTATAGGCACTACAGGGGTGTGTCAACTTGCTGTTGGAAAAGCTGGTACGGGTGTACCAATAACAAGTAAACAAGTATTGAAATCTTCTAAGAACAGCAGACATGGCAAAAAAAAAGTGGAAAAATAGCCAATTTAGTGACTCAACAATTAGCTAATTAGTCAATGTATTAAGAGCTGGCACATTCTAGTTAATTTGGTTAAATTCTCCTTACTTCTTTAGTTTAATTCATTCAAGGTCAGATGAGAACAATGCCACATAAACTCAGATAAGCAAAAAAAATACCACACTGAAGCACCCTCAAAATGTGTAATTTAATTTGGAGCTGTAGTGCGGTTTTCTTCTGCTGAGAACGCAACACAAACCTATTAGATGATGTTAAATACAGTTGCTCAGATTCCCCCTATTTCCTCGTCGGCTCTCATCTGGTAGGACCACCAAAGAAGAAGTGCAGCATCACTTGACAGAAAAAAACTTTGTTTTGACTTTCCCCGCTCTGTAAAGTATTATAATGATGCACGATGACAGGCCTCCTAACAGGAATATGGCAGTATAAACTCTGAAAGGCATCCAGCAGTGTGTCTGCTGCTGGGATGATGCAAACCAAAGTACACTAAGTACATATTTGTGATAGATTTCTTCCAGTGACACATCCTACCACACAAGACTGATTAGTGATTGTGGAATGACACGGGTTTAACTTAACTGTTTCTCAAGAAAAAGGCAACCTGTCCTCCCTCTCAAAATGACAGAAACTGAGGCAGAGATCACAAACTCACAACAGCTGCACAATTATGCCATTTACAAAAAGGGCAATCCAAAGAGTTTGGATCACAAACCACTCTCTGAGCATCTTTGGCAAGTGCTGAGAGGCAGTCAAGGTACAGTAGCCAGGATTTGCCAACAGAGGGGATTAAGGTGATAAAATTGCTGCTTTGTTGCGGAGATGATGCGCCGGGAAATAGGAGATTGGTGTGTGCCGACAAGCTGACATGCGTTCTCTTGACAGCTCGGCAATGATACTGCACAGCGACCCAGGTGATGAGAAAATTAATTTTAAAAACTACAAGTAAAAAAGAAGGGTCGAATTTCTTGGAGCATGTTGTGTATTTATTTTTACAAACATACAGATCACGTACAGTGCTTAGAACCCCACGCAGTCGTCTGACTTTCTACTGATGCAACCTGCTACACACGCAGTGGGTCTCATTTTTACATTCAATACATCAAGGCAAAAGAGGAGGGGAGGACACACAGGGATACGCAAACACCAAACTCCACTCAGAGGAGAGGAGATGAAAGGAGAGACCAGACTTCTGTGTCACTGAGTCTGTTAGGCACAAATCATTCTGAGCATTTGTTTATGTTGGACCTGTATTCCACTCCTCCACCCCCACCAGTGCACTCAATAAAACACAGCTTTATGACTTTACACCCATTTGTACAATTTGGACAGATTATCCTTTGTTCTGGCATGTCGCCGATGGTGATTTAGGAACGATCAGAGGAGATGCATCTTGATTTACTGATGCTCACAGAAACTTTGCCATTTGAAAAAAATAATAATATGCAATGTAATAAAAAGTTATTCCCCTGAAGTTTCTACCTTGTGGGCTTTGGCAGCTCCCTTTTGTTTTTGGACAGCAGCGATGATGGGATGGATAAGAGAAACCATATCTGTGGCATGCTGGAATGGACGCAAGAGCACACAGTGTCCTGATTAGGCAGCATGGGACTGTACAGCCGGACAGGGCCAGAAAGCTATATGCAAAAAATAAACCCGAGTGGGAGAAAGTGAGCAAAATGAAAAGAAAAAAAAAGAAAGGTGAGGGCATGTGTGAAGGGGACCTCACAGTATCATCTGATATCTCTACATAGGAGGAGATGAGAGCAAGTTTTGAATATAGAAAAGCGCTCACGGGCAGATTTGCCTTTTTAAGTGAGCCAAGTTGGCCCAATTAGAGATGTAGATGACAAAGTACACCTGTGTATGTGTGTGCGCCCTTTTGAGAGTGTGTGTGTGTGTGTGTGTGTTTTGCCGTCTGGGGTTATTCTGATGCCCTGCAGGAATGAGAAGGGTATTCATTTTTCAAGGATAAGTATCTTTCCATGGCAACTGTCTCTTTATATGTCTTTCATGAGCATGTACATACATACACACAGCGTCACTAAGGCATATATTCAGGTGTGATTTTTACAAGGACACAGCCATGTTGTTATGAGCAGGGCTGGGCGATATGGCTGAAAAATGCATCACGATATGAATGTTTCATATTAGTTGATATTGATAATTAGTGTTTTTTTGTTTGTTTTTTTTTTACCTATTTGAAATAAGTGTAAGGGGGGCCAACACGTGAATAAGATTCTTGTATCCAGACTTCTCAACTGTTCTGAGCGGTAGAAAGTCTTTCGCTAGATGATACGCCATTGCATCCGTTATTTCTTTTTAACGTTTAGATGTTTTGTCATATGGCACTGCTGCCGAGTACTTCTCCATGGTGGTCTGTTGCCGCTTGTGTGATGTTCCACCTGTACCGTCAGATGTCGATGGTTGTGGCTGTTTGACGCTGCTGTACTCCAACAGATGAGAGCGGCTGAGGTGGTAAAATAAATTTGTCGTACTGCCAGACTTGGTAGGGGCGACGGCCTTGCATAGTTTGCAGACAACATCGGTCTGACTCTTGTCGGACTTAAAATATCCGAAATATTGCCAAACTGGTGACGTGACCTTTCCTCTTTTATCCACAATTTCCTCTCACGCTGTCGCACTAATTTACTCCTTTCACTCCACACCGTTCTTTTAATTAAAGCAGTTATGAGGCACGATGGCCAAACATGAAAGTGCTACTGTGCATGTCACTCAACAGGTTGTTACTAGGTTACCAAAGAGCGAGTGAGTTTGTTCATGCCACCAACCTTGCGAGAGGCTAAAGCCCTTCCTCTGCCTGCATCCCCCAGAATGCCTTGCGGTTCTGGATCAGGGTTTTCTTCCTGTTTTTTTTCTAAAGGAGTTCAGTGAAATTATCGAATGTTCTATCGAGTGTATGTGTTTATCGCACTAGATATAATTATGGTTTCATCGCCCAGCCCTAGTTATGAGGCTTACAGAATGCAGTCATAGTGCATTTTAACACATGATGTGCAACATTCTAAAGCTAAATTCAACAAGGAGTCAAGTATTTAACATTGATATCTGTGTTGTTTTTTCAAGTGTTTATTTAAAAAATCCTCCTTTTAATTATGAATTTCAATGATGATTTCTACACCTTTTTCCCTAATATTCCAAACCTTAACCTTAACAGTTCACCGTCTCCCTTACACAAATTTACGGCAAATTAACAATGTTTCAAGTGCCACTTGAACAGGGACAAAGGAAAAACTATTTACACACCAATGTCCGCACATCCTTGCATCGCGCTGAAATAGGGGTGACAGTAAGCGTGTCCACCTGACTGTCATGTTTCCATCATGGCGGAACAGAGCTGTTAAATACCTGTGACCACTGCAGTTAGACAATTATGAATGAACACAGAGTGGACCCTTACTCACTGAAGATAAAAGCCTGGTGTTAGTGGGCTTTTAGGGAATACATTCACTGGCCAGTCTCTACCTTTGCTCTGCTGTATGCTACTGGGCAGGTGGCATAAATGGTTGTTGTTTTTTTTCTTCCATTATTTAAGCTCCTATTGGTGTAAAATTCCAGACTAGTCAAGACAACATTATTGCAGCGACAGAAAGCTCCTCTCGGTTTCCTGCAGAGAAAGCAGTGGTGACCAGCTCGGTATCTCAACATCATCACAGGAGGAAATGTCACAGAGTAAAGCACCCCCAGTCATTCAGCCCACTATTCTTCCAGCTGACATAACGTATATGGTCATAACCAAATGAGAGCCCGGTGCAGGTGGGCGGCTTCTGACTGCTCTGCTTTGCTCCAACAGGGAAAGTCCTATCCAAATTCCAACTCTGACAGAATGCAGGATGCAGGCGCCCCCACCCCCCTGGGATCGGAGCAGCAAGGGGAAACATGGGAGCGCCATGGATAGATGGCTGGGTGAGCCCAGTTTGAGTCATCGGAATCAGGTGTTCCAATGATAACACGCGAGTCTGGGATTGTCCACACACGGTTGACGTAACCACATTTCTTGATAACAAAAATATTTCCCTGATTCAATAATCATTTATGTGAATCATTTGGGCTGAATTTCCTCATAATGTAACACAGCAGCTCAGTAACTGATTGAATGAGCTGAAAAACATCTATCATTGAGAGCATGTTCCAGAGTTTCTGTTGCCTGTCCCTGCGCTGTCCCGGACAGATGTTAGAAATTCTGGTCAAATATTGTCAGTTCATTGAGCTTAAGAACAATTCACAGAGCGCTGAGCATCAACAGATGTAAAGGCTCAGTATTTGAGAACCTGGGAGTGAGACTTAACAATCAACTGTTTTTCTCAAGAATCACTTACTGCCCTTATGCAATTCAAATTGTGCTTGAAGAGAATTAGCTTCACTGGACAACATGGCTTTTGAGATTTAATTATGTTGGACAGATTTTACCAATAAAAAAAACAGACAACAGAAAGTCTGGTATTTCCAGTACTTGAGCATGAACAATGGTATGATTCTTGACTGCAAGACAACAGAGATGTATCTCTGATTTAAGCGCTGACTTGGAAGGCAAGAAATTATGTGCAGGCCCTTCGCCATAAATAAGATTCATTAAGACGCTGATAAATGCACATTTCATATTATCGCCATATTTTCTCATCAGGGCACTTTCTGAATGAATCAATACTGGTCTTGGTGGTGATTAGAGCGCTGATGGATCAGAGCCAGGCTGCCCTATTAATGGTCTGATTCTCCATCAACATGACTCCGGATCACTCTTATTCATCATAATAGGTAAGGACATGGGCATATGGAAACCTTCCTTTCCCCGCAGCATCATTAAGGTGACTGATTATAGATATGGCCTGCCACTCCGCCACATAGTCAGTAGTCTGATGAACAGAATTCATATTCAGAAGGTCTCACTTTCATTAATTCGGGGCTCGACTACACTGAAAGAAAGAGATCTGATGAAAACATAAGTGACCTTGGGAGAATATATACTACTGGCTTTTCTGTTGCAGACACACACACACACATCCCCTCACCTCTCGCTCCTCCTTAAAAAGTGGCATGAGAAAACAAAACAGACCACGAGAAATAGCCACAGCCTGTCTCTTAGAAACTCATCACTATGACGTATGACATTGACAGACAGATGCTGGAAAACAGATTTTCTTCTCTACCCCACAGACATTTGTCTTTCACCCCCTGTTTGTTCCTGCATGGATCAAATAGTGGAAGATGTGAGCCAGATGCTAGACTGTCTGCTGACGAGACTCGCTGTTACCCAACACCGCAACTGATTCACTGACTTCTTCTGGCAACGTATCCACATTTTAAAAATAAATCCCACACATTTGGCATCAGAATACCTTAGCACAGGACTTTAATGAGCCAAAGTTTACATAAAAAGCTAAACAGACATGCAGCCCTCACTGTCTGGTCTCCTGGTTTTAGTGCCTTTATTGAGAAAAGTTTTAAAGCATGTAAACAATACGGATGACACTGCAGAGATCCATACTTATGAAAACCTATATCAAATTCACCATATTCTTACCTTGCCTGTTACAAAATGGGTGCTCAATCACCTTAGAAAGGCAGCGCGACAGGATTTCTAAAATGAGGAAACACTGCCATCTGGAGGGCATCCTTTCATCGCCAGAAAATAAGTCCATACATATAAACTTACAAGGAATATTGGCTCTATATTTGCCATGGCTCTGGAGCCACACTACTCAGCTTCTGTAAACTGTATTCACACAACTTATTTCACTTTGCCTCTGTGTTTAAAATGACACCATAATATTTAGAAGACTAAAAAAAAACACTATAAACTACTAGATGTAAATATTTATATTAGGCTGACATTTCATTAAACCAGTAACAAAATCTAAGCCTATCATTTCAAGACATGAAACTTTATGCCTGGCCTATTAAACACAGGGGAAAAAAGGACCTGTTTGTCTTCCACAACACTCTTTAGATTAGTTACTGATTTTCTTGAAGTTGTCTCAGAGACACAAAAAGTGGCCAGTGTACCTGATCTCATGGTTAGGCAAGTCGACACATCCAAATTCCTGAAGAACAATCCTTCACTGGGGGATCATTAATTGCACCTCTGTGGCATTTTTATGGAGTTTTGGACATGGCTGGACGGCTCCAGTAAAGCAAAGAAAGAAGCTGACAGAGACTGAGTGCAAAGGGACCCCATGAGGGCACCACATTCATCAGCTTTGAAAACATATGGAGTGGAGGGCCACGTCTGACACACATCTGAGCCAGTTGGATCAAAGAAACAATGCTGTTTAAAGGCCATCCAAAATATATCCATGACCATGTCCTCACATGTACACAGGAATGAATCTTAAAGCTCAACTCTTCGTCTGTGTTTTAGTCAACTATCAATTCAACGCTAAGCTGGTGTTTCAGGCATCCAAAATTAAGTTTCTGAGCATGAATTTGAGAACAGTCTTTTTAATGTGGTTGGGAAAGCGAAACAAAACTGACATAAGCTTTTGTGGCCCTTTAACTTGCATGTTTACAGACACTCCATCTATTTTTTTAAATAAATGGTTCAATTTTAGTTGCTTAAGCAGGAGCTTGACAGCTGACCAGTGTGTGATACGTCACATGTAAACAAAGAATGAATGAGAAAGATAAAAGTGTTATTCGATTTGCTATGTAACTGAAAGGAGAGAAGTAAGAGTAGAGAAGATAAGGGAATTATTTTATACTGATAATGAATAATAAACTGATAAGTGGAGATATCGAATGTCAACACCCTCATAAAGACGGTATCATTTCAATAGTTTTAAAAAGAAAATCTTACATTTATTATGATTCCATTAGCTTATTGATTTTTAATGGAAAACATTCTTGTGAATGCAGGATTGTTATTATATACTGACAACATACATACTTTTATTATTGCGATTATATTAGCCTATTGGATAGTTTAATTAATGTCTAGTGAATTCATGATTATTTCTGAATTATTGTTCTTTTCTAAAATAATGCAGTTTTTTGTGATTTTTTTATATCATTATTAATAAACAGTACCATTTGTATTTCTCCAAATAAAACTACCTTCATTATGATATGACATTTTGTTCATATGGCACATTCCCAGATGCAGTAGTGCAAAGCAGTTTGTCAATTCATTCTACTGATTGTTGAAACAAAAACTCAGTGTCACCGAATAGCTGTGGACAGTTCAGTTTTTGGAGCTCACCTTTGGTTGAACATCCCTCTGAAGTTGTAGTTTGCTCTGTAGTTGGGCATGGGCTTGGGATCCAAAGGCCTGTAGATAGCTGGCTCCCCTCTCTTCATGGCTAGACCGTTCAGCTCCACTGTGGGTGTTATACTGCCTGTATAACAGAAATCTGTAGTTAAATACCAAGAGTTAAAAATTGATCCAGCTCCATCACGTCTCACACTGGTGCACCTAACTTTTTCAACACGTAATTTAGGTGCACCCAATTATACATTTAAATTGAATTTCTTCACATCCCGATAATTAAATCGCAACACACACACACACACACACACACACACACAAGAAATGGCAATAACCTCTATCATTTTTTTTAAAAAAAACTGCTTTATTTCAGGTGCACCAGTGTGACCAGTGAAAATGTTAAATCTCACGTGACAGAATTTTAGGTGCATGTGTGGCCGAAATAGTCTCACACTTGAGCCCTGAGTAATAAGAATCAATAAATGACGTCACCAAAAACAAGAAAAAAACATTTAGAAATCTCCAAATTCACTTTCTAAATTAGAACTGACTTGACAAGTTAAAGTATGAGGATATTTGTATTCAATCTGCAATTGCAGAACTCTCCTACCTGTCCGATTGCTAATCCCACAGCTCCCCACTGCTGTTGCATAACCTATCACAGGGCTTTCTTAATCCCATTAAGAGGTTGACTGTGAGGTCTTTCACTACAACAATGCCATAGAGGGCAGGGGAGGTAAGACAGGCTAGTGGTATTAATTTGGACAGAGACACAAACATAAGCCAGCACTCAGGCTTTATTGAGAGGGTCTGTACTAGCTTTGTTCTGATCATGGATTATCTAAATATATCCAATGGCTAGAGGGTTACACCTGGAAACCAAAGTCCTCCAGGTGAAACACATTCAAAATACTGAAGCTCTCCATTAATAATTCACCCTTCACCTTCACCCTCTTCTTTATGATTGCATAGGCTACCTCTAACTGGACATACTTAATTTCACATTTAGCTCTAGAAAAAAAAAGAGAACAGTAGAGGGCACTAATGCGACCTGAAAGAACAGTTCTGATATTCATGAATGCATGGACCATAACAAAGAATTAGAAAACAGCTTCAGGCATCCATAACACAACTCAAAATATTTAGTAAAACTTTCTGTATCAGATACTTTGTTGAACAGTTACATGACACAGAGAGGTGAGACGAGAATTAAGTTTTGTAACAACACAAAACATTTTTAATTCTGTGTTTTGGTTTGAGATGTCATTGATACGTGGCCCAACATGCTACAGTTAATGTCTGTTAATGTCAGCTCAAGGCTAGCTGGAATGTTTGCTGGAACACCTTCACTGTTATATCTTCTAGCACCTTCTGTTAGCTTTTGGCTTGCGATTATGCAAACACAGTATGTGCAATTCCATAAATGACTTATTTTACCACCTCATCCACTCTCACACATTTAATTGACAGTGCTGCATAACTGATGTGCTCTCTGTGCAACTCCATGATCACGCAGTAGTTTACATTCAATTCAACTGTCTTTTTTCATGCTATTTCAAAGTGTATACATCTTTTTTAATCAAAAATGCATGTTTGATGAGAACAATTTCACTTAATTTACATTGGGGACTTAATCCACCTGATGGCCCACACGCTAAAAATGATAGCTTCAGTTTACCCCAAACTAGCAGTTAGAGATGTCATTGTTGTGTAGATATCGAAGACATTCGCAAAGCAACACAGTTAATAAAATAGGTCAAGCAGGAGCATCGGATAGGTTGTACTATTGTGTTTTAGTATATTATGTGTTTGTGACTTCACAGATCTCCACTATGCAAATCGACTGCCAGTTGTCTACCTGGATGTTGCCTTTTCCCATACTTAGCATATTTATAATACAGAATGAATAGTAGGAGTTGCAATCAACTTTCCTGTTCCGAAAATTAAGCTTACTATTGACATCCTTAATGAGAAGCTTAACACTTTTTTTATGACTGGTCATTATATTTTGTTTTTCTTCGTCTGGCTACTGCTGCAATCATCTGTTATCAGCTGCTGAAGCTGAGGCAGAGCACAAGTAAAAAAATAAAAAACTGTCTGTATTTAAAATTCATCAGTTTTAAAAAGTATTACACCTAAAGTAGAGATGGATAAGTGGTGTTTGCACTCTGGTTGCTCTACGTTTAGACAAAATATTTCACACTTCCAGCATTTAGAGCAACTTGTTTTGCTTTTACCAATTCTATCTGCCGTTAAATGCACCTGTATATTATCAGCTTTTAGGGGCCTAACAAATTAGTAACAAATGGTTTTAAACACAACACTACTATGTGATTTCATTGGGGCTGTAGTACCTGGGTTGCTGTTGATGTCCACTTTAGGGGAGCGGGGCGCTGGCCTGGGAAGGACACTCTCGTCCAGCGCTTTGGCGGCTGTGGAGTGCTGGGCCTTTTTAATGCTGGTGCCCTCTGCCTCCCACACCTGCTCCCCAAGAGTCAGCTGCACTGTGAAGATCTAGAACAGTGACACCCAGAGGGACAGACATCACCTGACAGAACATTTTTACCAACATCCCTATGGAACTGTATTCTGCATGACCGATATTCATCTGTGAAAAAGTACTCAAAAATATGAAGCATCATCACAGTAGGGAAATGCTGTAAATAAACATGTATTAGCACAACATGTTTCTCACTGTTTCAAAATACAACTCAACATAATCCTGAGACTTCTTAAATGAAGTGTTTTAAACTTTCACAATGGGTACTTTTTTTGTCGTGCCACCGTGACTCATTTTATGAAAGAGATGTGCCCACTCCTTACCTTAGCATGTGCAGGGCCTCTCTCATTGAGGAGCTTGTACTGTGGTTGGATCCTATTGAAACGGGCTAACTCATTCACCAAACACATTGGAGTTTTCTCTTTAGGGTTTGCCATGTTTTCCTGGGGCGGGCCTGAAATGGAGCACAGAAGAATGTATTGTACACTGAGCAACAGGGTTACAGTACCAGAGACAGAAATATATACATAAACAATGATCATGTATTAAAGGTGCGCTATGTAATTTTGGGGAAACATTTTAATCAAAAGAGAAAAATCTTAATTGAATGATTTTTTTTTCTTATGCCTAAACAAACTAATTGAAACTGAATAAACAAACTGATCTTAATGACAACATAATTTCGAATTGTTTGACTTTGTTTATATCTGGCGGGCCCTGCCACCTTTCTAGCTTCAAACAGTGTTCTGGGACCTATATTTCTGACTTTATTACCTCACAAATATTGTAAATACAAAAATTCTGAGTTAAAATGTCTTCTTCAAAACTATATAGTGCCCCTTTAATATGATAATGGCTATATTTTGATAAGGTGTAACATCACATGACTGGAATGGGATATTCATTTATTGTAGCATGCAGCTTTTGCAGCATTTACATGACAGAAATGTTGTGTAACACATGATATTATCACATCAGGTGACAAAATTTAGTAGAAAAAACACTCACTACACAAGTGAGCTAATTTCTAGGCAAGGCACAAGCACTTATTCAAGAAATATTAATTCTTTAGCAGATGGGCAAGGGCTCAGGTGTATTTTTTAAAATTATCTGAAAGCTACAAGAGCTTACAGGCTAGTTCTTGTGATTCATGGCTTATAGTGAAGTCAATTTAATGATACGAAATATTACCAGGGTTATCATTACTTTAAGATTATAACTATGGGCAGTAGGGAGGACAGGAGCTGCAGGTTTGACATATTTTTAAAAAAATATATTTTATTTCTTTTATAGAGCAACACGTTACACATGAAGCTATAGACTGTAACCCTTCACCACTGACAACTGACCTCTATCCAAAGCAGGTTGAGAGCAGAAAAGAAAGGTCTAAAAATAGCAGGGTCTACTCTGATGATATGATTTTATTTGTAGTTTGAATAAATATTCTTTCTGGTCATAGAAGCAATATGCGAATATGACATCCATGGCTACACAGTACCTTTACAATGCTAGCACATTTACAGCATTGAAGCACATCAACTCTTTTACTTTTCAAACTAGAGGATGCAGATGGGAATATTTCATTATTCATTATCATTCAAATAAATTCAATATCATGTCTATTAATGGACCACTTAATTTCCCCTGAGGGGGAACTATTTTTTTGCTGTTCTACCTGGCGATGTAGCAGACACAGGGGCGTCCCCATATCCGACTGCAGGAGCAGGGCAGGCGGGTGTGGGGGCCGGGCCTGTGCCGTTGACGGAGGGCTGCAGACCCAGGGATCCTGGGCTGGCCATGGCTGTCGGGGGAACTCCGGGGGAGAGGCCAGGACCAGCCAGGGGTGCTGAGGTCTGTACTTTCACTTGAGCCATGCTCTATTCCTGGAACCAAACAACAAGTGACAACTTTTAAATGTTATAAGAGAGACACTGATTATTTCTGACTGTTATCATGTCACTCTTTAAATGAGCAACATGTCAGTTGTTTGATAAAAAAGTTATCAAATTCAAAACGTAAAGCTGTTCACTGTCTTTTGCAGATTTCTGCGGGCTTGAAGCACAGACTTCAAACTGAGCAGCACTAGGGCCTATCTCACATTCTGATCCACTGGCAGCTAATGCACCCAGACAATGAAGCTTTATTTGAAGGAGCTTTGCTCATGTTACTGCTGCTAAGCTCCCCGGAAAAAGGACAGAATCCTGTGATAGCAGCCCGAACAAGACAATGGACGCTCAATCACATTTTATTCGAGACTAAAGAGAGCTACGAAGGCTGGCATGAAGCAGACGTCCAACAATCCGGGTTCAAGTTAATAAATCTCCCATCAACTTCTTTATCTTTGTGAGCATGCATGTAATATTTGTGGATGCAATTACGCACAGGCCAGTGGCTATGCAATATTACTAACATAGTATCCTACCATGTGTTTTTCATTGGCAAGAGATGATGATAGATCACATAAAATGTGAAAAACGGAATTAAACGCTGTATCACAACATCCTGCCAAGACGAGTCCACTACCGATCCACATTAATATGCAGCAGGAACCGAAGGGATCAGGGAAATTCTCCTCACGTCCCCACAGAGGTCAGAGCAAAGGGTCAGACACAGGACTGAACCCCTGGAGTGTGGAGAAATTGCACTTGGACACTACAAGAAATTCTGGCTTTGAACCTAGCGCCTCCGGGTGATGGACAATATCTTCAACCAGAATGTCACCATTAAAAAATCTATATGGGGGGAAATCAATGTCTTGAGGTTTGGGTGTTACATAGACCAATGGAAATGTGTCTCAGGTGTTTTCTTGGGCTTCACCCTGAAATCATGACAACAGGTGTTCTCCATGTCCATTGTTAACAGATGAGGTCCATGACTGGACAGGTGTAAACAACAGATCACTTGCATGTCCAGAACGCAACTGATACCTAAAATGCATGTTCTACCCTGAACCAGCATCTAAAGACACTGCATGCAATCGATTGTTTTCCCTGGCTATAATCCTCCTTGCATCTTGCCTTCCCCTCAGGTTCTCGGGGGTCACAGTCTCTCTCTTGCTTCTTCTTCTTCTTCTTCTTCTTCTTCTTCTTCTTCTTCTTCTCTCACAGCAACAGGCGCACAAACACACCGCCAAACAGCGAACCCGCGGGCACGTCCGTCTTGCACAGTAAGTTGGCTGTGGAAGTGGTGTTGAGTTAAGGTTGACTGACAGAGCTACAGGGCTGTCTGTAACCCCTCAACCTACATTGCAGCTTCGACTGTGTCCAGCTTAGCAGGAAGCTAACGTTCCCAACGAAGAAAACGCCATTTCCTACAAATGTCAGCTCCTAAAAACAAACCAACAGAACTGACAGGCATGCATGCTGTCACGAATATGTCAGTGTGGTTTCTCCTGATGAATATACACTATCTAACCGCCTCCGGTAACGCTAGTTTAGCCGGTTAACGCTCATCATGGCTGATCGGCCGAGCACCCCTCTTGCTAGCATCTCCATACCGCCCCATCCTCCACGAAAGTCCGGGGGATTTCAGTCCGCCGCAACAGCATATGTGAACTGGCGACAGCGTGACGAATAATCCAGAGACTATCCGACAACAAAGGGGCAAATATTTTAGGGTATTTTTTACCTTTGTCCAGGGCCAGACCCCAGTTACACCTCCGACATTGGCAAACACTAAAGAGAACTGGATGGAAGAGGGAACAGACCACGTTATTAGTCTGGGGAATAAATACAAAATGTCCCATCACAAGCAACTGGCAGTTCACGTTGATATTCCATGAATAAAGTTTGTGTTTTGTTTATTTTGTCAGCGTCACCTATTGCATATCGCTAACCAAGCAGCATTACGGTTTGAAGTGAATCTTGAATGAATCAGCCACCCCCGCGGTGATGGGAATGGTTCAGTCCGGGCTTGCTACCTCAGAGCCTGGAACAGTGCAACTTTGATTCAGAGCAGAAATGAGCCTCTCTGCACACTGTGTGCATGAAGGGTTGATTTCATGACTGATCTTATATTTATCATATGATGCATTTTACAGGCACAAGTATTACTGACACTTTATATAAGGCTATGTGTTTATATCTCTGGAAAATTAAATAACTTCTCAGAGAAGTGCCTTCACTGAGTGAGTTTAATCATTAAGTTCATTACAAAACTGTTTTTTTGTTTTGTTTTGTTGTCAAATAATACATAACCATCAAGAGAACAAAACTCCCTGCTGTAAGTGGGATTTACCACCGTTGCTCAAGGGCACTTCCGAGGCCAGGTGTTAAGTGAAGAGGCCTACCAGTTTGTGCAAGAAACTACATTCAGCCGATGCTGATATTTCAAAACTATTTGGTGGAGATGATTCTGGGGTCCCACAGCTGGAGAAGGCCCACAAAAATTCCAGCGAGAACCATTTATCAAATTAGTAAAGGTGCACTATGTAGTTTCAGGGTAAATATTTTAATCAGAAAGTAAAATATCTTCTTTTTATGCCCAAACAAACCTAATAACTGAACTCACTTTGTTTTAGTGACTGAATAAACTGAACAAACAAACTGACCTTAAAGGAAAACACACTTGCACGCTGTTATATTTTGTTTCTATTTGGCGGACCCTGCCACCTTTCAAACAGTGTTCTGGGACCTTATTTTTCATCTGAGCTTGTTTATTCAGTTATGCTTTATATTATTACCTCATTAATACAATTCCAAATTTGAGTTTCTTCTTTAAAACATTGTCAGGGGAAGGCAAAAAAAACTACATTTTGACTCTTCAAAAGATTTGACAAGTCGTACTGTGTTAAGGCCACTAGATGGTGCCACTAAACCAATAATTCTGGTGTTATTGTAATGAAATGTATCCCACAGAGGAACCACTGTAGTCTTCTTTACAAAGAATAAACCATATACGTAGGAAAACTAACTTCCTCCTAGGTTGTTGTCCTTTCACACACAGGCATGCTGCAATCCCAAGTTTCCAGGCATTAAAAACAAATCTCCCAAAAGGGCCACGACTGTTTTATAATCAAAGCTGTGACTGATTGCACTTGGATAAATCATTTTAGCATATACAAAACAGAAAGTTCATAAAGCCTAACTGGTGATTTATACTTTTTCATGCTTTGCCAACGACATAACAACATGCAAACACGGCACAAAACAAGTTATGAAACACACATTTTTTAAAGAATTTAGAGTTCTGATGTATCTTTAATGGCAGGCACAAAATGCCTTTGTAAAATTGTTTGTCAAATGTAATTTCACATGGTTTATGGTGGTGTCCGCCACATAATTAAAATGACAAGTGTTTATGTGTTGCAGTACAAATATTGCTAAATAGATTTTATTATTTGACCATAAAATATGTTGTCAGCAGTCTCCAAGAGATAATCTGTTTTCCCTGCAACACTGTGACATCCCTAATGAGACTTAAGCGTCCTCGAACATATTGTTTGGACATTTTTTGGCAAACAATACAATTCTCTTTCGGAATTTGGCAGTCATCAACCCTTTCCACCTACACTCCTTTCAGAGTGGAAGTATTTAGTTTTAATTTATGTCAGCATAAAATCCATAAAAAAATCCATTTAAAAGCTGCAGAAAAACACAACAAAATTATTATATATATCTATATATTTATATTCACACACTGTGCAAGCCAAGGTTGAATAAAAGTGAATCTTTGCTTTTATTATTGATTATGAAAATGAACAGGCACCTATTACATGGAGCTTGCACATCCCAGAACAAAATTTCAAATATAAATAACACACCCTCATTAGTGTTGATCACTCACAACAACCTGCAAGCTAAGAGTTCAAACCACATTGAAAAAGGAAAACAAAACAAAAAAAAACCTAGGAAGAAAAGAAAAAAAACATGTCACATCCAAACCCTTGTAACATATTCACTCGCATGTTTTTTCAAATCTCTTCTGATCCACTGCCCACTGGGTGAAGGATTCTTGTCCCCACACAAATGCTGTCATGACTGCATTTACATAATTATATCTCAGTCCTATTGTCTTTTTCTCACAGCACAGTGACAGCAGACAAGACCATTACAAAGAAGCTAGTAATAATAATAAAAAACAAAAACAAATCATTGGTTAAATAGATGTCTTTAAGTTATCAATATAGTTTTTTGAGATAGCGGTGTGCTGTGGTAATCTCCTCTACAGTATAGAGCATCATCACATTCACTCATGTTCATTCAATAAACTCAGCTAGACCCTGGAAATAAAAAAAAGAAAAGAAAAAGAAAAGCAAATGCAATACAAACAAACCCAAGATGGAAAATTCAAGTATCTCTGACTGGATGGCGATTACATTTCTTTAGGAATGGAGTGATTACAGCCTGAAATGACAAAGAGCCACACAGCCTCTGGAGGTGAGGTTTGTAATACCCATCCCATAAACCATTACTTAAGTTATGGAAAGACTTAAAAGTTGTCACGATGTCTGATGCCAATAAGAAAAAGCAGGGTTTAAAATTGCATGCACCCCCACTGTAAAACTACTAAACTTTTTTTTTTTTTTTTTAACCAACAGTAGTGTTTGTTGCTGTCTGTACACATCCTAATTAGCAAAAGATGCAGGCTAACTTCCAATGAAATAAAGCACTCCTAATATCATTCTGCTATAAAGTAAATGCATCCTCTGCTAATTTCTGTCACATCATCCAACAATTTAAAGACTTATATACAATAGGTTCAGACATGTTATAAGTTTACAACATAACAGTCTCTTCTGGTGAAAATATAGTTAAATTCAAAATATCTGATAGGTATCTTTTTAGAGGTGATCTCTTTATTGAAAAAAGTACCTGAGCCAAAACTCTGACCAGGGGGAATCACAAAGCCTTGTCTCTTAACGACTTCTATAAAGACTCTCCTTTTCGTCATTCATTACCATTGTGGAGAACAAAGATTTAAATTAAATAACAAATACAAAAAAAAAGGAAATCCCAAAACATACTGACCCATCAAAAACACCCCCCTTTTCAAAGTATCAGCTAGTTGAAAAACCGTACAAAAAAAGAACTCAAGGAAGTTTAAAATCAAACATTTCTAGAAGATTAAAGCATGAAGTTTAAAAAAGAAAAAGAAAAAATGTAAAATCGTACAAATAAAAATGGATCATGCGACAATGTTCTCTTACAGACATTCTTTAAATGGAAGAGAGGCCGCTGCACATCTTCGAAGCTGGACTAGTGAACACTACACGAGTTCAGCCTAACTTAACGAGGAGACGTACACCGTGAGGTCGTCGGCTAAGAGATCGATCGTCATATCTGGTTTATTCCCATCTGTACCAACATTCTCTCCAACAGCTGGAAGAACTGCACATAGGTCTCACGATGGAAGATGAAGAAGAAAACTGTGTCTACTCTCGATACAGTGTTGCAAACTAAAACCCTTTAAACCTGATAAATAAGTGGAGGACCGCTAACAGTCCAACTGCAAATTGGGATTAACATACTAATATAGTGCCTCTTTAAACTAGATACTTTCACAGTGCATATAATTTAAAAAACAAAAACAAACGGATGAAGCATTTTCTTGGGGTTATGATGGTCAGATCCCTTCCAGAAAACGACAAGATTTGGATTTCTCTTTGTAGGCCCAAGCATGCATCCATCAGTTATTATTGCACAACACGAGGACCTTAAAATGCACCCAAACACAAACAAAAAAGTAACAATAATAATCTTTAAACAGGAATTATAATCGTCTCACTATAAATCCACCTTGCTCGCCCGCTCGCTGCATCACTACCTTTTTTGCCAAAGAAACGTTCCGCCTTGGGTGCATCTAAACGTTCCGTTATTTTTCGTTCTCTATATTACAGCCGACTAAACATGCATCCACCTGTCCGCGGGGGAAATGCAGTCAAGAGCCTCCAGCGCATGGTGTCCATTGTTCCAGTCAAAGGTCAGAGTTCAAAGACTGAATGATTAAAAAGTGCTTTACGTAGGTCAGTAGGACTTCTCTCTTCTACATTTATTACAAAGTTTGTACACTAGCACGTATCATCTGTGAAGGAAAAGAACAAATATTTAAATGACATCACCTCTGCAGTTACAAGCTTTTGTGTTAAAGGGAAAAAAGGCATTAAAAGCTGAAAATACTCACCATGATACCACCATTTTGTCTTCTTTGGATTTTTGTTACACGTTCTTACATAAAAGGAGTTATCAGGCGGTCGTCTCTGCAGAAAACAAAACATTTAGATTCAACATTTAACAGGCGATTCATTCACATGGATCACTGCATTTTTCCAATGCGTGCATCGTTACAGGTAAAAGGCCTACCTTTTCTTTGCAGCTGGACAACATGCTGATAATGCTAAGACAAACTGATTGCACTGAGAGGGCTGGCGACCAATCTTCCGTTAGAATGGATAGACAGATGTGACCGTTACTATACACATGAGGGTGGACAGGTATATTCTCTCCTGTGAACATTACCTGCAGTGAAACAAAGAAAAAACAAGGATCATTCATTAAATATCTCATCATAATAATCTTGTAAAGGTGTTGAGGATCTGATGCCTAAAAGATAGATTTTGGATGACTTAAATAACCATTTCTATTTTTTTCCACTGAATTGAGGGCATTTTGTAGGTCAAAGATACAACTTGGCTGTGTCTGGAAAAAGTTGAGATTTTTTTCATTAATGACAGAAAATAATGAGACTATCTGTATAAGCCCTGGCTTAGCCCTGTACAGCGACATGAGGCTCTGGGATTAGGACAGAGGGGCCGGGATGGGGTGAGAGAGGGGAAGGGAGAATGGGAGACTAAGAGGAGATATGTTTTACGTACAAAAAAAAGAACACAGGGACATTAGCCGATAAAGGGGTGTAACAGTAAGGGAAGATACAGAAAGTGTGATGAGAAGGAATCCAGAACTCAGGTGCTTAAAGTGCAGAGAAGCGGGAGTCAGAATGGGTAATGAAGGGTAACAATGGGTTGAGGCAGTCTGGCACCAGATAGGGCCTCACAGGAGAGTGCAGCCTCCACATCACTGGGGCTGGAATGGGGGGTGACAGGATGAGTGTTACAGATAAGAGCAGAAAGTAAAAGGTGGCACTACACTCAAAACATCAAGACAAATAAGAGCTCACATCACAGCTACTCTTGTACAGCTCATGTTTGTATCCTGCTGTGTGCTGATTTTTGTTGCCCATTTTCTGGACCACATCCAATTGAATTAAATCACACTGGCTGTTTTGCAACCAACACAGGCCGGGCCTTTACATACACATATGCTGGCTCATGAATATTAACTGGTCACGCGCTTGAAGCAGCAAAAACCAGAAAAGTTGGGTTTTCACCAGCAGTAACTGCAAACAAATCCTCAGCAGCAGCTGAAGGCAGACATTATGAAACTGTAAAATACAGCACATGTTTGAAGGTACGAACAGAGACGCTAGAGAGAAACTAAACTTCGAACCAAAAAGATTCTGTTTGAAGCTACAAAATTACTGGGAGCTGAACACACAAAGACTTTTAAACATGCTTTTTTTTTCAGGTTTCTGAACAGACATGAGCCAAGTGTTGCTTGGCCATGTTTGAGGTTGGAGACGGGGTTGTCACGGGTTGGCCACGATCACAAGACGTCACCGCAGCCAGCCGCTGTAAAACTGGTAATTGAAAGGGAAATCGGCGCAGCATGGTTTGACTCGGTCCTGTGAAAAGTGTCAGTGGAAAACCCCCAAACTAGGTAGCCTATATCCAAGGACATACGCAATACAAAATCAAATGTGAGACAAGAGGGTATATGGTGGGAAAACCAGGAAAACAAAGCCTTAATAGACCGTAGTAGGGCTGCACGATTCTGGAAAAAATGTGAATCACGATTTTTTTGCTTAGAATTGAGATCACAATTCTCTGGCACGATTTTTTTCACAAAATGTTTATTGCACTGATGAACTTGAACAAAACAAAGGCATACTACTATGCCTCTGCCAAAGCAATGTTTTTGTTGTTTTGTTCAAGTTCTATCATTGAATGAGAAATTATTTTTACAAAAGTAAAAAAAAAAATTAGTCTCCAAGATGAGAGAGCATCCTTTAATACCTCATGTTGTACAGTGTTTATTGGGGCCGTATCTTTGGCTGGGTGTAATGTGATAGCTGCTGTGATCGGCTTTCTAAAACGGAGGCGTAATATTCCTCCTTTTCCAAAAGCCGCCTCTGAGGTAGGCGTAAACATGTGACGTGACGTGAAGCCCGAAGTTGGGCTGTGAACAGTGACAACGCATTTGTCTTCAAAATAAGAGCTTTACATTGCACCGCATTGGATTTTATAACTGGGTTCCTAACGGGGGGCTTTTACTTTGAAAGTAGCGACCGTTCCTAACTTGTGGCTACAACAACAAGCTAACAAAACCATACAGCTAGAGATCTAGGAGACACTAGCATCTCCCGGATCTCAGCGGCTGTCCAGTTGCACATCTAGCAGGCAAGGTGGAAATAAGTGTACCCTCCAAGGCAGCAAATCGGCGGACCAAAACAGACCCCCAATTTGCGGCCCTTTGTCTAAAACCGCGGACCGAGCCGCAAAAAGGACGGGCAAATTGGCGGCTTGCTGGCCCGTCTAAAAACGGCTTCTCACTCACTGCTTCCAAACACTTAACTGCAGGCGGGCTTCCTCCACTGAATCACGTGTTGTAAAGACGCTTTACCACAAGTTGAGGGAGGAGGCAGCAGCAGTGCTGCGTTTGGGGGCGCTTCAAAAAATCCGGGAGGAAAAAAGGAACATTTGTTTGTGATTCAGCTCGAAATATAAAATGCTTCAGAATCGCTGTGTGTAGAAATGAGATCACGTGTATGTGTGAATCGAGATCGCGATTTTTTAACGATTTTTTGTGCAGCCCTAGACCGTAGTAAAATTTAAACCAAAGGCATGAAATTGCCGACCAAAAGTGTATTCCCACGTGCTGGACAAAGCTATGTGATGCAGTTCGACAAAACTAACAACATAAATGTCTCCCAGTGAACATGCAACAGAAATAGTACAACAGGACCTCTATGACAGGCCTCTATAGAAGCAGAAGCTAAAATGATCGTCTTCGCTGTGACATTAACATTATTAGGTATACACACATACAGTACCATCACAACTACATATGTGCCATATAGATTTACCACTGAAGCTGCCCACACAACCGGTAATGCGCTGCAGCAGTCACCCTGGCCCCAACAGAAGCATAATAGAGGGCCGATCCTTCCTTCCTGTTTGAGAGGACACTAGCTAAGTGGCTAAGTTTATCTAATTTTCTCTACACCAACTCATCTTCTATTTTTAGGTGGCCAGGCTCCTGATGAGTGAGTGAAACAAGATTGCTGAGTTAAACTAATCCCCTCAAACGTGGCATCAGTGCGAGCTCTGTATTGACGGGTGTCAGTGAATCCTGGCTCCAATGTTTCCAAGCCGAGGTTCATTCCCTGAACAACTGCAGAGCAGGTGTGCGTTCTCTGTGATTATTGCGGGCATTCAGACAGTGGATAAGAGAGGATTGTTTACACAGTTTTTGAATTGGTTTAGCAAAGAGCATCACTGTAGACTGCACCTGTATAGCTGGCAGTGTGTGCTTCTGTTTTGTTCGTAATTAACTACTTTATACTTGTTATCTAACTATCACAGAGAACTACTAGATAATTAGTTAGAAAATCCAACAGTATAGTTGTAACTTGGGCGTTATGGGTGAGCAGACAGGACTCAGTGAATGAACTGCACTTACATAAGCGCCTCATGTATACCCACGTAAAAACAAACAAACAGTGACGGTTGCTCCAGAGCTAGTTCTACTTACCTGAGGTGAATCAAAGGGATATCGACTACTAAATTTGAAAAGCAGCTGAAATTTCTCTCCTTCATACAGTGTGCCGGGTGCTCCCTCCATGTCTACAATCCACCTGAAAAAGAAATGCACAATGTTAAAACATGTTCAGTGTTCAACATTTCACACAAACAAAAAGAGAAAACATACAGATCAACCAACAATCAACAAAAAAAGGGTAGTGTCCAAAAAGTAAATAATATCCAACTTATTTTGATTTGAAATACTGTATTTTTGTGGTGCCACATGTTTATATGTCTGTCTGTGGACAGATTGGACTACGAATACTCATGTTATATAAACACTACCAGCTGATGCAGTCACGGTACTCACGTAATAACGTAGTAATGACTACATGTGCAGGCGTTGTGTCAGGTGTGATTCCATCACAAGATGGACTCTAGTACAATTTTGTCATTCATTTACTAACCTTGTTAATATTTTAAGACTGGCATGTGGCAAAAAAAATTCAAGGAAGAGGAGCAGAGTTGTTAAATTCCTGCCGTTAAGCCATAATATCAGGTTAACACTTCCTTTAACAACAAACCTTTATTGTGCTTTGTTAAGACATGGTTTTATGCAGTTCAGGATTGTTTATTATTTTTCGTTTGCCAGCCATCTCTAGCAGCATGGCCGTAAGGACGACAGTCTGTCGGTCGGTCTGTACACCACTTTGTTCCAGAGTGAAATATCTCAACAACTACTGAGTAGATTTCCAAAAGATTTAGGGCTGACATCAATTGTAATGTATCCAAATACTTTGGCAGTGCCTCGACTTTTCCTCTAGCCCCACATCTGCATGTAGTTTTGAGTGAATTGTCTTCACAGCTATTGGGTGGGTTGCAATGAAACGTGGTGCTCATATTCATGTCTTCTCTCCGGATGAAAAGCACTAACTTGACTTTTCATCTAAAACCCAAAATCTCTATTTGTCCCATTACCCAGAAAAGCAAATGGCATTCCTCATCACCCTCCGCTGTTCTTTGTGTCACCTGCTAATTGACAGATGCTGTACATGTACTGTGCACATGTACATGCTAACGCCTCACACAGCTGCTAGTATGGTCGTTGACTCTTATTTTGTTAACTAATGATTAATGACATGCTCTATGTTCTTAGGCACTCTGGAGTACATTAGTTTAAAGTGTGAACAGAGTGACTTGCAAGAATAATACAAAATGTGAGCTGCCAATGCTGCAGTAAGTGTGTAATAAAAGCTTTTAGTCTGACTCATTCCGGTGACATTCAATATTCAGCTGGGTTATGACAGTGGTTTAGTAATAATGTGATACTCTATTGATCTGGTGGACACAATCTATTTTTGATCCTGTAGCCTGGCTACAGAACTGTGCTGACTGAGCTGTGAGGGATTCAATGTCCTGCTCAGAATGGAAGCTGATGACAAACAGGGGTTTGATCCTGGGTCTTTGGGATGAAGGACAGTCCACCTTCTCAATATGACCCAGAAGCTAGATGTTGCTTCACTGGTCACAACATTTAACTGTAGAGCGGAACATTTATGGGGATTGCCTGCTCACAGTAGAAATCTCAGAGGAGAAGAAAAAGGAACATTGATGGCAGCATCACAATCTCTGGCCTAATTTCTTCCAGGCATGAAGTGCAGATAGGGCTCTGAAGAGAATTGTTGTCGTTGTTCGGGTTCATAGAATTGTGTCTCCTTCAAATGGAGCCTCAGGCACAGGATCATTCAGGCCTACATACGAGGTCAATCCTTTTTTTAAACGTCATCCTTAGAAAATCCAACTGTCAGAGTGTCTGAAAGCAGCTCTATTTTTCTTCAGAAAGTAAAGCTTCGAGGCCGGCAGTATCACTGTACGTGATGCTGAATTACACCTGATGCAGCCCACGCTGAACACAGGCAAGGACTCCGAGGACATTATGCTCGACTTGCTCAAATCCCCCACGGCCTGGTGATTATATGATCCAGTCAACAAAAATAACATCAAGCCATTTAGTGAGAAGAGGGGGGGACTGAGTACACAGATGAGAGATACTGAAAGAAGCACTTTCCTTGTTTGCAACAGCTGACAGCAATCAAGTCATCTGCATTATCACTCTCAACTGGAAGATTTTATAACCTAACGAGCAAAGCAATTGCTGAAGATAGTGCAGTAAGAATTTTGAAAAGCTGTTGCCAATACTTAATTGTGGGCATTTATTTGTTTTTAATGAGAAGCAGATAAAGGAGTATGAAGAGTTGGAAAATTCTAATTTGACCAAATTAGTCTGAATGGGATTTTAAGGCTGAATACTGGATGAAAGAAAAAAGCAGTAGATCAAGCTGAAAGAAGTATGAATAGTTGAAAAAGTTATACTGGGCTTAAGGGTAGAAGATAAAGAATATGAAAAAAGGGCAAGCTGGGAGCTAAACTGCATTGCTGTTTTAACATTGTATTTGGAAGCAGCTGATGGGGTATGAAGTGGGGTGGACCGGTTATCGGTCTGTCTGATTATCTGGGCCGATACTCAGCATTTTAAGACGATCAGTCTTTGTGTGCGTCTCATTGCCGATAAAGACACATTAAATTTTAAAATTCAGTACTTTGGCTATTATTTGTGAAATTAGATAATGTCACGGAGACTGAGACCCCAGAGTCAATCAGCACTGAACAATTTTAATTTAAAGTTGTTTATAGGTTAATAAGTACAGCATTTGAGTAAACTGTAGTGGATATATTCCATCACTGTTTTTTCTCAACTTTGAGACAAGTATTCCTGTATATGTATGCCAGTTATCGTTGCCAGAAGTACCAATAATTAATATCAGCCTTGAAAAAAATCATACTGGTCGAGCACTTGCATGAAAAGCTGATTAAGTTGGAAATATGAAGGGAATTTAAAAGACCATTTTAAGTCCTACATTTCATGGGGCAAACTGCACCACTTATCTCATCTCATTCCCGGTGTGCGTCCCCAGCTGTAATCAAGTGTTACCATGGTGATGGCAACTGCCTTGTGACTCCTGACTCACAGAATTAATTTCACAGAGATTTTAGCTGAGGTGTTCCTCTCATACTCCTGCGTCTAGCTCCAAGATCGTAACTCATAACGCCTAACTCAAGATGCCGTAAAACTAAATCTGTGTGCATATTGTCAAAAATCTCTGATTATGGGCAGGTTGGAGAAGTGGGCTGTTTCTTCTTGAACATTCTGTTTTCAATTTATATTGGAGTCAATGAGCAGTTGCTTAGCACTCCTGTCATTTGGAAGCCCACACTGCGAAATGTGTAAGTCTGTCTGATGCCAATTTTACATGGGTCGAACCAGCATGTTTTTTTGTTGTTGTTGTTTTTAAACGACAGGGTTAGCTTGAATGTCAAGCCGGGACATGGTCTCCACTAGGACAACCATGAAAAAATTCAATCAGTATGACAGAAAACCTACCCAGGGTCAAAACCTCAAAAGGTGAAGATGCATCTACACATGCCATCTCAACCCTGGGATGCACAATGAACATAGAAGCCAGTTAAACTGGTTGGGATGCTTGTCACTCACGCAAAACACAAAACATTCATTCAGTCTGGCCAGGTGATTGTTATCTGACGTAATACATCTTCCATTGTTACAGGTTTTCTTTAAATAACCACGGCACAGTAACATGTAATGTCTCACCACAATGGCAAATGTGCCAAGCTGGAAGACATTTCTTACAAAGTAATGGTAACCTTTTAAGTCAATGTTGGAGCGGAAGGAAAATTAGAATGCCAGCCAGAACTTTGTCTCGAGTCCATTTACAGGACAACAACTGAGTTCGTCCTCGCTGCTTATCGGACACAATTCCACTCACTCACAGTATTCACGGGCATTTAAAGGAACACCAAGACAGACATCCAGACAGAAAGGTCAGCCTCTGCTCCTCGATAACCTAGCCCAACTCCTGCATGCCAACCGTTAAATATTTTATAAGGATGGATAGTGACACTGTGCATTAGAGACACTCTGCTGAGGGGGGCCGAGCTGACAGTCCCTGGAATGACCCCGATTCCTCCTCACTAGTCACTGCTGAGGCTACAAGAGCTTTGTGTCCTAATACCTCCTATCATTTCTATTGCACCAGTAACCTCTAATGTCTTTAAAGCATGCTCACCACACCGCCCCGTCATAGTGATGATGAGACATGGCATTTTTAAAAACCCACATTAGATTTGTGTCATTCAAACAGGCGACCCTTTTTCCAGTGCCTACTGTATGTGTGAGGTGATTACTGTGAACAAATGAGTCGCATTAAATCGTAAAGAAGAAGAAAAAAACACTTACTGTGTGATGGTGTTCTGTACACTTTTCTCGTTTAGGGTCATTCCTGGGGGTGGATCATTTTGCAGGGCTAATAATTCCTTTTGTAGCCTTTTCTGTTGGAG
Organism: Diplodus puntazzo; assembly: GCA_963678695.2. Taxonomy (NCBI): domain Eukaryota; kingdom Metazoa; phylum Chordata; class Actinopteri; order Spariformes; family Sparidae; genus Diplodus; species Diplodus puntazzo. The sequence continues at coordinate 16,778,579 of OZ023171.1, read as the reverse complement.
AGAATGTGTTTGGGTTTTCTAGCACATTCAAACGTGTAAATGCAGCATCACAACTTGCACACAACATAATGAACAAAAACGGCAAAAGCAAACACAGAAAACCATGCCGACTCGTTCCGTCATTGTATTAAGGGATACATGACCAAACCGCAGCTAAAAAAAATCTACGATTTTGTGATACGTTGCTTAATGACGCGATGTAGCTAACGTACAGCTAAGCTAGGTGTAAATTCAGTACAACTCCACCCTGGCTGATGTGACCACTTTATCTTACACGTATGATGTGTCGGACATAAGCAGAAAACCCATCTCATCGGTGGATTGATTCGTGTTCTTGGGGTTTACGGTTTCTTTTCATATGAAACAATTAGACACAGCTGTCCCGAGAAAGCGATACACCTGTTCAGCTCAGGAGGAAACTGGAACTACTCAATCTGCGCACCGTCTCGTTAGCTAGCTAACACCAGCGTCAGCCAAATAGCAGCTAGCACTCGTTTAAAACACACGAATTGATACCAACTCAAAACACCTCAGTCCCTTGAGTTACCATCGACATAAATACATCGGCACCCAGCGAGGTATAAATCCAGGAAGCTGGGGTCTGTGCTACCCCTTGACTTGGTGCTGTTGGTGATGATGGCTACTTGTATTGCTAGCACAAGAGCGAGCGCTAACCCCTGAGCAGTTAGGGACACATCTCGTCGCTTCGGCGTTAATGTCACCGCTGCCTCGAACAAACGCGCGTAACCAAATTAAGTGGTCAACAAACGAGCAGGCGAGGCAGCAACCGAAGGTCAGGTAAATTATAAATACGCGACCGCTGTCAATTGTATTCTTACCTGCATCGACGCCATGATGGAAACCCCCCTGCATAAGCGCAGAGTGGAGGACTGTACGTCAGGGAGTCACGTGAGAGAAGTTGTTTTGACAGACGAAAACAATCCAGTGATGTGCGCCGTCAGAGCCCAGAACCCGCTCACCTCCCACTCGTTTCACGTCCTCCGCGGACCGTTTAGGAGTTTTACAACATTATGTAATAAAGTCTATGAATGCATGTCGCGTAAACAAGGCGCTGAGGTCACGTATGACATCAGGGGAGGAGGGTCAATGACCTCTGCTCAAGGATGGAGCCTGACAACCGCGATCCAGTCCCACCAAACACTACTCATTGTATTGTCTTTTTTTTCTTTTTTTACATTTTTTACATTTTCTCTTTAATTTTCTCTCTTCATTTAAGTAAAATATTTAAAAACCCTCATTCTCTGAGTAACCATATGACCATGCTGTTAGCTATCAATCCTTGATTACAGTTTAAATGGACGAATAAGACTTAGTCATTAGAAGCTAAAAAAAAATGTGCAAGTTAAAACCTTGTGTCTAATTATTCCACTTTTTACATAAAAAGCCAGATCATCTCAAGCACAGGATGGATAAAAAAATTTTTTAATATATCAGCAGTTTTAGAACATTTTATTCAGCTCCAGTGTAATTTGACCTAGCCTTCTAAGGTTTCTGCAGAAATAAAACAAACCCTGAATCTTTTGGCCAATGTAATAACTGTAATGTGATAGCAGCTCCCACCTGATATGGCTGACGCAAGGGGCAACACGATAAGCCAGATAAAGGCTTAAAAAAAAGACTTCTGTATTTGTATTAAGATATAGGACAAAGGAACATGCAACCACACTGACATTTTTTGTATCTAAAGTCAGATGTGCTTCATAAGAAACAACACAGCAACTGGCAACAAAGTGCTCACCAAACAGGTTTTTATTCAGCTGGAGAGGTGAGGAAATATGTATGGGGCGGGGGAACATTTGTCACATTCTGGGGCAAGTAATGAAGCCTGCCATATCCATTTATAACATTAAAATTAAATGCTTTAATACTATTAAAATTATGACAGAAAAAGCCAGGTGCAAAACGAAAAAAGTTTCATGTGATGTAAATGGCAAAACAATTTAAATATTCAAAAAAAATCTAAAAGTGTTGTAAGCTGCTACATTATCTCCGTAACTTTAGCAATCCAAAAAGTTTGCAGCCATGAGCAGTTCCAGTGCGATCTCCGGAGCGATGGGGAATTCGGGTATTTCTGTGGAGCTGTTGGTGTAGCGGACTTTGTAGGTGAAGTACATGCAGACCTTGGACAGGACGTGAGACGGAATCTCCCGGAAGTTCACTTCGTTGGTTTCGTTCTCAGCAAACTGACCTGCAGTGGGAGAGTTACAGCGAGAGTCAGGAGCTGAAATGATGAATTGGAAGCTCACTTCTGAGTCTAACAGTACAGTTTTACGAAGGGAGCACAGTGCCACCACCTGGACAGGAAGAATTAAATAAACACCAATAAAACAACAGCAGGCTCAACTTCATCTATATTTTAAATCTTATAAAGAAAAACATCACCAATTACACATTCCCTATCCAGTCTTATGCACACGCTAATAGGAGGCAAGCCATGTTTAACAAGGGACAACAAGATAATCAAACTATTAACAGAAAGACGGCTCTGGATTTACTACTACGCCCCCAGAATTCGTAAGCAGTGCAGTATATTTTAGCAACTTTTAAAATGCCCAGTAAAATGATTTAAGGTTACACCACTCTACAAGGACGTACAGTTTGCCGGGGGTAAAGACAATACTGCCCAAAACTATCGAGGATTTGGTTATTGTCCTGCCCTTTAGACACATCTATTTCTACTACTGTGTTTTGTGATGCACATCATGTGTATGTGTGATTTAAACAGGTTAAAAAGAATGATAGGAATCTGGATTGACAACACTTTGAGCAATTCCCCACTTATTTCTGACAGCTTTAAACAGTTTATCACCTCGCTGCATTTAATATAATTTCAGCTCAAACTGGACTTCATCAACCAATAAACACTGGGTGTATCAAGGAGTTTATTTATCTGTACATTATTGGCTGATATTTATTGGTTTACCTGGATTAAGATGAACAATACAACTTCTTCCAGGGCCGACACCAATTATTAGAATTCAAGGAGAATGAGACTGAAAACAAATATATTCATTTACACTACTTCTACTTCCATTTTCTGCTGCTTCATTCTTCCTCTCCACTACACATATTTGATAACTTCAGTTATTAGTTACTTTGTAGATTCAGATGACTCAGTGTTTATAGGCTATTAATTGTGAAGTGTCTCCAATCAGATATTGTTTTGGGCAGGACATTGTGTGAGGGGATGTTGCATCAAAGCTAAAGTGGCACAGTTTTACATTTGTTAGTTTATCTGCAATCTGGTAGAAAAATCACTGATACTGATAATCAGAAAATGCTCAAAAGCGACCGAGATAATCGCCCTTATACACAACAAATATTTACAACATTACAGCAGTTTTCTATACTTTGACTACTTTGCCTAAGTCCTCACCTGGCCCGCTTAACATGGCTTTGATGGTCCCAGATGTCAAGGCGTGTTCTCTTTTCACAATAAACTCATGGCCATCCGAAGAGATCAACTTTACATACATGGCATCTGGCCCTTCACAGCCGCCGTAGGTTCTCTCTTCTCCATCTGTGAAGCAAACTGACAATATCAGACAGGTGCAGGACAAATGCTTAAATACCACACATGCACACACACATTCGACCAGCTGTTTGGACGCCAAGTAACTTTAATTACAAATGAAGGAGATTAACAATCGACACCCCTATGACTCGACGCCCTCCGATGTGAACAGAACATGTTACGAAATAGCAAACATCTTAATTAATTTCTGGAAAGGTACATTATTACTCACCCATTCTGTTCAGATATTTCTGTTAATCCTGAAGGGGAACATAAAAAAAAGAAATCACAATTATGACACATAACAAAGTTGCCTAGGCTGGATATTAGCTGTGGTACTGTTATGAAGCGTAAAACAATCTTACGTGAAGGTTCCTGTTTTAAGTGAATTTGTGAAAATCGCCGAGTAACGTTAACGTTTAGTCAGCTCAAAGAAATGGTTAGCTAACCAGCAGTTAACTTAAAAATACATCTGAATCACCACAGCTATATTATGTGAAGCTCGTATCAGGTTAAAAGATGGACTGGTAAGTGGCCAGGTCTTTCTCAATCAACCAAAATGTTTTCAAGGGAGTTCGCGGCCGTCGGCGTTAGCTAGCACTGGCTAAAAATGCTAACGTCTTGCCAAACGGTTTTAAATTAATTTCTTTTATCGATTGTTTAGCGCTTCACATTCATTTCGGATAAACCATCACAGACACACCAACACATGCAGGCATATAGCAGAAAGACAACACTGTTTCTTACCACTCAGCTGAAGAAGGTGGATTGGAGATTTCTGCTAATGTTAGCCAACAGGCTTGTGAAACCCGGAACTAGTTTGCAGAAGCATCCGTACGCGATAAATGTCTTCCGTAATTTTCATTTGCAGAGACAAACGGTCCCCTTGAAAACATCGCTCATCACAATAGTGTATATTTGAAAAATAAACATTACTATCTTTTCTTGTTCAATCACACGAGGAGACAAAACTTTTTTTTTTTAATATAAAGTAACATTTAGATAAATAATGAACAAAGCAGAAGCTATTTCTAGATAATCTGCGCTGTCCAATAAGCCTGATGTACGTCATTTCCACAAGATAATGAGGTAGAATAAGAGGTGGAAATAGGGTTATTAATTTTTAATTCTAATAAGGAGCAGAAATTACTTCTTATATTTACACTGGCTTGCGGGCCATCAATTGAGGAGATGAGATTGTGCTGTGTAGCCTAAAGGGGGCGCCTGTGCTTCAGATTACCCTCCATGACTGCCTGCACTGGCAGTGATGAGCGACAGCAGGTGCTGATTGGACTTGACAGAGACATTTTGCAGGCCCATAAATCTGGATTCAAGAAAGAATTTGAGAGAGAGGAAGGAATGCACCCTGCACTATCATGCACTCTCCAGTCCAGTTAGTAGAAACCATTCATTTTAATCACACCGTGCTTTATTTGAATTACAAAAGCATGGCCGGACAATTAAAAGAATATTGACCCGTACTGGTAGAGTTATGACCACGCAGAAACATCTAAAAACCCACTCCTTTTTTAAAGAAACTATTACATCTCTTCTAAAGGGAATGTAATGGTTACTTTAGCAGTGGGCACACACTCTAGTCACGGTCAGGTTCGGCATGTGACTTTGCCCTGATCCTGCCTGGACTTCTTTCATGCAGGAAAAGTGTTGACTGTTGAAATCTGAGGCTTCAGAATGGACGCGGAGTCATCCGAGCTGCGACACCAAGAGCACTGAGACTACTGAGCATGCCTGTAAATTGTGCCGTTTGACCCAGAGGTCGGGTTCTCCTGATGGAGGACGAAAAGGAAATTGACCATTTTTAATTCTTTTATGCTGCATTTAGATATCAGGCACCCACAACTGACCCACAGGTGGCATGTAGGCGATCATTTTTTTCTGGACTGCTCAGGTCGGTCTCCTTTAATTGAATGTGCTCACTGCTCCCCATTATAACTCAATGGTGACTTCTGCAGAGGTGACACCTGACCTGGTATTTGTCTTACAGTAATGCCAGGCTTAGCTATGCTGTCAGTGTGTGTTCCAGAAAGTTCTAGTAGCTTCCCGCCTGTTGACTGCTTTTGACTCACACACTTACACGCGCACGCACTAACACACACGCTCACACACACAACCAAAAACAATCACTGACCTTCCAGTCCCCCATTACACTATTAGTGCTTATGATCAGAGCGGGTGGATGGCGGCAGCCGCTTTGATGTCTCTCTGATACGACCCACCCCGCTGCAGCTGCTCTCAGCTCTATTTTGGGGAGGCTGCTGTGGGCCCTTAGAGCAGGGCTTCCTTAACACACACACACACACAAATACATGCAAGCTCTCTTGTCATGCCAAGTGATATAATCCATCCTTTTCAAACACTGACTGTATGCTTTCTCAGATCACTCTGGAAACAGTGAACATGCTAGAAAAGGCACTCATCCATCTTTGTGCTTGTTAGTATGTATACTATGTATTCGTTCTGAGTAAAAATGTGTTAAAACGACTTAGTTTTTGTTGTATAATTTGTTAAGTTGTGTTGCTTTCGTTATTCAAAATGTTTCAGACGATCATCAAACCCGGAGAAATCCACAGGTGTACTCAAGTTTCAGTAGGTCACTCTCAGGATAGCGAATGCAGCGAACAAGACGACACTTAAGGTGAATAAATCTTTCAAACATTACGTCATCTGTGAACATATGTGCCTGAGTGGCATCTGATCGATTTTCTTAGCAATGGTGGTCGTTTAATGGTGGCAGGGTCCGCCAAATCTAAACAAAGTAAAACAGTATGAAATTGTGCTGTCCTTTCGGGTCGGTTTGTTCATTCAGTCATGAAAACAAAGAGAGTTTGCTTATTGAGTTTGTTTAGGCAATAAAAATGGTCAATGGAGATCTTTCTCCTCCTCCCCAAAACTACATACTGCTCCTTTAAATGTTGGTGTTTGTCTGACATCTGAAACTGAAATCGGTTACATTCAGCATGATTTGGATTCTTACAGGCCAACACACGTGCAGATGCAATGATGTTGACTTATGTAGTATAACACCCTCACCCACCCCCTCAACCCCCACTTTGCCACCAGTTTCATCACCACAGGGCCGGTCAAATGTCAATTCATGAGATCATTTATGAGCAGGACAATAGCTCAGTTGTAGAGGGCCTCTGAATGAAACCAGGTCAGAATTTTGGTCATGATAGTGAAAGATGGGGGCAGGGGAAGTAGTGTCTTTGGGCAGTTCTCCTCTGAAAAGAGGGAAAGGCCTGTCACAATGAATTCCAGGGTGCCGTCCCTTTTGCCTAGAGCGAGTCATGTTGCCCTGCTATTCTCACGGCACTCCTTATCTCATGAAACCTCGCTGGAGAGAAACATCATCGACCCGTGGCATGTCACAATTATGTCTCACTGGATGAAAGGTGGAATAATTATGTGCAACATAGATTATATACCTATTTAATAGGTTTATTATAGGTGTATCTATAATATGCTTATCAAAATAAACCTATTTACATTAATAATAGCTATGTTCTAATTTACATATGGTTCTAAAAGATCAGACTCTCGCTTTATTGCATGATTTCAAGCTCAGACATGCTGAAGCAGATCAGCTCCACCACCTTCACTAATATTATTTGGTGACAGTTTGAACGTTGACTCACGCGGCACACATCTGTCAAGTGCGATGCTTGGACGGACACAACGTCTGGCAAATTGTTAAATCACCGAGTTCCTCAGGAATCTTGTCACGCGCTGATGGGTCGACACTGGCATCCAAAATGCGCTCTACCCAACAAAAAAGAAAGCGCGGTCATCGCGACTGCTGTTCTGTAATGTGATACCGAAAACACAGTGGTGGAGCCTCTTAATCATGTGTCACTTGGATAAATAGGCGCACAGGTTGCAGAGCTGTTTGCAGACACAAGAGTGGCAAGAAGAGAGGCTTTCATTATGAAAAATGTTTCCACAAAACGACAGCTTCAGGAGCATGGAGCAAAGTAGTAGCATGACAAACCCTGAGTCACCCAGGCGACATCATTGCAATCATGATTAAGAGCGCGCCCTGCAACACAATAATGTTCATGAAACCATTAGGACAAAGTAGTCTGCTCGTGGTCACAAGCGGAGAGTGGTGCAACATCTTCACATATCACAAAATGGTCTGAAAAGTCCTTGAAAAGATGTTCCTGCTTTACATGTTTGTTTTGAACCAAACAGTGTCAGTTTATTGCCCCTACTCCCCACATGATGAAAGCTTCAAATGGCATAACAGACAGATAAGTGGATGTGACAACCATTTACTTTCAATAGCCCGAGGCTAATGCACTGTGTTGAGGCCCTGCTTGTTTGACCTATAATGACTCACCCAGCAGACCCCCGATGATAAAACCTTCAGCATAATTCACAGGGAGATAAACAGGACATGAAAAGTCTTGCGCTTCACCGGCGTGGCTGAACGTTCGAACGATAAGTCGCCTGCAATAGTTTTCTTTGGATGACAGAGTGATTGGTTTATGCTTTTGGCAGCTGAGGTTTGTTTGTGCAAATTTAACACACGAAGTGATGCTAAGCTAAGCTAGCTATGCGAGGCATGGAAAGGGGATCCGCTTAATACTGATGTCTTAGCAACAGTTTTTAAAAAACGCCGGGCACTGATATCCCCTCACTGCTTACAAGACTTAATCCAATTTTAGAAGCACAACCAAGTTGCTTTTTAGTCAGAAGGTGGAGGCTTGAGTCTCAGAGAGGGAAGTTAAATATACACTCATGAGGAACTCTGGCTTTCATGAAAGACTCGAGATGCCCACGGTGTGTTGTGCGTCCGCGCCGATCCTCACATGCACGGAGCAGATCAAGAAATATAATTACTGAAATCATGGTGGAGTTATTCTTGATGAAACAATCAGCAACAAATTTACAGATTGTGTAACAATCAATAATACCTCCCTCCTTTATACAGTAAATGACAAATGGTTTGTATTCAACAGTAAGTAAACATAGAATGTTTCTGTCTTTTTGTTAATCCGGGCCTATTAAATCCTCCATAACTGGAGTATATACACTTAGCAATGGATGCTTAACCACACAGTATAACATACGTGTAATCATATATAATGAGCAAATGTGCTGACAGCTATTTGCTCACTATTGTCCACCATGTTTATTCGCTGCTTGCTTATGGAGATAATTCAGTATATGATCACATTATATAGTATGTGATATAATTAAGTAAAGCATTCCTCAAACTCTTTATGTACTTGTTTTATTGGCTGCTTGACATAGCATCAGTGTATCAGATCATATGTAACAGATTCTGGTAAGAACTAATAACCAATGGAATTGATTGATCATTTCTAAATAGAGAATATAATTAAAGGCATTTCATTAACTGATATTAAAATTGGAAATAAAAAGTAGAATTGAAAATAAAGTACAAACGAATGCATGAATCTGTCAATAGGTCAAATAAAAAAAGAGGTCCTAAAAACAACATTAATCAATCAATATACAGTATATATCATCTGAAAATCAATCAATAAATGCCCCAACATTACCCCTGCAGTTTTTCCTTCTCTTCATCTGTGGTTCATCATATCGTCTATTTGAAGCTGCACTGTGCAGTGTTGAGGCAAAAGTTTTAATCAGAAGACGAAGATCTTCATTTACTGATATTTTTTTACGCTTAAAACAAACTATATAAACAAACTCTCTTTCTTTTCATGACTGAATAACATGAATAAACAAACTGACCTTAAAGGACAACACAATGTCACACTGCTTTACTTTGTTTTATACGTGGCGGACCCTGCCACCTTTCTAGCTTCGAACAGCGTTCTGGGACCTTATATTCCTCTGAGAGCAGCTTGTTCATTCAGTTATGGAAAAATAAATATCTCTGGGTTCATATTATTACCTCATAAACACCGGCACCTTTAAATAACAGCAATGAATACCATAATTTAATCACATTTTGTTTTTTTTATTCTCTGGTTAACTATAAATACATGTTTGATAACCTTTTTTTGTGGCACTCGTGGTCCTCTGTAATGCATCTCTAAATGTGACCTTCTCCTTCAAAATCCCCCTCTGCAGCTGTAAAAACGTTATAGACGATACGAAGCCGCTGGTCGGTTCGTCAGATGGCGAGCGGGGAAGCTTTTAACAGGCGCAGCACGAAGAAAATGAACTTGTCAAATGCATGTCGGGTTGTGTTGCCAACCACAGTCCTGCGGTCGTGAGTCTGCTCCCCGGTGCAGTTTGCCGAACATAAACAAGACGTAGCTGTCACTGGAATTAGTCAAACAGCCTTGATGAAGGTGTGATACGCTTATAAGGTTTTGGTTTATATTTGTCCGGGAACCGCTTGAGCAACTAAATCTCATCCAGCGCGCCGTGTCACATCAGAATAGTAACAGAGATATTCTATACTATTACTGACAAGTTCAGCTTTACATCAAGCTGTTGGGTGTCAAGATTATATACTTTTTTCAGAATACCCCCTTCAGAGGCAATGATACTATAATAAACACATAAATGATGAGGCTGTCATGTGGGGTTAAGATAAACACATGGCAAATCAGAAGCAAGTTGAGGAGTGACATCTAGTGCTGGCTCAATCAGCTCCAGGCACAGAAAACCCACGTTTACAAACAGCAGCTGTGGTTATATGGGACAATATTTCTTCAGTCTGATTAGACTGTTTACATGGATGCTTAATAAAGTGTCTTATAAGATGTGCAAAGTGGTGCTCGACCCTTTCAATCATGGAGGCATCCTCCTTAGATCTCAGAAGATCACAGACAACAAAGTCCTAATCTCCACAGGCCATTTCCTTTTCTACCGCCATGTTTCCATCCCTCCAGGACACAATACGATAAAGTACCATATTTACATGATTATTAGGTGCTATGTTTCGCCTTCTGAACGGCTTGTAAGAGGGTTAAACCACGCCCATCTCGATCTGATTGAAAATTCAACCAGATTCTGATCAGATCATGTGAGCTGGTTACATAAGGCCTCTTGTGACTGAGATTTTATTCTGATTATAAGTGGAATATTAGGGTCCATATAAATGCGGCTAGTGTGACATATGAAACTTTTTGCCCTGTTTTTGCAGCGTCTGCCGTCGCCAGGGCAGAGGGCACAGCAAGTGCCCGCCATGGTGTCGCAGATTCCTGGCAGGTGCCGCTGCTGGTGCAACACTACACTAATCTGAGGCCGATCAGCAGTGGAAACAGGACAAACTGACCCCAGACAATCTGAGGCACCTGCCCGCGCTCTGTGCTCACACCGCTAATGTGAGACCCCAACCAAGATACTTTGATTTCATGCCCGCTCTTCCCCCTCCCCGAGGTCTCATTACGAGTGGGTCACCACGAGGCCATGATTGCTGTGAGGCTGAGCTCAGCTGAGACGAGGAACCTCAGAGATGCAGAGGAGCGAACGTCAGAGTGGAATTTAGCACGTTCTTGTAAGACTAGACATCCATCTATTCAAATCTGTTTGTCGATCTTATGCCAGTGTTACTCTTTATGTTGCATTAATGTTTTTTGCATGGTATGTTCTGGTTTGCTGTATTGTTGATGTCACACAACAATTGTGTTTCCTATAAGAGACTCATTTATCGACTATACCGTATATCAAAGGTGCAACATGTGTGAATTTTGGTTGAAAACATTCAAACTTGTCCAAAATAAAATTACTAACAGAATGTGAGTGACGGTTAAGGCATTGTTACTTGTATGAACTGTGTTGTGAGGCATGTTCGGAATGCTAACCAGCTAGCTCTAATGCTAGCAACAAATCTAGGTGCTGTATCGTAGGCAACTGGACTTGTTACAGTTTCTGAAACAAGTCCAGCTGCCTACAATACGGCATTTAGATTTACCATCACCTGGATGACTGAGAACCTTCATCAACATGTTAACACCGACACTTCCAAGCTCCGAGTCCGGACAACGTTAAGGCATCACGTCTCCTGGATCCCCTTCTCACCTGGAAGTTGTGAGGTAGTGATCCTTGAAATGACACGTCGGCGCAAGAGCAGCAAAAATGTCAGAAACGAGCAGAGTTTAGTTTAACAAGGCATAACATCTTTATTGTTATACACATAACTTCATCTCCAAAGACTTTGCACAAATCAGTGGGGTAACACGAACCTTGAGATATCAAAAGTCTCACGCAGTTCCTCGTTATATCCTTAAAATACTCAAAACAAGTACATCTGCCTTTCACATCCCCATATGGTACATACAGTACATCCAATAAGAAATAAAGTATTTTTTTTTCCACTGTCAAACATTATCATATGTGCATTACATTACCAATTACAAACAAGTTTATAATCATTGTCAAAATACAGGTGTGCAAATTGTTAGAAAAATACCAACTCATACCAGATTCTGGATTGTGCTCTGTAAAAATCCTTACAAATAGTATATAATAATCTATATATAAATGACTCCAACATGCAATGTTGCATTTCAAAAAATATCCCATAAACAGGCTGCTCTGTTAAACCCTCTGAAACCTCGGTCTTCACCATTCTCGCGTGAAGACGGATAAAACAAGAAAAAGAGGGTGTAGCAAAGAAAAAGGGAGAAAGTTGTTAGTCAATGCATCACATTTGTAATATAATAATTTATTTTTCTTGGTCTGCGTTTATTGTCTATTCCAGATTTTGTCAGTTTTTCCAGTAGTAATGTGGACAGTTTTGCAAACATCTAGCTGGCTGAAGCGTTCTCCAAATGTGCTGCTCGTTGTGTCACAGACAATATAGTCAAGTTGAACAAACAGCAAAGATTAACCATAATAAAGCCCTTTTTTTAATGATGACCAAAGTCCACAAACACATCAGTTGTACAATGAATAAATAATTAATCTTGGTAGTGACAGTAAATGTCAACCTTATAAATAACCACTTTTTTTTTAAATCAAAGAAACTCATGCCATAACTGCAACAATGTCTACCAACAGCTACGATGAGGCAAGTTAAAAGCATGATTCAGGTGATTACAACAGTCAAAGTATCCCCCCCCCCACCCCACCCCGCAACATGACAAAGTTAAGACAAGGATGGCATCTCTTTACCCCCCACCCACCCCCACCCTTCCTCATCTTTATCTGAGGTAAACAGTAGTACTGTTAAAGACATTTAAAGGCATCTCTCCTTCTCCCTGGTGCCACATTCCCCATGGCCTCAACCTGAATAAATTCAACTTTCACCGTCCACAAGACTTATCCAGTCTCAAAAAGTACGCAAGCACTGACGGGCTGACAGGAGCAGCCGTGGGAGCTGCGCCTTCGCGGTTTTATACTGAAACAATGAAAGCAAAGACTACAATGAGGGAACACAAGCAAAATGGTCTGTCATTTTACCCAGGATTTAATAAATAACATAAGACATTTGTTACTTCACTCTCACAGAGATAGGTAGCTTTAAACGCGTGAACCTCCTTCCTGAACACAATGCCGGATATGAATCGACACCTTCGATCAAAACCAGTCGTCAAATTATGAGAGTCTGACAAATAAATAGGGATCAAAAGGATTTTTTATAACTTTTTGTTTGGCAAAATATACTATAAGCTTTCCTTTGAAAAAATAAAACATATTGCACTTTCAGTGACATGAATGTGTCAAATTACAACTCAATTGTTAGAAATGAGTATGATTTCTAAATAAAAGGGAAAACAAATTGATTTACTCCTTTCGAGGAGAGATTTCTTTTTTCAACAACAAGCATATGACTGCGGGTAACCAACATTCAGAGAACAATAAACAAAAGAAAAAGCTACAATAAAAACAGAAAACAAACAAAAACAAAAATGTTAAAAACTGTACCATGCACGGGGAGTGTTTCAAAGCAGTGTATCCTGGGTTACAATGGACGGAGCTCGAGGGAGCTGCTGCTGTGATGATTGGGTAAACAGAGTAAGACTGGCGAGTGACCGTGCTAGCACTGACTGCTGGCAACGGCCGTGCCCAGTTTCCTGCTTGCAAGAGTGGTGTGAACCCCCAGAAAACTCTCCGTACACCCGAGCACGCTCCCGCTGCGACTGTGACCCCCTCCCGCCCCGGGCCGCCGGGCTCACATCTCCCCATCAAAACGTCAGATGGCAAAATAGAAAGGCAGCTGTTTGCTCCCATCATCTAAAAGTGCATCTCCACACTCTTCCAGCAAAGTCCGTCAGCCCACCGCTATCTCTGCCAAGGCAGTGGGAGTGGGCTACAGACCAGTGCTTGGATCAGCACACGTGTGGGTTTCAATTACTTCTTTTTTCAGACTGCGTATGTTTGGTTGCATTTTTAAACTTTTTTTTATATATATATATCTTACTAGACACGACATTTCACCTCAGCTTTTTAGCCAAAGGAGTGCTAATTCACAGGGCTGGCCCTAAAGAAGGCCCATGACAGGTTGGTGGTAGCGATGCCTTTCCTCCTGATTCTCTTCGGTGTCACGTTGATTCCTAAACACCTACGGCCGCCCCCGTGTCTCACTGGCGCCATTTTCATTTCTCAAGGCCGGCGATGCAACTGTACCGGTTGCCATGGTTTCACTGCAACATAAGACGGTTTGTTGGGATTTAATTGCCTGCTTGTCACATTTCAGACACACATTGTGGCACACAAGACACACTAGACATGGATTAATCTTTAGAAATGCATTAAGTCATCTGCTCCTTTTGCATTTGTGTTGATGAATAAAGGTGTTTAGGGAAAATAAGTGAACTTACCTGAGAAGCAGCATCATCATGTCAGAAAATGGACAAATATAATTGCAAGGCCAATATTCAACAGCATTACCATAGCAACAAGGATGGAGTTAGGACCCTGCAAAATATGACATGATGATAAAGATCAGATCTCACATTCCTCACAAAAAAAGATTGAGAAACATTTGAATAAAAGAAGTAGGCAGTGGGTGATACAGGAAGTCCTAAACCTGGAAAATGAGTAGGCATTCCTGCACCTCCGGTGCCCTCATCTCGAGATCAGTGGGTATGTTGAATAGGTTTTTGGTTAGATGCATGAAATAAGGTCTGTGCTTTTGTTCTACAACATTAAATATGTCAGTAAATATGCACTTGTTGATTGTGAAGCTTCAACGTGCCTTATAAGGTCAGTTGTTAAATAGCAGGAGTGCAAGTAACTAATTACATCAACACACAAATTCCTGTAATTAAGTCACTTTCTGGGGTACTTGTAATTGAGTATCTAAATTGGCTATCCGATCACAAACAGGCCGATGAAAACCCTGACATACGTACCAAAAATACAAAAGTCCCAGGTTTGGAGAGGCGACTGTGACCTCTGAGCAGATCGGAGCAGGAGTTGGGAGGAATTTAGACTGAGGATTTGGAGAAACATGAACTACATTGACTGAATTCCAGCTATTACTAATGCATTAAACACCAGGGGTTAAAAAGTAACTAATACTCTGAGCAGCATTAGGGAAGAATACTTTGGACTTTTACTAAAGTATTATTTGAATACCAGGAGTTTTAGTTGCAAGTGAGAAATATTTCCTGAATGTAACTGTACTCGTACTTGAATACAGATTTGAAGTACTCTTTCCACCACCGCTAACTAGTAGCTAAATGAGAATATAGAGGTAACGCCAAACACAGGTATGTTAACTTCTGCCACAGACCTTATTTTCTGCAATAATCCTAAATCTAATGGAAATATGCCATAGGCTTTTTGTCAAGGGAACCAGGGTGATGTTGACTTCCAGGCTAGCCTTGAATTTGTCATCCCTACAGCACTCTATTAAAGGAATAGTTCTACATTTTGAGAAACTAGTGCATTGGCCGTAGGAAGTATGTATTCCTATAGAAAAGTGGGAGGTTAAGTAGCTTTTTCATGGATGGCCAAATGAGGCTACGTTTGAATGTGGGACATCAGGGATATTTAGGTTTGTTGTGAAATTCAATATTCCAGGGTATAATTGGTCGTTTGTTTTTTTTTTTACTATTTTTGATTTTGCCATTATATTTCACCTTAAAAAATATTTACCTTGCCTTGCTTGGTGTCATTATTTTCAGCACAACCTCACATGTGGGACTGTACAGTTATTTTTTCATTTTGACACACTGTATTAACACAATGGACCTAAAATCAGAGTAGGAAAAAGTTGTTGTTTGCTAAATTTGTGCATAAGTGTTTGAGACTTACAAAGTTATATGTAACTATTTACATTTAAATGCAGGCAATTCCTCAGACTCAGGCCTCCCTCAGCTCCTCCCTGCCGGCTCCACATTCAGCAGTCTCCTCATTGTTTTGACTCGCTGCTAACTGTAGCTGCCATTAGCTAGTTAGCTCAGATAGCCTTACAGCTAGCAGTCTGGGCTGGTACGATGTATGGAGCACCGGGGGAGTGTTTGGCAACATAATATATAGAAGTCGTAACGTCAAAACTGTTACTGCTACACCTTCTGTGGATTATTTTTTTTTTCATTTTCAAATAAAAATCTTATATATTGCACCTTTAATGAAGCTACAGCCAGCAGAGGGTTAAATTAGCTTAACACAAAGACTAAAAACAGGAGGGGGCCCGGCCTGAGCTCTGTCCACAGGAATACACAGATTTCCAAAAATGTCTCACAATTCCTTAAAAAACGATCTCCAGTCCTAACACTGATACTTACTGTTTCTTCCATGTTTTCTGCAATCTCCATACTGGCTTTCTTTGTGTCTGCGAGGCTCTTTGGCTTTAGGGAATCCTGCTTCCTGAGTTTGTGGTCGCTTTTGCTCTCCCGTATGGAGGCTGGCTTAGGAGTGGGGGTACTAAAGGACCTAGGGGGTTGTGGGGGCATACGTGCCAGGGCCAGGGCACTAGGCTCTTCTTCTATATCCTCCTCAGGGTCGGGTGGTGGGGGGCCTTTTGTAGGGGGCTTGACATAGTAACTGTGGTACTCTGTGTGGAGCTCGCCATTGACTGGAACCGCAGGAGGCTGTGGAGGAGGAGGAGCTGACGCTGCGGTAGGCTGATGAGTTTTCGCAGGTTTAGCTGGAGCCTCGACGTGCACATGAGAACTTTTAGGGCCGTCAGGGACGGACGGCCTCTCCTCTTTACTCAACTTTCTGTTAGGCCGCTCTTCCTTGCTGGTCTTGTGACTTGACCTCTCTTCTTTGCTTATCTTACGGGAAGGTTTTTCCTCTTTGCTGGTCTTGCGGCTGGTGCTGTTGGCGAGCTGACCTTTCTTCTTGCTGGACTGAGGCGAGGGGGGAGGCGTGGCTACAGGGCTGGTCGCAGGGGAGTGGGGAGGAGTGGTGCCTTTGCGGTAAAAGTGGGGAGAATCTTTTGGGGACTTTTCCTTCTTTTCTACAGGAACCTCTTTAATCTCAACTGGCTCCTTTGACTGTTGTTTTATGTAGTCAGGTCCTGCAGAAGTGAGAGAGGAAACAGACATTAACATAATTAATAATTTACAGATTGATGCATAAATTGCTAATCACCACACTGAAGTCAAGATTGAAACCTCTCTCAAGTTTACAAATAGCTAAATATGAAGCTAACACCGGTTGTCGGTTAGCTTAGCCTAGCACTAAGACTGGAAATGGGGAAATGAGCTAAGCAGCTAGCAGGGTTCTGTTCAAAGATAAAAAAGTCGGTCAGTGAACTTTTCAGGTGCTGCGGTTGGGTTTTTTTGTTACCTTTGGATAATGCTAGGCTAACTGTTTGCTAACTGTCTGCTGACTGTAGCATCATATTTAGATAGTAGTATCTGTCATCCTGACTTTGAGCAAGACAGCAAATAAACATCTTTAACAATTTCTAAAGGTTTTTGGAAACAGTTTATAAAAATGATCACGATTTACATTTCAATGAACTGGATGTGTAGCTCTTAAACTTCAATTTAATGATAGCGTATAAAAGGCAGAGACTGGTGCTGCTACACTGAGAATACAACTCCAGTCAAGATTCAAAAGCCCCATTCTCTGAGGTTCAGATGGTTCAATGCGGACACAAGAGATCTGACCAAACCTTGAGCAAATGCTATTCTGATATTTCTGCTCCAGCCACCGTCCATAAAGCCAGATTAGGAGAACAGAGCGCTCCTAATTTGCTATCCATCCTGCCTAGCCATGAGCTAGATTTAATCCTGAGCTGGCCCTAAGCATAGTTGAACTTTCACTTAAAATATTCATGAATCAACATTATATATGCAATCATCCTGCACAGGCTGAGGCAGACGGGGAGAAATAGACTGATTAATGCAGGGTCACAAGCACCATTTCATGAAGGAAGCCTCCTCTGCCGGCTCATCTTTATCATCAGTCATTCTCTTTTATCAGTGTGTTGTTTTCCTGGAAAAAAGGCCCCCTGTCACATCGATTCTCAGCAACAAACCAACACGGCTTTACAGATAAAGAGAGCCGACCTTAAGCTGCAGTGATGCCTCATTTTTTGTAGTTGTTTTTTTTTGTCTGGGGAAGCTCATACTGTTTACGACTTCCTTTTCCTCCATCCGCTTTTTATATACTGAGGTCCAAAGAAGATAATAACACGACTGCATCTAGACAAAATGCGCACTCCTCTTTTAGCTATGTATCATTTGAATTTTCATTATGAACATTAAGCACTCTAATGTACGAACAATGGGGCCTGGATCTGAATGTAAATGCCTTCCTGCATGTGAGAAAAATGACACTTTATCCGTCCCTTTGTTCTGCAATGAATTAATATTTATTAGAGACATCAGGCTCTTTGTTGGCCTGTTTTTTTTTTGCACTTCGCCTAAATTGGACGGTGTCAGAGTGACTAACACAGGGACAATGCTGCTTTGTTTGAAGCACATCAGATGGCATGAGCAGAGAAGGATCCCTCCGCATCGCATACAGTCGATTTGAAATAAAGAAATTACAGACTATCGATTTTAAATGTATTTGATGATGATGTAGAAGCTGGTCCAAACTATGATCTGTTTGATTTTTTTCACTCAAATTCACATCCAACAGATGCTACGTACTCAGTCAGTATGTTTCATGTTGCTGTGCTCAGTATTGACTGGGTTATTGGGCTGGAAAACGGGTTAAACTCAGAGATCAATAAAAAGGATTTATGAGACGCCTGTTGTATGCATCCCACCTATTACATTTACACACCGTAACTCAAAAAAGAATTCATATCGAGCCAGATTTGACACTTGTTAGCTCTTGCAACCTCAAACCCAGAAGGGAACAAGTGTATCCAATCCCACATAAGCGTAAACGGCCTTATCGCAGAATCTTCTGGGCCTCGGCACTCATAAGCTCAAAGTATTTTTCGGCTGCGTGGCGTTCTTAATTTGTTTCATAACCGCCATGACCAATAAGACCCACTACAAAGAGAGCAGGGGACATCTGAACATCTGCGGGGCTTAATATATCTGCCGAGCTTCATTTCACACCATAACGCAATAAGAGTTAGGGCTTCGTGGGCGGGCCCGAGCTGATTCGCTCTGTTTGGGGACAGATTCCTGCGAGGGGTTCCAGACATTTCCTGAATGGTTTCTCTCAGCGCAAAAAAGACCCCCAGCCTCACACACACAGACACCACACCACAGTCCTGAAGCCACGCTTAATTCCAAAATAAGACTGAACTCAAACGTGCATTTTATGTGTTTTAATACCAGACGGCCAAACAATCTTCTGGAAATGTTACTTTAATGGTGCACTATGTAGTTTTGGGGAAGGCATTTTAATCAGAAGAGAAAGCTTAATAAACAAGCTCTTTTTGTTTTCATAAATCAATAAAGCTAATGAAGAAACTGACAACGCAGTTTAATACGGTTTTACTTTGTTTATATTTGGTGGACCCTGCCACCTTTATAGCTTCAAACACTAATCCGGGGACCGGATTTTCCTCTGAGAACAGCTTGTTTATGTCTGACTTTGTATTATTACCTCATTCTTACTGTAAATATTAAAATTCCAAGTCTGAATTTCTCCATGGTTAATTAATCTTACTGCTCGTAGTTGTTTGATATCTCAGCATGTGTAGATGTTGTTGTGATGAGCGAGTGAAGATTTATTGGATGTGCTCTACTAAGGAATCCTGACAGGTCAGCTAGAACATGTACTGGGACTCAATTACCCAAATGGCCGTGGTGTTTCTTTCATTTAGACATTGATCAGCTGGGCTGAGGCTGCAGTCCTCCAGAGAGGGTCATTAAAATAGGCTGTGGTATCAGTCATGACCAAGACGAAAATACTCAACACTAACCCGGAATGAGCGCAAATGAAGATGTGGATTAAGGCATTAAAGATATTTCTCTCTAAATTTAAAATGTGTCTCAAAAAAGATTTTCTTCTTCTCAAGAAAAGTGAACAAATGTAACACATTCAGTGTCTTTTTCTTCCGACCTCATCGTCTCTATGAGGATATTAGAAAACACAAGCTTTTGTTTAAGCTGCGGTTGCCAGTTCTGTTCATGTTAATCCACAGCACATTTTCTGCTCCAGTGCTCTCTTGGCAAAACACACGCGCTCACACACACAAACACACACACACACACACGATCATATACGCACACACAACAAACCAGATCGGCTGTTGAAGATCCAGCCTAACCCCTACTGACCTTAATATGAGACGAACAGCAGTAGCATGAGAGGAGCTTTATGTATGTGTGTGCGTGCACGGATGTTTGTGCCCTCCCTCATGCATTACAAATATACAGTGTGTGCTGTTATCACATCTGTTGCCAGTGTGCATCACTGTGGGTTCAATGGAAGATTCGCTGACAGTATCTCATGAATCTAATGTTCAAGGAGCACTACTGTACATAAAGAGAGAGAAAGACAGATTTTTTTTTAAGCCTAAACAAACTCTAAGCAAAGCAAACTCTTTGTATTATTACCTCGTGGATATTGTTAATATTAAATTCTGATTGTGAATTTCCTCTCCAAAACTACATATTGCCTCTTTAGTGGAATGCATGAATGCATTTGCATTTTCCTTTATTTACAATGTTGTTCATGGATGCATTCGGCTCTGTTTTATTTCATATATATTTGGATATTATCGATGTATTAGTCTGTTCTGTGGGTTGTGATCTCAGCATGCTCCCTACACTGTTATATTTACCACTCATGACTCAATTTGTAGCGTTTTAGATTGTCTCTTTCTTCCTCCTACTCACACTGGCAGATGGGCAGGGGGAGCTGTCATTGTTTGGATTACTTCCACTACTGTTACATAGACACACACTCTTTCTCTCTCTCTTTCTCTCTCTCTCTCTTTCTCTCTCTCTCTCTCTCTCTCTCTCTCTCTCTCTCTCTCTCTCTCTCACACACACAAACACACACACACACACACACACACACACACACACTTCCATTTGCACCGAACACATGCAAATAAAGTGTATCCCATTGTCTGTGGCTACTGGTTGAGTGTAATCAGTGTCATCCGGTGCTTTGTTGGTAATTTGCTGCATAACAAAGCGGAACATGGAGGGTCTCGTGTTCATGTGAAATGACATGTGTTTGATGGAAACACACGTCATGCTGGGGGACGCTGAATGAAACACGCCAAATCTAGAGAAGGAAGCTGCAACCAATACTACAGACTTTTGGAGACTTTTTTCAAACACAAACTTTACATTTGACAAATCAGAATACAACTCAGATCAATTTTAATTCCCAAATTCAGGAGTGTACTTGAGCTTCACCTCTATCATTAATGACTAACTCCAGCAATTTTATACATTGAAGTGTGTTTACCGGTCTTGGCGAGTACTGCCGCATCTGTGCAGAAAGTATTATAAAGCCAAAAGGAAAAAGCAAGCACGGAATAAAAAGGCAATAGCTCTGGTTGTGCTGTCTGGATTATGATCATTTGTTTTTAAACTGTCCGTGAGTCCTATGACTGCTTTTCAAAACCTTACCCACAATGCAACATATCCACGGAGCGACGTCATTGGAGGGAAATTTATCCCATTACATGCAACTTCCTCTGGAGCCACAAAAGGCTTAAAACAACTTTTTTCACATATTGAATAATACTGAGATCTGTCAACTCACTTTAATGTGTTAAATTGGTTGAGTTGCCCTCACAGTAATAAACTGTCACTTGCTGTCATAGTAATAATCATTACTTGGTGACTACAATTTCAACAAATGGGATATATAATAAAATGTTTTTGGTGTTTGTTGGAAAAAAAGGTCTGATCAGTTGTATTTTATAACACTTTATATGCTGTATTCTTGAAAGTCACAAGAAGTTGCTGCATGACTTTAAACTTCAGCTGAACTACTGTCTTGAAACTTACTCCATGACACCTGCTGCCATGAATATAAAGCAACACCTGCTCATGTCTGGTTCTCAGCCCTGACAGGTCCTGGCTTTTATGGTTCCACCTGGCCCAAGTGTACCTTGACTGGGTCAAACAGGGCGGAGTGGGATCCCTGCTGGGGGCCTCCCAACCTCCAACCCCCCCACACTCCCCACCCTCAGTGACCGGCTGAAGGAAGGGACAGCTGCTCTGCGTCAGCCCTTGAGAGGGGCGAGTGCAGGGCCGAGCTCCCTCTCAGTGCATAAGGATTTCAGCTATGTCTCCATTAGACCCCAGTGAGCACCAAATATAGCCCAATTAACGTCACGACACAGGCCACGCCCAGCTAACCCTTGCTGCTCCCCCTCCAGGGTGCTGTATGTGAACCAATAATAAAGGTCAGGGTCCTGTTCCCTGTGACCCTCTCTTCCCTTTTGAAGTACACACTCCCAATCTGGGTGATAATCTGCTATGAGTCTGACATGCCAATTACAAACAACAAGGGGTTTAGACCCCTGGTTGTTACCCTAGAGGAGTTATTGGAAGCTGAGGGATGGGGGGAAGTGAGAATATTTCCACTGTAGAGGTAGACATTGAGGAAGCAAAGCAGATTAGTTTGGGAAAGTTACACAAGTTCATGTAAATGCTACAGGTAGTCAGATTGAGCAAAGCTGTCCCTCTGTTACACTGGGATAGAAATGGTGATCTGGATTCCGCACCCACTTGGTATAATTCTTCAAAGTATGGTGGTCATTTTGCAAGAGAAGTGAAAATACGGGAAAGTGTTTACCCTCAAACATGAAATAACCTGCTTAAGGACAAACCATGAACCAGCAACACACCTTCATTAGACAAGTCTTGATTACCCAAACTTCTACAAGACGACTTTCATTAAGTAGAATTAAACTGAATCAACTGAAAATGGGTTCTGGCTAATTTCAGGTGGCCTGTCTGGGCTTACCAGACACGCTTACGCAACCTGATGTCTAAACACAGCAGCTCAGATGTCGCCCTGCACTGCACATTATGACAACATCGTTCACTTTCTCATTCATGATCTGACTTATAAGGCAAGGACACTCTCCGCATACAGACTTGTGAACCGGGAGATCACCCGGCCTGCCAAGGATGACCGCTGTTTTCCACAACACAAACAAGCCGCAGGATGTCTCTGGCCCGGGCCGGCCATTGCTGTGGCTTAGTGGAGGGACATGCTTGAATGGGTCCCATTGTCAATCTATTTGTCACCCACTATTTTGTGGCGCCTTTTGGCAAGGGCCCAAGGTCGGCCAGCTCATAGGCCTAAATATATGACACGCAGTGAGAGAGGCGGGGTGGTATAGATCTTACACTATAAATAAAAATAAACAGAAAAGGTATGACATAGCACTTCTGAATATGCTACTTTTAATAGAATATATCCATTGACACACACTTGTTTCAAATTAGTGTCATCTTAAAGGGGCACTATGTAGATTTTGGAGAACAAATTCAAACCCTGTTTGAAGCTAGAAAGGTGGCAGGGTCAAAGTAAAAACAAGTAATTATGAAATTGTGTGAAATTTTGTAGTCATTTATGGTCAGTTTGTTTATTCAATTTATTCAGTCATGAAAACAAAGAGAGTTTGTTTATTTCGTTTGTTGAGGCATAAAAAAATCCAGTCAATGAAGATCTTTCTCTTCTGATTAACATTTCTTCCCCAAAACTACACAGTGCACCTTTAATAGAAAATAATATACATATATTAAATTATGAACTTGCAATGTGTTCATTGGAAATCAAATTCAAATGTTCATAATTTTCTGAAAAAATATAGTATGTTATCAAAATATGTTTTGTTAAATATTCTTAAGGCAGTATGACTTGTATAATAGCATGTGCTCTAGCATTATACATCTGTGTAGAAATGTGTTAAAGGTGCAATATGTAAGAATTGTAGTTGAAAACACAAGACAATAACTGAAATTATCTACAGAATGGGAAGAAATTACAGTTTTTGCATTCTGTGTGATATATTTACTGACATTAGCATGCTAACCAGCTAGCCCATCCAGTTCCAAAGCTCTCTTGCTAGTGGTGTAGGCACCAACACTCCCCTACTGCTCCGATCTCACTGACCAGACCGCTAGCTACAAGGCTAAATGAGCTAACTAGCTTCTTGCAGCTACAGTTAGCGGCAATTAGCGGTCACCTGGGTGATATGTTACTCTTTATTTGTTTTGAGTATGAATTCTACAAGTGGCGAATTCTTATATACTGCACCTTTAAAATGTATGTTTTTAACATATGACAATGCATCCTTTAGTATTTGTCAATATATGCTTGTTCTGTAAGGGTGCTGAATGCTTGCTTAATTGCTGCAAAGATTAAAAACTTGTCTCAATCTGCTCTCAGAGGAAAATATCACAATTAACCAAGAAGTGAAGAAATGCGGCAATGCTAATTAAAAAACTCCATTTTGATTAATCTAAGACATTGCCCTCTTCGTGCCCTTGTGTTCCACCCCTGAACCCACGTGCATCATGAGCCCTTTGACAAATAAGGATTTGTACCCCTCACTATTTATGTAGTATTATGTGTCCTGCATAGCCCTGTAAAACTCAGCTTACCTTGTAAATGAACTAAACAGAGTTGAGTCGACACCCTACGCTGCGAGCTGTTGTATAGTATGGCAGCGAGCCTCTTAAATCTCCAGGCAGAGGAAAGATGAGAACTGCTTGGTATTGGTAGCAGTAGGTGTTCTTGAGCACCACTCAAGCTCAAGGTTGATATGATCTAAACTCTAAATAAACAAATAAATAAATAAATACATAAATAAATAACGCCTGAAGAATAGAAGAAGAAATCATTTTGCTTTTCTCACTCTTTTTGGCAGAGTTTACTCCGAGCAGTAAAACACAGGCCTCTGAGAGCAAAGACAAGGCTTCCATCCAGAATACAGTACCCTGCTTCAAGCTGGCTCTGCTTTGTCTAAGCACAAACACAGCCCTCCATTGTGGTGTTAGAAGTCATCCTCAATACCACTAGTCTTCGATTACAGTCCTGGAACAACCAGCCCTGTGCTTTTTGTGCACCCGAAACAAGCTCATTAATGACTCTGACACAGCCTGTGTAAACAACTCTGAAACTGTGCAAACATCATTATTCATACAAAGTACCCAACCTCAGCAGTTACCCAGTTCCTAAAAACATGGTTTGAATGCTCGAGGATTGTGGAGCTAAAAAAGGGATCGTGGAGGTGAGGGGGGATTTTAGAATAGTTTGGCTGGGTAGATGTCCCGCTGTTGAGGATGGACCGCTCGTGTGTTAAAGCCCCCCTGTAGCGCTCTTAGCAAGAAGTTCCTCTTCATCACTTGGTCGGTCATGTTTAAAATGCAACCACTTTAAATAGTCAAAAGTATGGTATGTCATCAAGTGCACTGGTATGACATTGATAAGACAAGATGATATTTCTGCTGAGCCATTGACATGGCTAATGAAAATATTAGCATTATTCCTTGTTTACATGCAGCAGTGAACATTCATGCCCTAAAAAGTTATGACAACTTCAAATAATTAGTCTACTTTATAATGTAAATTTGAGGTCATAAGTAAGTAAATAATATCATTTAGTCAGATTTTACAGAATAAGAACCATTGAAGTTCATGCATTGTCATTGTGTTTTTAAGAATTAATGAAATATCCATCTCAATATAGGATAAATAAACTTATTGCTAGAAGATAGTTGGATTTTTCTTTTTCAAAGACTTTTCTTTGTTTTCCTTCGGAGGCAGCCTCTTTCTTTCATTCCCTCCACACTCTTTATGAGTAGGTTGATGTTTAGGCTGATATCCTGCTCTGTCTGTTTCTCCTTCTGAACAGAAATGTGCACATTTCTCACCACTCTCTACACCAGTATTGCAAAAGTGTTGGCCAGGCAACGCACAGAGCAAACAGAGCTGCGTGTCGCAAACTGCGGTGAAAACCCCAACTGAGGGTCATATTCCGAATGTGCTGCATACATGTTGAACCTGAATAACTCTGCAATATTCTGCATATCTCTTTAGAAAATGCTAATTCAGAATATCCAAACAGAAAATGCTGTTTATATGACAATTATCAAATTCAGACTTGTACTAGTGAAACATTAGTGTGCACGTAAAAATAGTAATTGATTTGACATTTGACCTCTCTGACCCCGCAGTGCACCAAGTCCAACTATTTTCTGTTCAGATGGTGGGAAAGCATCCCTGGCATGAGACAGTAAGGAAACATATATCTGCCAAGACGCCCACAATTTGCCACCAGGCATGTGCTTTAAAATATCAGACGTGTTGTGTATGAAGGCTTGCTGTTAAAGGTTACCTGGTTGGTAGAAGTTGGGGGAGAGCTCTCTAGCAACCGCCCTGGCAATTTCCGAGTCGTGCACAGCGGAGATGGCGGCCTGCTCTGCGGCCTCGCTTTTTGTCCTGGCATGGGCCGTTCTGTAAAAACACAAACAGAGACCAAAGGTAAAGAAACCGCGAGATGAAGAGAAAACCACAAACAAATACTTTATGTTTTTTCCATAATAAGTCAATGGTGTTGGTCATCGACACAAAAGCTTCCTTTCCAGAATCTTTTTCCTCTTTCTTGTTCCTCTCTCTGACCTTCCCTCCTTTCTTTTTTCTCCCTCGTTCTCCTCATCTTTGAGCTGTATCGCTCAGCCCGTCCCTCTTGGGGATGACATAACGCCTTGTGCTTCTATCTCAAATCCAAATCCTGATTTTCCAAATGGAGCGCAGCCACAACCAAGCAAGACCTTAATCCAGTCTGGAGCACTGCGCAGGGAAGCAGAGTCCAAAAGGCACGCACACACAGACACACACAGACACACACGTAAACACACATATGATCATATCATATCATGTATAAAAAGCAGCTGGTGTAGTAAAGGCTTAGATTTAAAAGCCGTCCCAGTCAACGGCAAAACATTCTCCTGATCTGACTGAGGAAGTATAATAATACATAATTTAAGAAAATAATATAACATAACCCCGAGGTATTTTCCAGTCCTCTATAAAAAAATTATCCTTTAATGACAACAAGACACCGGTGTGAGGAAAACCTTGCATCCGCATCCACTGCTGATGTTTCAAAAACCAAAAGGCAGAAGAGTAATACGTTTTGGGATCAATGTGAGCTTAGCATTAGCACTGAGAGGTATTATGGGAGCATACTAGGGTTAGACAGACAGAGGCCGGGGGGTGACCTGCTTAACAAATCCCTTGAAAACTCTACCGAACGACACTGTACATGTACACGTGCGAAAACCAGATACAGAGCACCGGCGAAGGAGGATGTTTTCCGTCCTTTCGCTCCCACCAGACTCCCTTCAAAACAAGACCTAATTATGCAACAATATGAAATGCATCAGCTAAAGGCAGTGGGTTCACTTACTGTATGGACAGAAAAGTGTGCGTGGAAGCCTGACACAACACATGACAGTGCACTGTGGGCCGCGAGGATCCAGATGGGCTGTCCAAGTATCACTGTACGTATTGACAGCTGTGCCTTGTGCCCTGCTTAACCCCACTCATCCGTCTCCTTCCCCTCCACCATTCTCCCTTTCAATCAATGCTCCTGTTTTTCTCGATCCTTCCTCAACACTCTATCGACGCCGCATCCCTTCATCCTTCCCCTCCTCTCCACCCCTCCCTCGCTCGGTCTCTCTGTCGGGAGTGACCCCAACGGACAGATGTCTCTATTTCAGACTACTTCTCTGTCCTTGGACTCTGGGCTGTCCTGTTTTTGATGGGGCTGGGGACAGTCAGATATTAAAATGCATGAGGAGCCATATGCTGGCAGGGGCGACGGACTGTTTCCTCTCCAGAAATAAGTCCCCGAATCACCAACAGACAGAAGACGTACTCTTTACAGCCAGCGCAGCCTCTGGAAACCACTGAGCAGCTGCAGATACAAAATTCTGATTTAAGACATTTTTAACAGTAGGACACACAAGCCTTTGTTAACACGTAGGAATGTGATTGGTCTGCAGCTTCATGGTCTGAGGCAAAAGCACTGTTAGAAACCGACATTAAAGCATTCCAGTTAGATCACGCCACTGACATATACACCTTCCACATCCACTTGCCACACATGCTACCACAAGGACATGCACGCGTCTATTTCTGAAATGTGTGAAATGTGCAGCCGAGTGAAAGGAGGCAAGAATGTGTCACAAACGAATACAGCATGCCCATGACATATCCTAAGGACTTTAACAGTTCCCTGTAGGTAGAGTTGGCAAAAAGTCACGGGCAGACTCAGGAAGCGACGCAGACAGGATGTCTGGTGGCGGGAGGTGACAGGCAGAGAATGATGGGAGTGTGATAGAGCAGTGGTACAAGAGGAGAGCGAAACGTGTGGCGAGGAAACATTGGCATGTGGAGTGGACAGACGGTAGGGTTGGTTGGCTTTCTCCGTGGCATCGGTACGTTCAATCTTGTTGATGCTTTAACACCCAAACCTTCCACAATGCATTGACTTTTGAACCGGATAAATTTTTCAGTGCATTTCAAGGCCATCCATCATTGTGCGCAACAGGCGCACAAAAATGACATATTCTCTTAAAAGCTAGGGTTGATAAGTAAGATAAAGCAGAGACAGACTTTTGTTCAGCAGCTAGCTAACCCATTAGCACAAAGCACACAGCCCCTGAGCCAAAGAACAAGTCGCCGCAGTAGCAACAGACTCTCGTTTAATGGCTAACCCGGAAACGTAAGCACAAAGCACACGCCCACAGCAGTGGGCAGTAACTGAAGGAGTAAGCTGGGTAGACCTTTCTGACTGAGGAATGTTTCTGACGGCTACTTTGCTTGTGCTTTTTGGTGTTTAGCAGAGTTGCTTACTTGTGTGCTTATTTGAGTAAAAATCTAAGAGAGCTCATGTAACACAGCACACTCGCAGCTCACACATATCTTGATACTGCAAATGCAGAAACAAAGCAATATTAAATAATAGAATTAATTTGGATTTGTGTCCGTGAACACTTGGCAAATGTGAGGACAATATTCACTTTGTTTTATGCTTCTCCGGCAAATATCTGGTGATTTAGCTGTTAAAGTCAAAATTATGCAAGCTCACGATTGACCTTTGAAAAAGTTTTAAGTTCCATAACTCGTCAGACAGTCTGCAGCCTCCCTACTTGAGGCCGATCTGCCTCTGAATATAAAGCAACACCTGTTCACGTCTCGCTCGCCGCTCTGCATGCGCTCCTGTCCTGGTTGAGTGCTGAGGATGTTTCCAAGCAAATCAAGGCATTTGAATCCATAAAAGCACCTGCTGGCGTGAATGCAAATATCACCCGAGCAAACATACACACAACAGTTGGACAGACGTTTGGCCAAAGTGTAGAAAGGAGCAAAGACTTTTGAAGCAATTTTCTTTTGGACTGAGGCGCCACTTGAGAGATGATATTGATGGCGGTCCACGGTTGTTTCATTACTGTGACAAATGAATTGTGTGAAAAGTGTTGAGTCAGTTTGGCAAGCAGTGCGGCGGATGCTCGCTCGCCGGGGAATGTGTGTGTGTGTGTGTGTGTGAGATAGAAGGTGAGGGTGAGAAAAGCACATCAAGAGAAAAATGTATGGAAATGAAAAAGAGGGAGACAGAACTGGAGAGAGAGAGCGAGACAGAGAATGAGACAGATTGCCCCTCTAAAGACTCCTGGGTATTTAAAACTGCTGAGGTATGCTTCTCTGCCCCCTCTAATTTTACCGGAGGGTTAAATTTCAAACCCCCGCTCCCATGCACCGCGGTGCATCTTCCCTTAAGGTTGGTCATACCTCGGCCTCCCACAGAATACTGTATGCGTGTTGCCTGTATTATGTGTGTGTGATTGCACGTCGTGTGTGCTCATTCCCCTGAGTGAAGCTTCAGTCCATCACTCCCCGGGCTATGGCCTATTTGAGGAATCTCCCTCGCATATGCTGACACAGATCTGTGCCCCCTCGTCTCTTGGTCCCCTCCACCCCGCCTTTGCTTCCTCCAACGTGCCGCCCTCCCCTTCCCCTTTTCCGCATCTTCCTCCTCTCCATCACACTGAACCGTTCCCCCTCCCCGACCAGTCCAAGCCTGGTAACTGGAATGCTGACTGGTACGGTATATAATAAGATAGAAGATGAAGCCGTGACCTTGTCCGTGGTAAACATCAGCACTTGACAGTCTTCCTTTAGACTCTCATTCCGCGCCCACGACCACGACAAAAAAACTACTGCCATACAGCAAGAGTGGCACTTCAAGACCATGCTACTTTTGGGATGCGATGCCCGAATCTGCGCATGAAAGGATGTTATACATCAACAGCAATTACCGCCCTGTATCTTGCCCTAACAGTCCCCAGGTCCAAAGGAGCAGCACAGAACATCACAGAAAGTCTGCACAAATTAGCACTTAGCTTGCCCTGCACATATCTCTTATATCCGTGCAGGCCCGCTATTGAATTCCCGGCTGGTGCTAATTCAGGATTACTCAAGCATGACTAACACCATTAGTGGTTTGCTAAAACCGACTCTGAAATTATTCAGGAATTATTCTTGGGCTGAGGTCTGGGCTCACATTACCAGGGGCTGCAGTGCACGATGGGGGGGGGGGACAATGGCTACAGCAAATGAGGCTTTAAACGGGAGACGGAGTGGCTGTTATTATGAGATAAGCTAACTTTATCCTGAAGAGATAGATCGTGGTGTATAATGAGAATATTTGGGCAAGGCTATGTACTGTAAGTGAAGCCTTCCAGCTCAGGAACATCGTGGCTGATTTTGGCAGACTGGGGCTCTGGGCTCAGTCCTCTTCTTTCTCCTTCTCCGTGTTACTCTTTTCATTAAAAGCAGGGTTGGGACGTGCTTGCTCAAAATAGAAAAACAGCATCTATCAGATCAATTAGGCTTATTGAGTTTCCCCCAGTCTTATGACTGACCCGGCAAAATAATAAGATATCTGAAAAAGGAATCTGAATGTTTTTCTTTACAAGCTTACAAGGTTTGTTCCACTTAACTCAACATTTCATGCAAACGCGATTACACAGGGCACTGCAGCACAATAATCAGAATCAGAATCAGAATCAGAATTCGACGGGGAAATTTGTTTGTCACAGCAGCGACAGAATATTACAAAAACAGAAACAATAGCAAAAATAAGCAATAAAATTATAAAGGGAACAAAATAGGCATATAAACATATTTACATGATATAGTGCAAAAATTAACAGCAGTTTTTTCTTGTTGTGTTTTGTTTTGTATTGTTTTAAACATAGATTTTAAATACAAATAATAATAACCCAGCGATAGCCACAGTCACTTGAAGTGGCAATCTGAAAAATACAGTACGTGGTAGAAAGGTGACAGATTAAGGAAGGGTACAGGGAAACGGGACAATGAGCGGGAAGGCTCATACATATGACTGTCAGGTGATGAAAAGGGCTGTCAGACTGTAGAAGAAAAGGACAAAGACACGCTAATCATTAGCCTCTATCTAGAGAACCCCTGAAGGAAAACCCAATGCATGGCACTGTATGAGATAGTTTAAGGAACAGATGCTGTCTGGGTAATACACCCATATTTGTTTTATGCTGAGAGTTATCTTAGATAAGAAGTTTGATATCACTAACATGTTTGTTTGCTAAACAAAAAGGTACAGCCAGCAGGTTGTTAGCGTAGTTTAGCCGTCAATAAAGACTGGAAGCAGAGGTAAACAGCTAGCTTAACTCTCAAGCTAAGCTATCTCATTTGTTTTAGCTGTTAAGTTATTACAAGTTATTGTTTTACAGGCAGTTACTTTCTGGAACTAACTAGTTTCATTCTGGTACAGGGGAAAAAAAAACACTCTGGTTTGTTTGCACGTCTTTAAACCCGTCACAATCATCTTGGGCAACACTGAACCCAGGAGGCAGCGACGGTGCCCCTGCAAAGTAGCGTCGAGCAAACCTTGTTTTCCATGTGGGGAGGTCAATCTTCTTGTGCCCTAGCAAGAAAGCGTTTTTTCCTGAAATGTTGAACTGTTTAGTCATTGTCTTCTCAGCTACATGCCAATGGAACGTCAGCCCTTAAAACATTTCTAGAGCTACAAAAACAAACATTGCAACATTCAACCAAACAGCTGAGGAAAGTGGGGACTTTTAAAATTAAAAAAAAAACAACAACCGTAAACACTAAAAGATAAAATGGCTCCATACAGCTCGTGCAGTGTTGAAAGTCTCTGAAAGACTTCACACTGATTTGAAAAGACTTTATTTTCATCTACGCATGGTCAAGCTTGTGCACCCGCTTCAGATGGTGTGAGTGCTGACGCTTTTAGCATACAGTGAAGATTCCAGCTTTAAAAAGGGTGTAAATAATGTCTTTTTCACATCAATTAGGGACTCCTGCAGACTTGAATTACCCTGGATTAGCTGTATAGAGCCATTTGTTTTTTTTCGGTTGTTTTTTCTGTTTTAAAACAAGGCCCCATCCACTCCAGTTGTTTAGGAGAATGCCAAAGCGATGTTTTGCTGTGAAGCTGCAGAGATGTTTTGTGGACTACCAACAAATTTCAATCATCCTTGGGATGAGTAGCTAATAACTGAATTTTTATTCTGTGTTGAACTTATCCTTTAAGTAATGCAGTCAATAAAGGGTTTGTATATGTGTTTGGCTTTCAGAAATGTGTGAAAACCAAACTATAATACCACTTAATGCCTTGGAGTAAATTATGATCTGTACCTTCATGATTTTCAAAACCAGAATTTACCATTTTTTTTTACCCTGTCCCCGAGCACTTGTCAAGTTGAGGCTACTCCTTCTAACTGGCAGGTAGAGACAGATTGAAATCAAGCCCCAGAACAGACTTCATTTCTGGGAAGAAGAATGAGTCGAATCAGTTTTTGATTAAACAAGGAAAAAAAAAATCCCTAAACTCCACTAACATTTTTGGCTGTGGATTACAAACAGACCTAATCTCCCACTGGTGCTCTCTACTTTGGATCTCTGCGCTGAACCCTCCGCTGAGACTTCACCTGGCCTTTGTGCAAAAACACATGGTTGCAGGAAAAGTTTGTGCATCAGAAACTATGAAACTACTGAATTACTGTGTTATAATAAATACCCTTGAAATGTAAGTGCACTTGTTTGTGTGCTTCATGTTCAGCCCGATACCTTCTACTCTGACTGCTGATGTGAGTCTGTTGAGGGAGTGACACAGAATCCCTTGCTGAGATGATCCCTTTGGTTTTTGGTGAAGGGTAGTGGCAGGGATTCAGACCTCAGCTCTGTGCACTTTGTGTCAACACTGCTCTTGAAACATGGCCACAGCTGATACAGCTAATGACACAAAGGGGGAGGGGGCGACGCCGCACGCTACAGAAAAACATGGCTGACGTTTTGAAGCCGGGAGGGATGAGGGGAAACAGCGACTATTAAAGCTGAGACACCCATCAATCAAGCCAAGGTAAGCCCCAATGCACAGTTTGAATCTGAATGTTGTCTGAACTAAACTCTTAAAAGAAACAAAGAAGACTGCTCCTGTTTGTTCTATTTACAATGGACTTAACTGACATGTAACCCAAATAAGAAATTGAAATTTACATAATATTCAGCCATTAAGATCGCCAGCTAAGGTTCATAGTTCACAGCAGTGCAGAGCGTCACTGAGTAGTACGAAGTTCACAGGTCAAAGTACTGAGCCTTTGTGGATTAGCTTCAAATCCAAGGATGGGACTTTAAACATGATGACTGATGAGAAAAATGAAGTAGGGTTGCATCTTTTGTTTTCATTGTTGATCATTTCTCTGATTTCTTGCATAACTGTTTAATCTATGAAGTTTTAGGCTTTCCAGATCTATTTTAAATGGATTGGGTATGTCTGATCCACGTCAAACTGCGTCTTTGTCAGTGTCTTAATAAAATTCAGTGTATCTTCCATATCGATCCGCTAAATTGAATCATGGCGGGCTGCTGACTCAGTTTTGAGCACCAAAGCAATCCGCTGACCTTACTTAGCAGTGATGTAGCCAGTACGTGCAGTTAAGGAGTGGGATTTGGTATCGGGAGATAGAGACAACATTTGCCAGAGAGCACACATATTCAGTTTTAAAAAGATATCCCACAGAGAGTAATATTTTGGCCAACTATTCAGTGATTATAAGAATTGTTGATTCATTTTCATTTTCTGTCGGACAGATGCGCTGACTATTGAAATTGAGCTGCAAACTAACAAAAAAAAAAGCATCACTTAAACAGGAGCTTTGTCGATTTTAAACCAGCTTTGTATCACTACAGTTCTGGTTGTATATGTAACTGGACAATGGTAAACTAAAATGGTAAAACAAACAGACCAAGCAAATTGAAGTCTTCATGCTGCATCGACAGCCACCTTTACGTTCGTGAAAATACTCCTTTAAATCAATATTCTGAACTCATGATGTGAATCTCAGGACTGCGAGGTCTGTCTGACACCCAGGGGAGTCAAAACGTTGACAATATCAGCAACTCAGCCTGGGTTTGTACTGCACACCGGAGGCCCACTGATGCAAATCAAGACAGGCTGTCACATGACTATGCAAACATTTAGACAGCATACACACATGCAAACACACACACACACACACACACACACATGCAAAAGCGTGATAAATAAGCTACCTCTCATGCAAATGACTGTCAACTCTAATTTACCCACGCACACGCATCAAATCTGCATGAGAAGTTGAAAAGGACCATTAGTGAGACTGCCGTATTATAATGAGGCCTGCTGGGAATCAGGGAGACGGTGTGAATGGAGGACACACTGAGGTGACTCGTCTCTGTGATAACAGTCTATAAATCTTTTTGTAAACCTCTAACTGGAAACCAGACACGGCGAGCGAGCGAGCGAGCGAGCGAGCCTTAAAGGATGAATAAATACAATGTCAAACTCACAACGCCTCCTCACTCCACTACTTCGTAAAGAAAAAAATCAACAAATGGCTGACACGGTGATGACGGTGGCGAGGCAGTAACCATGACAACCACCACAGACACTTGAGCAAGCTGTCCAACCAGGCATCTGCCGTGTATTAATGAATTTGCAAATGAACGCACTACAGCCAACTGTATGGGCATAACGTTGCCTTTACTACATGCTACTTTGACACACGAAGACATCTTATCAAACGTGATACATTTACGTCTGCTTTCACTATATATATATATATATATATATAATATATGCCGTAAAAGCTTCAAAACTTGTGTGACAACAACGAGACACAGGTACATATAAAACACACACACACACACAAGGAGGCGCTCTGTGTGTCTCATTTAACTACGAGGCTCAACATCCGAAGCTGAACCTGTGCGAGTAAAGGTCACATTGCCTGGCAACCACTTGAGCTTAAGGAATCGTTTTAATTATGGTCTGTGCTCTCTCTCTTCCAATCTCCTGCCACCACTCACCCAACGGTCTGTACGCACACACGCGCACACACACACACATACACACACACACACTCAAACAATCATATACACACAAACCATCAATTTCCTCTTTAGCCCAGAGCCAGAAGGAGCATTAGGTTACATCTGCCCACAGCTGAAAAAACTGTGATGCAATTCTTTGTACAATTTAACCTTGATGGCTATTTCATTGACCAACCAGAGGAAACCGTGTATGCAATAATTACTCACTACCCTAAAGAAAAAAAATGCATCAAGACCTCACAAACGGTCCAGCATCATCCATGCATGTGATTACAAGCGCGGTTGCATGCTTCACAAAGGATTTCTGTGGCGGAAAAGCAATACTGTGACTCAACAAGAGAAGTGATAATTCCATAATCCAATCCGTGAACATCTGGAGGGGAGAGCGGCCTAGCTAGCCAATCAGAGTGGGTGAACAGATTTAGCGGGGCACATTAGTATCCAGAGGTCAAAGACACAAGGCTGTGGGAGCAGGTACAAAAAAAAAACAAAAAAAGAGGCAGATTCGGAGAATTGCTTTAGGCGACACGAACACAAACAGACTCATTGTGGCTAAATCTGATATTGAAGATATTACAGTTATTGATTATTGATTCTTTACATCTATTGATGCAGGTATTATATGTATACAGTGCTATGTGTGACAGAATATGTCTGTCATCAGTCACGCCTAGGTGGCATCAGTAAGCTGTTTTATGGCAGAATGGAACATTTAAAGGGTTTTCATCAATGTGATTAATAATGGATATTTATTGTTTTTAAATGCTGCATCACAACAACTGTATCTATATGCACTAGAGCATGGATAAGTAACCGAACCTGATGTGATCTGATAGGAACTGGCAATTGGCATGGTGCTTTTTAGTTTTTTTTAGTGAAAATAGACTCTAAAAGTAATTAATTATAGTGAAAAAAATAAATGAGAAGTGTTATAAAATGATAACTGATAATGAGTGAAGGACCTATTGTCTGTGATGGGGCTACTGTATATGTCCTTTTATGTGTTGGGTTTCTTATTTACGTGCAATGCTTCGTTACTTTTCAGGGGGCCAATAGTCACATAGGACATACGGCTCAGGCTCGGTTGCTGTTCATTCAGAGCCTGTTGGGTTTGGACAGAAATGCGGCCTGAGCCACACCCTAATATGCTCTCCATATATTTCCAGACAATTCACTTTCGTCTTTATTTCTGCTGCAACTAATAGACAACCGGTCGAGCGAAATTAGTCAGTTAAATCGTAATTTTGATTTACTTCTTTTTTTCAGAAACTAACATTATCAACAGAATGGGAAGAAAGCGCACTTTTGACATGATGATGGCTTGTGTAGCAGAGATATCTAATAACGTTAGCATGCTAACCTGACCCAGCCTGGTCCAACGCAATTGTGCTAGCAGTATGAATACTAACACTCCCGAACCACTAGCTGCATGGCTAATGGAGCTAACTAGCAGAGGGCAGCTACAGTTAGAAGCAGTTAGCGGTTACTCCGGTGAAACACAGTATGACTTTGACATATGGCCAATTCTTACACCTTTGAGTTTAGCTCTTACAAAACTTTATAATCTTATAATGATTCATCAAGTGTGAAACTGTCAAGACAATTTAGACAACCTGAATCCCGGAGTGGCACATTTTGATTTGAGGAATGCTCTGCCTCTCCAGTGCGTATCTATTTATAGACACTGCCACAGTCACAGTCTGCGTGCTGTTGCCTTTGAGGAGTTAACAGGTTTATTCCCTATCAATGGTGGCGCCTCTTGAACAGATCAAGCACAGAGTTTTGGGCAGTAAGTCCCCCACAACTCAATTACAGTGTAATTGTTACAGGCCTTTAATGACTTTTTTATCTGGAGTCTCCTCGCTAGGAGACCGCGTGTTTGAAAGCTGGCGTACATACCGTACCGCTGTAAAGTACTGTAAACAGCCCTCGAGCAGGTGCGTGAAGTTAGATACGATGGCATACTGACATTTGGGGATCTTTACATTATATCCTTTCACATCATTGGAAATTCTCAGGAGGATAACACACACACACACACACACACACACACACATGGAGGGATATCCTTCTGGATCGAGCTGCACTATTGCGCTTGTTATTGCTCTACATCTCAAACTGCTCAATACTGAACACACTCCACTGACCCTTACTCTCATTCACCCCTGTTCCATGCACAGTTAACACGGAGACAAGAAGATACACCATGAGAGAGAAGCAGCACACACGCCCGCTGTTTCATAGGAGAGAGTGTGTTCTTGTAGGAAATTCTTCACAAATAAAGCCAAGGAGAGACTGTAGAGGAAATAGAGGAAACCATCTGCACAAGGCGTACTTATGCATTTTTAATGACTGCAGGTGAGCCACTACAAGAGGTAACCTCTTTGTACCAGCCTTGGACTCCACATGACTCCCTCCTCTGCCCGCCTGCCTGTCTGACTCATCCCGGTCTTTCTTGAGGTGCTGCAGAAATATGTGCCATTCTCAGGGAGATTACAGACCACAGCCACACAGTGTAATGGCACGCTGGTGAAACCCAATCCTATCACCGCCGCTGTCGACACAGCCCAGCGCCCCGCTCACATTTACACACAGCCTCTCTCTCACACAGGCTATTCTCCTCTACTCCCCCAGGAACAAAGCTTTCGTGAGGTGTGACTGTGAAGCAGAACATGTGGTACGTTTAGTGCTTCTCCAACTCCGTTCTACGTCATGCCTGAGGTGAGATATGTAGAATCATAGCGGGCATCAGCAGCAGCAGCAGTCAATGGAATTCACTGAGGAGGCTTTTTCCATCAGAGTGAAACCCGTTTGTTGCGGTTCTTGAGACTCACTTTGACTTTTGTTTCGGACGCAGCTGGAACCAAAAAACACCTTAACCCAAAGTGCGCGTGTCATATTCTACAGCCCATTCAAGAACCAGAGCTAATTTGGTGGAAAGGGGGATGAGTCTCCAAAAGTCCAAACTGTCGTTGTCAGTGTGGATGATGGACACACGGGAATGCCGAACAGGGCGATGTATGGTGGTCAGTTTTTTTTTCTTGGGGTGGTAAGGTTGCTATGAAGGCCTGTTATGGAACAACTTGGAAACGCACTAGCTAACGGTACAAAGTCACTAAGTCAATTCCTTTTTCCTGGAGTGTACTGAGCTACTTATTTATGTCTGCAGTGATGAGAATATGATGGGAATGTCATTAGTTTGACAGGTATATACAGCCGCAAGTGGTGGGACACTTACATTTCCACTGCTGGAGGGGCACCCTATATGGCACCTTATCACATTTTCTCACACACCGAACCATCGTTAGGGGAAAGTTTATTGTGTTTTATTTACCATAAGGGCATCTAAATTTCAGCCAGATCACCAAAGTAATAACATTCATGTATATACAAAATGTAATGTCATACACAGTCATAAGTTGTTGAGACGTTTCAGTAGGATTCATCAAAACCATTAGGGTACATTGTCTGAGAGCCAGAAATGTCAAAATGAAATAGCAATACCAATCAACATTGCCGTCAGTCTTTCCTAACTTGTGTGTGTGGGGTTTCATCCTGTGACATCTTTAAAGGGGCATTACGTAGTTTCGTAGGGTTAGGGTTAGAAATTCAAACTTGGAATTTCAATATTTACAATATTAATGAGGTAATGAAACAAAATCAGACATATTTATGTTTTCCATAACTGAATAAACAAGCTGTTCTCAGAGGCAAAAAAGGTCCCCAGAACACTGTTTGAAGCTAGAAAGGTGGCAGGGTCCGCCACATATTAAACATCGTGAAACTACAATGTTTATTCAGTCAAGAACACAAAGAGATTTTGTATATTTCTTCTGTTTAGGCATAAAAAAAAAATCAATCAATGAAGATCTTTCGCTTACAAGTAAAACTATATACCCCAAAACTACACAGTGCACCTTTAAGGCTGCCAACTATGACTGTTTATGATGATAACACGGTTTAAGCACAGAATAAGATTACATTACACACTGTAATTTGGTTGCGCTGTGGGTCGTTTGGAAACTGCTCGACTAACTCATGATGCATGTGGCATTGCATCAGCTGCCTTATTTATGGCTCTTTCTTACGTAGAAGATGTCAATCTCTCCGGTCATTAATTCTACTTATATAGAAAATGAGGCCAGTTACTTGACGAATGTCTGTGTGTCTCTGTGTGTGTGTGTGTGTGTGTGTGTGTGTTTGTGTGTGTGCATTTGATTCTGTCAGCAATAAATGTTGTGTTACCTTACACCATCGCATCGCCATAAATATGAGGCATGTCAGGGGGATAAATATACTGTATGACGCGGCCAGACTTGTGATTCAGACGGCTGGCAGGCCTTCCCGCCGTTACAGTTACTGTACACTTCGTGCCTCATTGCTACTGTACATTTTGTCACTTCATAAAGGGGCAAACTTGAGATACCTCTTTAAGGTGTGTGGCGCCACTTCATGAAATAACTTCATAAGAGGTGGCATCAGTATCAAAACACACACATGTCCACACACAGAAAAAAAAAATTAACCTAGTTCCACTTCTGGCCATATTTGGGGCAGAAGAAAGTCAGCGCCGTCGAGGACAGCCAAGATGGAATCTTACGTGATGTACCGCGGCTTGGGATTATTTTGTTCACATATTGAAACACAGGCTGATCTATAACTCTCTCCAAAAAGGGCAGGTGGTGAGTGGCTGAGGTCATCACACAGCAGGTGATAAACAAACACCCCTGGACACAAACACACCACACACACACACACACACACAGACCGAACACACTCTCTCTATTCTCCTGCCAAATGATGCCAAACCTTATCTCATCTCTCGCATCCAAACAGACAGTATCTCCCATTCTCTTAAAATCTCTTCCTCCCATTTTTATGGGGGCACACACACACACACACACACACACACACACACACACACACACACACACACACACACACACACACACACACACACACACACACACACACACACACACACACACACACACACACACACACACACACACACACGTAGACATTTAGGAGAGATGATAGTGTGAGTGAGATGGCGGGCTGCTATATCAGTGGTGGGACGGGTATATATTCCTGGCTGGTGCTGATAAGCCAACTGATGCCTTGCCTTATTTAGTCAGTACTCACTGCTGACACACTAGCAGAGTAGCACACACCGCATGCACTCTCACTGTATGCATTTGTCTTGTGTGTGTGTGTGTGTGTGTGTGTGTGTGTGTGTTCCTGTGTGGAGAGGTGAGTTCTGATTAAGTGAATGCATATAGATAGTCTGTGGCTATAAGTGTTCCTGAGTGTGTTTGTGTATGTGGGAGAGGACACGTGCACATGTGCATCTGATGTTTTAGCTCTAACATGTGCACTTGTTAGCTTACTGTGGTGAGTACATTAAAGAATCAAGATGTAGTTTTGGGAAAGACATTTTAATCAGAAGAGAAAGATCTTCATTGACTGATTTTTTTTATGCCTGAACAAATTAAATAAAAAACACTTTGTTTTCATGACTGAATAAGCTGTATAAACAAACTGACCTTAAAGGACAACACAGTTTCACTCTGTCTTACTTTGTTTATGTGTGGTGGACCCTGCCACCTTTCCAGCTTCAAACAGTAATCTGGGGACTTATATTCCTCTAAGAACAAGCTTGTTTATGCAGTGATGGAAATAAATAAATATTTCTGGGTTTGCATTATGACCTCATTAATTTTTTTAATATGAAAATTCTAACTTTGAATTTCTTCT
Source organism: Diplodus puntazzo (assembly GCA_963678695.2). Classification (NCBI taxonomy): domain Eukaryota; kingdom Metazoa; phylum Chordata; class Actinopteri; order Spariformes; family Sparidae; genus Diplodus; species Diplodus puntazzo. Next base: position 16,737,571 of record OZ023171.1, on the reverse strand, counting down.
CCAAAACTACGCAATGCCCCATTAAATAAGTATTTCACATCTGATGATACCATAGACAGCTGAAATCAGCACATTATTTTTTTTTTTGATTTTCTACTTTGATAATCGATCAACATTTCCTGATTTATTCCCTTTAATATAATTTTTTCTTGTTTTCTTTACTCCTCTCTGACCATAAACTGAATATCTTTGGGTTGTGGATGAAAAAAGACATGTGAGACAAAAGATGGTAAGCTTCCTTAACGTTGGTTGTCAGCCTATGGTCTTCTCTTGCGCATCTACCTACAATCAAGTTGCAGACGATTACGAAATAAACTGGAGTTAAACAAGAAACATTTTCTGAGCAATTTTTAATTTGAAGTGGCACTTGATGTTTAAAGACCTTTACAACTGCTTCATAAAGGGTTTATAACACATTGCATTGTTTGTTAACAGTGAAATAACATTGACTAGAGTTAAATCAGCTATAAATGTACTGCTATTTATTAATGATGGCCTCAAGAAGTGTGACTATGTTAGTCGCAAAAGGGCCCAAAAATGTTAGTGTGCCTAACATTTACATCGGTCGCACCTGTGCGCATTAAACTTAGCAGTTTATTTTCTTTAAACAATTGAGGTTAACGCAATTTCTTGTTGCGTGTTATTTAAATGAATTAATCTATGTATTTGCACCATTAGTCCTGTCGACAGCCATTTACTTAATGTGGTAAAGTGGTTGTTATTCTAAGGTGTTTAAAATGTCTGGTCGTCTGCAAATCTGATGGAAATCTATTCACGTGTGAGCGAGAAAAGGCCGAACAACACAGGCCAAAAACAGGCTCACTAGCAGAGGTGAAACTGTGCTGATGATAAACACTCTTCCTGAATATCATTAGTCTCAACGTTTTGCTGATTGCTGCGAAGAAGAAAATAAGCACCATATAAATATCTTCCCTATGTCAGGACGACCTGCATATTAGGTGTTGGTTAACCTTTCACCAGAGCCTGCAGAGCAAACAGTGCTATCAAATGGAAACACACACTTGGCCACCACTCACGGATTGGTTTGCGGTGTGTTTGTTTTGGCATTTTAATCATTCTTAGCATCGTAGAAGGGAGCGTTTATCGACTTAACCCGAGAAAAGGAAGGTCAAGTGATAGAGAATCAACACAGTTTACATGGAAAAGAAGCTAAAATGTGTAAAAATTTGAACTTCGCAAAGCCATTTTAACACTTCACACACACATCATTTTAAGACTTCTGCTTTTGTGAGATAACACAAGGAAGGTTTTGGCGCCATTACAGTAGATTACACAGTGTATATACTGACACACCGCTGAGCCACCAGGACACCTAAACTACTGATCTGTAACAAAAAGGCTTTACGGGTGAAGCATTATGACACAGTAAATGTTTCAATGGCACAGCCACTTATCTCAGTTCACAGGCCTTGGACACAACCGCAACACACACCCCCACACACACATACACACCCACCAACGGACACAAGAGTATAACTGTGTGTGGTAGTCCATTTCGCATAGATAATGAAATAACAGTGAATGGGGGTCACAGACACAGAGCTCCACTTCGCCTCATCGCGCTAGCTCTCTATTGATTGGCTGACCACGAATCATGAGGTCATCAGCTCCATCACAGCGGCTGATGGGATAGGGAGGGATGGGTGTGTCCCCTCTGAGCCTTTTTTGTTTTAATTCACTAATTCTCGTTTCTGTCCACTCCAAACTTCTCAGAAACATGCTGCTCAGCAAAGGCGCCACATCCCCCCCCCATCTCATCCAATCAACATCTATCCCCTCGCTGTCTCACTTCAATCCATTTTTTTTTTTAACTCTCTTCCTCTTTCTCCTCCGACAGCTCTGTCTCCCTCCCCTCATTTTCCCTGTGGATCCGCCGCTCCACATCCAAAGACAGAGAGTCACGTGACCAGAACTGGATCGATACGAGTGCATCTTTTTTTGCAGTGCACTGTATAATGAGACTTACATAACCGGCTTACACACAGCCGTCACAGCCTGCCGTTCTCTCCGTTTGTAAGGCAAATTTGGTCTTGATTTTAAAAGATCTTGATTCCTGTCAGGAGAAGGGGAGAGCTTGTTTTGAGATTTTCGGCACAGCACATGATGGATGGTAGTGCGGGCACGTACCAGCCAGTAATTTGATCACTTACTACCGTACAGGGGACCTTGTTTGCTGCCATAAACACTTTGCATCAGCTTGAATGCTCTCACCGTTGCTTTAGCGCTATGCATCAGGTCGTGTTTACTCCTGCTGCAAATTGTTGCTCTAACGCACAGCCCAACAGAGGATCTGTTCCTTTCAACACATTATTCATTTTTCTCTTTTCCCACTAGGTTTATCTCAAACTCACTGGCTCTCGCTGACACAGATACAGACTCATAATATCATAGGTCTTATCCGTGGAGTAAACAGTATGCTGGAGTTTTCAATATCAAGCATGTTAAATCCACCTTATGTAATCTTCGTCTTATATCCTTAAAATCTGCGGAATAAAGCATTTTCTCTCTGCGCTTGCCGGAGAGGAATCATTGTATTCTAAGATTGTCTGGATATGATAATAAAGCCTGCTATTTATCGGGTCTGCTATTACTGCATCGCTGTAAATGTCTGGGCTCAGCTCTGAGTTAGAATACTCTTATTATTCCCTACAGGGTTTTATAAATGTGAGTATTTCATTTAATCAGTGAAAACAGATTGTTGATTAAGCATTTAGTCTAACAATGTTGAAATAATGACACCATTTATTTAATAGTCGAGTTAGTGGAGAGACTAAAAAGAATATCAGGTTGTTGTTCGGTCTACCAATTTGGTGCAGACTGTCAACTATTCTCAGCTATTGGATGAATTGCCCTGAAATTGTGTTCAGACATTCATGATCCCTAGAGCATGAACCTTACAAACTAAGGTGATTATACCGTACTTTTCCACAAGTGCAAACATGAGGTTGAATTTTCAAAATGTCTGAGGAACTATCTCAACAAGATAGTTTGTACAGACATTCATAGGCCCCAGAGGATGAACCCTACTGAGTCAAATCCATTTAATTTTTCTAAAGTACCACCATAAGGTTCATTTTATTTTAGTAAATATCCATGCAATTATTTAGGACTTAGGTGCTTGCCTGACTCTTTTTGTTGCACCAGCAGCAGGTTGAGGTTTTCACTAATCCTGACATCAAAATCTCATAGAAGGAGTGACATAACATTTCAAGACATTCACGTTCCCAAGAGCAGGAATAAATTACGGAGGATTTTCGTTTCTTAGTGAAATGTCTCAGCATGTATCTTAGCAAGATAGCAATAACAGTTTGTATAGACATTCATAGCCCCCAGAGGATGAACCCTACTTACTGAGGATCCCTTATTTTTTCCTCTAGCGCCTGCAAATGTCTGAGCAATTACTAGATGGCTTGCCATTACATTTTGTACAGATATTCATGGTGCACGTGGGATGAATCCTAAAGATTGTGGTGATCCCCTGATTTTTCTTGTTGTGCCACAAGTAGGCTAAAGGTTTCACTTAACTGAGAAACATTTCAAATTTACTGGACAAATTCACATGAAATTTTGTAGAAACATTCTCGATTCCTCAGATGATAAATTATAACTTTTTTGCTCCCCTGACATCTTTGGATATTTTTGGTATTGAGTAAAATGTCTTGAGATAAAATAACTCGAGTGATCCCTTAACATTTCAACTAGCAGCATCATCCAGCCAACTTTTCCCTTTCCCCAGTACTTGGGTTCATGACTAGTGTGACCAGAGTACTTACAAAATGTGCTTCATGCTAGTTAAAAATTGTTAGCATGCTAAGCGTTTAAACTAGAATGCTTAACATGGCATTTTACCCATTTAACACCAGCATCTTGTGAACTGCGAACATGTTCGCACGCTCACACAGTACAGCCTTAAGAACTGCCAGCATGGCTGTTCACTCTCACTCTTATATAATTATATGAAGCATAAAAAATAACTCTGGAAATCTGTGAAGCTGTGCCCAGCAGGACAAAAGACTAATTCAACTGATTAATTGATTAAGTATAATTAAAGTTCATCATCTTGATGATTTACATTGCTTGTTTGCAAGTATAAGTGTCGTTTCCTTGAGTTGAGTGTGAGACAATAAACTTGTCTTGGATTTTGTGTATTATAATTGACTCTTCACATTTTTTCGTGTGTGTATTTATGTGCACATCTTGAGCAAGAGAGAGAGAGAGAGAGGGGGAGAAAAAAATCAAAATATGCTTGATTGCATGGAGACCTTTTCACAGCTTGTACACATCCTCGCAGTCTTGAGTCTAATAATTCCCTGATGCAATGAAACCAGAGGATGTCAAAGTGATGCTGCGTACGCTGAACTGTGTCCCAGTAGGAGGGAGGCTTTAAAGGAAAAGGTCACATCTCATCCACCTGTTAAAGAGCAGATGCCAGATCAGAGCAATACTTGGCAGGAGGAGCAGGTATCGTTATTGGGCACACGAGACGCACTTGGCATGGTCGCAGGTATGGCTATACTGCTCACACACATGAACTCACAGGCACACAGACCGCAATCTCACACACTCACGGACCAACACACACACACACAAGATCCCTAACCCCTCTCCCTGGGAATGAAAGATATGGGCAGAGAATAGAAACAGAACCTTTTCCAGGGATGATGGCACTGGCCACACAAAAGCCTTGACTGTTGATGATGTATAAAGGTCGGAGCTGTTGTCATGGGACTCCACTTACACAAGACTGAGCCTTCAATCAGACCGGGAAATGTTTGTCAAACAGGCCATTGCTCTGACTCTTCAATGCTGAAAATAAACTGCCGAGGATTTTCGCCCTGTCTTTTTTTGTGTTTACACAGTATACACCCACATGCACATACAGAAGCATGAATGGACACACACATAGACACGGTACCTGGAAGCTGCTATTTCCACTTTACTCCTGGCAATGGCTGCAGCCCTCTGTGCCCCCTCCACAGCCCGGTCCACCTTCTCTTTGGTTTTGGGGTTCTTAAGAGGAATCAACTGCTTCCTTATTCCACGCACCAGCACGTTATTTTTGTACTTCCCTTCTTCTTTGGTGGCGTCTGGGAAAACCGTGCACCCGTAACCATGGCGCTTGTTGTTAAGCCACTCTCCTTCATACTTCATCCCGTTTGATCTCTCTGAAACACCAAATCCATTGCGTTTGTCGTTCTTCCACTCGCCCATGTAGGTCTCAGTCGTAGTGGCATCCACATGGTCCTCTAGAGGAAGGTCCTCATCCTGCAGCTCGCCGTCGCCGATGGATATGGTAGAGTTGGCGTCGCTGGAGCTGATGCGGCTCATTGCGGCATCACTGCGTGCAGAGCTGCGCTTGCTGGAGATTGAGGTCCTAGAGTCCGACTTGCGCAACTGCCGGAGGCTGCCGAAGAGTGACCCTCGGCGGAACAGGCCCTTCTTCTTGCCGGTGACGACCTCGCTGTCTGAGTGGAAGTTAAGGACGAAGCCGCCACGGCTGCCTGTCGGTGTGTCTGCGGGGGAGGAGAGGTCCTGGAGCACTGTGCCGTTGCTCTGCTCGGAGCGCAGGGAGGCCAGAGATGTGCGCAGAGGGGAGCGGATAACAGTGGCCATGCCATAGGGAACGCTCTGGCGCACGCCGTAGCCATGCCGCATTCCACCCATCCACTGGCCTTGATAGGTACCTGAGGAACAGGTGGACACAGGTCAGGGTCAGTCACAACCACAGTACACATACACAAGCAGTGGTTCCCAACCTCAAGTAACACCATGAGGTTTTCGTTTTTTAGTAAATGTCAGAGAAATTATTAGATGGTTTGTCATAAAATTTGCTACTGATATTCATGATGATGAATCCTACAGACGGTGGCCGTTTCGTGACTCTTATGTTACGCCAACAGCACGTCACGTTTTTTTTCTTACGGTGGATAACATTGCAGCATCTTCTAGTTGGATTCATATAAAACATGTGTAGAGACATTCATGGTTCCCAGAAGTAGAATCAATAATTAGTTGTATTGTCATGAAATTTAGACGTCCATGTTCCAAGCACGATGAATTGTAATGACTTTGGTGAAAACATTTCACTGAACGCCATCATCTGGTCCGATTGTAATTTCTCCAGGACTGTGGTTTATGATCAAATAACTGCAAAGTGTGCTTATTGCTAATTGTAGCATGCCAACAGACTGAAAATTCAGCTCAACATCAGCACCTTGTGACTGTGAACATGTTAGCATGCTGTTATTAGCATTAAGCACAAAGCATCGCTTTGCTCACAGTACACCACCGCAGAACTGCTAGCGTGGCACATTTCACCTTGCAGCAGCATCAGGTCAAATTTCCATTTGTCCAGTACTGTTAGCACGCTAAAAGGCTAAATTATAATGGTGAAATTTTACCTATTAAACAATGGCATTTTGTGGTGGCATGCTGACGTTAGCATTTAGCTCAAAGCATGCCTTGAAAGACTGCTAGTGTTGCTGCAGACTTGTATAAGCCGTGTATAATTATAAAGAAAAAATAAATCTGGAAATTTGTAAAACTTTGCCCTTCAAGATTAATTCAACTAAGTGACTGATTAAGTAAAATTGTAGCTCATTATATTTCACACATACACCATGAAGTGATTCCCAACTTTCATATCTTATGTCCTCTTTAACTTGAAGCATCGTCTCTCTCATTACATGTTGTGCATGTCAATGGAAATGTGAGCAGTTCCACCAAAGACTAGTAGTAGAAACATGATGATTCCTCTTAAACCACTCAGGCCAATTTTTGGCCCTTTTTTGGGGGCCGTGTGCTCCGAGTTGGGAACCACTACTGTCTAGGATGAAACAATGCAATGGAGTATCAAACAAGTCATATCATTGCGAACATGATTTGTGATATATCTTCACAAGATAATTAATCAGAGATTCAACATGTGATATTTAAAAAAATTATAAAATCCTTGAACAATATTTGTAAATACTATCTTTACCAGGTAAAGAGGACAGGAGTGTAGTGTGTTTGAAACTCGAACTCGGTAGGTCCACCACGGTAAAATACCATGTTTAATAACACTATTTTGAGCAAATTAAATTAACTCTCTGGACATGATCTCTATTACCCATCAGATCCAAGAAGAAAAAGCATTGGCTGGTATCATAAAGCACAATCAGCAGTGGTCTCGCAATGATTTTAATAAGCATTAAAAGTGCTGCTCTGTGTCTGTTTTTGCTTGCGTGCAAAGTCTGCTCTGTCCCACCGGGCCCACTTCCAAAATGAGCCGTCTTTTATCTTAAATCAATGGGAAAAAGAGCATATAAGCCTGGATAATATCTGCATTGTGGGATTTCCACAAACTATCTGCGCAAAAACAAAAAAGGCAACACAAAAGCAATTTTAAAGTGGCCCATCACTCGAGTCCTTGAGGGGAGAGTCTGCACCGACACTGAGGATAACAGCTGATTGTTTCAAGATATGGATGTCTGAAAAGCTTAAAGGTGCTCTATGTAGTTTTGGGAAAGATATTTTAATCAGAAGAGAAGTACCTAAACAAACTAAATGAAACAAACTCTCTTTGTTTTTCGCAAGGTTTCTCTTTTTCCTCTGCTGTACATTTTTTCTGGCCAGACGTTCTCTACATCAGCACTAATTCCTTTAAAGCAGCATTACGTACGGGAACACAGAGGAGCCCTTTGCTGTATGGGTGCAGACTTTGTCAGCCAATGAAATGTTTTCTCTCCTTCCCCACAGATCTGGGACTGTGAGTATAACTAACTCAATCACAGAGATTTGATTAAGGTACTGATACTGAGGATCACTTGGGATGAATGTGAATCACTCAGCCTGGAGCCTATTTTCAGGCAGCCACCGACTCCCCCACTGACAGTAGGCGCGTTCGCCACCATCAGCTTGTCTCTGACGGCAGGGAATCGCTATGAGTCACATAATGAGAGGAATACTTCATTAATCCCATTTGGTGCTGCTGAGCCCAATGAGCATGTGCTGCTGGCCTACTGTAGCTTCTTCAGAGCATCACATTACAACCCCCGATCCTGATAAAAAGAAACGCTTGTTGATCCAGCGGCCTCGGGATCTCGTCGGCCAATAACAATAAAGTAAGCCATAATGGTCAGATTCAAAACAGAAAATGATATACTACCCCAGGCAGGAGTTTAGATGGATAAACAGTGTGAGATTAACAGGCTGGCTCTGCGCGGCAGTTCAAATCAGCGACCCTGCAGATCAAGTTATCAGGATGCGGCGGGGTCAGACGGCCAGATGTTCGGTGGATCCTCTAGGATCAGCTGATTTCCCAAGCCCAGCCCTCTGTAGCTCTCATATGTGAGGCATTTACTCTGCACCATAAGGCCTCGCTTAGCGGAGATGATGCTCACAAATCACAGCGGGGACTTAGATGTTTTATAACCACAATATGCCTTGCGAGCACTCGTGTTTGCGGACCCTCCCTGATCACACAGGTCTGTAGACAAACTGTGAGCACAGCCCTGATTAGTGAGATCAAAGCACCAACCGCACACTTTCAAGCCTGAGAGGGTGTCCTCAAACACAGCACGACTCATAGCCGGTGGATATATTTGTTTATTTTTCAGCGCTGCGGAAATGTCTGTTTTATGTGTAGGAAGTTAAATAGAAATCGGAAACAGCATCCAGTGGGTTTTCATTAGGTGCACGTGTTCAGTGAGCTTATCTTTGACTGAAAGTCGTACTCATAACACTGGCATCAAATCTTTGCAGTTATTCAAGAGATACACACACACACACTGTGTGGTTTTGGGGAGAAATTCAATCTCCACTTTTATATTAACAATATCAATGAGGTAATAACACAAACTCAGCTGTATCTTCCATACCTGACTTAACAAGCTGTTCTCAGAGAAAAATGAGGTGTTTGCAGCTAGAAAGGTGGCAGGGTCCGCCACATATAAACAGAGCAGAGCCGTATGACATCGTGTTGTCCTTTAAAGTCAGTTTGTTTAATCCGTTTATTTAGTATTTAGAAGGAGAAAAGCAAGTTTGTTTATCTAGTTTATTTGGGCATGACAACATCCTCCTCTTCTGATTGAAATGTCTTCCCCCCTCCAAAAAAAAAACTACACAGTGCACCTTTAAAAAGGCACCTCAAAGAAGTTAAAGGTTCAAATGTGAAAACGACAGAGAAGCAGGTGATAGTCAGGCTATAATTGGCTTCAAACACACTGATTCGCTGTGATTTCCGAACTCCTCATAGTTGCCAGCTCCCTCTCTCTCTCTCTCTCTCTCTCTCTTTCTCTCTCTCCTCCCACTGTCATATGAGGAGCAACCGGTAGTTGCCAAACGAGATGGAACATTATCTTAAACCGCATCCGGCAAGTTAACATCAGCAGGGTGATAATAAGTCATAGTTTTTAAGGCTCGGGGGGGTTAAACGATGCTGATGAGGCGCTTGACCACGGTGCGCAGTGCGCAATCTCACCCGTAACTCGGGTCATATCAGACGAACGATTCGCGCGCTGATGTATCTCCGTGAGCCTCCATCGGTTTAAGTCTGAGCATCCTCACACACACACACACACACACACACACACACGCACACAGGCTACATAACACACCATCAGTCACAGCAGTTAAAGCGACACGCACGTTAAACAAGCACCGGAGGAAAACCGTCTTTTTTCAGTCCTACCTCCGTCTCCATAGGTCTCGATCCCGTATCCATCCTGCAGCCCGTTGCTCCAGGTGCCGTCGTATCTCGCAGGTGTGTTGTGGCTCTGCCGGACACCGTAGCGACCCTTGAAACCGTGACTCCACTCCCCGCGGTACATCCACTTTCCTTTATTCTCCACGCCGAGCCCATGCCTCTTCCCCTGGGACCAGTAGCCCCTGTAGGTATTCCCGCTGGGCCAGGTGTACACCCCCACTATCTCGAAGCCGTGCGACCAGGACCCGGCGTACTCGCCCTGGCCCTTGGGTCCGGTGCAGATGCCGTGTCCGTGGGCTTTGCCATCCTCCCACCCCCCGCAGTAAGTGCCACCGTCGTCGAAGTCGAACCTTCCGCCCGTCATTCAGATAAAGGCTGGAAAATAAAAAAAGCAGATCGTGCTGCAGACTTCAGGCGTCTCCAGGACCGAGGCTGAGGGGATCCAGGACCGGTGGTGGTGGAGAGATGACAGTATGATGCCGACAAGATGATGACTAAAAAAATAAAAATAAAAAAAATAAATAAGAGAGACAGGAGGGTGAGGACAGAGGGCAGCGCTCGCAGACACTGACATGCAACACACACACACACACACAAAAAGGCGTGCGTAACGGTAAAAGTGTGGAGGTATGAATGGTGGGCGTCGCTTACCGGAGGCGCACGCCGGGTTTTCTCCGCTGTGTGCTGCTGCTCGTCTCCCCCCTCTCACCCACTGATCACAGAGGGAGAGAGAGAGAGGCGTCGAGTCCCTGCTAAGGAAAAGACACTGGGCCAATCGCAACGTCACGCCACAGGGACCTCCCACTCTCCTCTCCTCTCCTCTCTCTCTCTCTCTCTCTCTCTCTCTCTCTCTCTCCCCCCTGTGCGTGAAGAGCCCCCCCCCCAAAAAAAGGTTCCTCTTCCACATCTCTGCTACACATCAGAAACCGTAGCTCTCACTTTACAGGTGTGAACGTTACATAACGACGTCAGAAGTGTGGGATTCTTCTGTGAATCCAGGCTGACTTATTATATTTACATAATCGCACTCATATGGTCCATTCCTGTGAGCGGTTATTCTATAGCAGGAAACCACACATAGCTCTATTAAGCTTCAGAGATCATGTTATAATATGAATATGTTGATGCAACATATGTTTATGTCGTATTCAGTAGCTACATTATTGTTTGAATGCATGCTCCAGTCCTATATACTGTATATATATATATATATATATATATATATATATATATATATATATATATATATATATATATATGTATATATATGTATATATATATAGCCTATGATTGTATCAGACATTATACTATATTTATTATTGATGAGACACTATACAATACTAAACTATGCCAAACTGTATCATATTTATATTTTAGGTTATATCTTAATGCTCTACTATAGTGTATATTGTGTCATACTACACTACATCACCTGTACTTGTATCTTATATCTCATTAAAGTTGCGCTATGCAGTTGAGGAGAAGAAATTCAGGCTCAGAATTTTTATATTCATGATATCAATGAGGTAATAATATTTTCTGTTCTGTTTCTGTTATCTTCTGATTAAAATTGCATCTCCCAAACTACACATGCACCTTTAATATATTGTAATATATCATACAATATCAAGTGTTATACTGTTTTCTTACATTAGACACCAGGTCTATAGTGTATTTATCTCATAAATACATATTAAATACACTGTTCACATACATCTCACGTGACTTTGGGATTTTGTTACCTTTGAAATTTTCCTTTGCTCTTGTTAAGTGTCTATTTTTGCCTTTTACTATTCTTATTCAATTCTTTTTTAGTTATCTTTTCGTGACACTGGGGGCCTTTAGTGACCTGCTACCTTTTGTATCAGGGCTGACCTGAGCCCAGCGCGTTTGGACGAACAGCAGCTCGCACATTGAAGAGATAGATAACAGCGACCTCTGCTGGCCAAACACACTTACTACACCGCTGGAGCGGTTCGCTTCAGTCAGGTGTTGAGTTGCTGAGCTAAAAGTACAAAAAACATTCACTTTGGCTAACTCTTTGTTTCTTGCGATGTCATTCCTTAAAGACCTACTGACTGAAGTGTACTTACACACATCAGCTGCGCGGGGCTTGGTAATAATGTATATAGACATTTGAAGAGTAAAATACGTAGTTAATAAAGCTATTTTAAACACGGGTTACCACATGCTACATGTTAGCACTACTACTACCGGAACTATCGCTAACAGGAATGATGTAAAAAAGAAGAAGAAGAAGAAGAAGAAGAAGAAGACTGATTTACAGAAATAGGCCTACCCTTCAGAAATGCTTGGTAAAGATGGTCTCTCAAACAAAGATTGATATCCAACAGATTCAACTTCTCCCCAGATTAAATGTATATAATTAATTTAATAACTATTTCGGCAAAATATTACATCCATAAAATGAGAATGGCTTGAAAGATTCTCCTGTCACACTGTTACAGATTTGAAATCATATTTGACATCCACTGAATTGGCAAAAACAACTAGACATTTTAGATAATTAGCAGACCTCTAAACTGTGTTATGTTGTGTTGTGTTTTGTTTGTTGGTGGTTGGTTGTGCTGAGGGTGGACTGGGATTTTGAACTTGTATGGATTGTTTGTATTCAATTCAATTCAATTAAAAAAAACAACAACTTTATTTGACTCCGGAGGGCAAGCGGTGCAGTTGTACACAGACACAAAACAAGTCAGATAGATTAAAATAGACTGAATAAATTAAAATACAACATTTACAGTATTTAGATGAGGAGCAAAGTAACATCGAGATAGGTTGGGTTGTGCACAGCAGTAGTTAGTGTATGTATTCAAAATATTCTTGAATAAAAAAAAAACATAGAAAAGAATATACGATAAAGAAAGAAGTAATGGTCGACACTTAAACTAATTGAAATAATATATTTAGAAAAACTCTAAGGTGTATGTTCCACTCCGAGCCACTAGAGGGTGCACTATGTTGACTGTGACGTGACGCTGACCTCACTCGTCCCCTAAAATACTAACAGAGAAAATGGCGTCCGAAAACAGCTCCGACTCCCAAGAAGAGAGAGCAGCTCTTCTGGAGACTGGCTCCGAACGAGACGAGCAGCAGCAGTGTGATACAGTGGCGACACGGAGCGGGTCCAAACTGACTCTCTATCACTGGACGCAGTCGTTTAACTCTCAGAAGGTGAGCGTCTTCACGTTTCAGCACCACAGGGCGGTGGACAGCTGCCTGCTACATGTCTGCAGGTTACATGAATGACTGAGGTGGAGACACACTTTACCGATGCTTCCTTACAGGATACAGGTTGTAAAGGGTTTAGTGAGATACGTCCAGTGTCAGTGATATGATGTGAATATGTGAATGAAGTGAACACCGATGGGAGAGGTTAGTTTCACTTTAAATGGTCGCCCATCTGAAGATCTTTCTGTTTAAGTACTACAGTAGAAACATAGACGTCTTTAGATACTGCCATTAAAATGGCTCTCATCAAATTAGCCCAATAAACTAATCAGCTCTAGTTAGCTTCAACTTGATTGCAAAAATGCCCATAGTTTGAGGGAAAACCTAGAATTTTAGGTTTCAATTTTGCATCACAAATTTAATTTCTACTCAAGAGAGCTATTAAAATCACGATAATGTGACATCATCAATCATGTTTTCTTACATCAGTACACTAGCTCAGAATATTTCCCTCTCTTATTAACATATACTGTTTAATTGTACCAATTGCTGATCTGCTCTGGACAATGAGTATTATAGTTTCTATATTTCAATTAGATTTTAACTTCTAGGAAAAACACATATTCCCAAATCTTTGAAAGTGATCTCCAGCAGCACATTGATTAACCATTTTGCTTACAAGAACTCTTGTAAAACATTACATTAGATTACTTTATTTGCTGCGTGTATTTTATATTCTTGTCCATTGTGTTTTCCCTGTGATATCTGCATTTGTTGCTGTTGTTCTGTTAAACTGACTATATTACATAGCCCATCTGTTTTTGTATTCTTGTTGTGCTGTGTGAGAAACACTCGCTGAGACGAACATATATTTTTTGGTTGGGATTCCCTGCACACAAAATGTGTCTTTGGGCTTGAGGGAACAGTTTACCCAAAAATGCAAATTCAGTCGTTATCTATCAATTCCCATGCTCTGTTAGCTCGACTGTGCGCCAAGGGTGTAAATAACATATTTTCAAATCAATTTGAGATCTCTACGCTTCTGGAGACCTGGATTAAACTGGAGCCATTTATGTTTTTTTTCCCTCTGCAATGCTGTTTTGGCCTTAAAGATACAGACATTTTTTGTGAAGTATAAAATTGCAGCCAACTTTCCATCAGCATGGTGGTGAATGAATGACTGAATTTACATTTATGGGTGAGCTGTTCCTTGAAGTCAGTGTTGATTTAAAGAAACTTGCTTGCTTGGTTGTGATCTTTAATTAACAAGAAGAGCCTAACACCTCCTAACGGTTCGAATTATTTGTTTGAAAATTCCAGTTCACACCATCAAGAGAGCTTAAAGTGTCCGACAAAATGAGCCACAGGTATGATCACTGAGATATCTAAACTTCTACCAACAGTCACAGTTGTTGTTTTGCAGGTGCGTCTGGCCATCGCAGAGAAAGGTTTGCGCTGTGATGAGTACGATGTGAGCCTACCGCTCAGCGAACACAACGAGCCCTGGTTCATGCGCCTGAACCCCACTGGCGAGGTGCCGGTCCTAGTCCACGATGACAACGTCATCTGTGACCCAACACAGATCATGGACTACCTGGAGCAGAATTTCAACAATGGTGAGACTGAATGAAGTCTCTTTGTCACCCTCAAGTGTTTTTGATCCACTGTTGCAGGGCTGGATTGGTCTCGTACCTCTTTTATTCATTCTGAGTTTCTTACTTTGCTTTCTCATTTCAGCATTTTTTTTGTTGTTGATTATTTGGTTTTGAATTAAACGTGTTTCCTTTTGTTTTGATTTGTTGTACATTTTAAAGTTTGCCCTTGTTTCTTTTTCATTCATTCAATTGTTTTCTTTTACATTTTGCATTTTCTCTCAGTTTGCACTCGTCCATTATAGCTTTGTTCTAAGGGTCTCATCCAGTCGCCTTAGAAGAAGTGACAGTCTGGTAAGCATGGAGCTATTTGTGCTAATAAAAAAAATGACATGTCATGCTGTTAGATTAAAACACTTACATTGTCTTGATTCCCTCCTGTTTTGACACCTCACATGAATGCTCCTTCCTCGTTTGTCTCCAGAAGGCACTGCCAAGCTGATCCCTGAAGAGGGCAGTACATACTATCTTAGAGTGCAGCACTACAGGGAGCTGCTGGACTCGCTACAGATGGATGCCTACACCCACGGCTGCATCCTCCACCCTGAGATCACGGTGGACTCCCACATACCTGCGTATGCCGCCACGTGTATACGAAGTAAGACACGTGTAGTGATCCATCCACGTTCCGAGAAAGTATCATGAAGACAGTACGGATTATTTCAAAATGTTCTGGTTATTCGAGCTCTTTTCATTCGTGCCTTATATTTCCTAGTGAGGCTGTTCATAAGAGAGAGAGATCTTAATAGAGACATTCACGATTTGACACGATCAAACTCTTCTACATTAACTGATGCATACACGGAACATAGTTTTGTAAAGATAATCATAATGTATAGTTATTTGTCCCTAATGCGATGCTGTGTTTTTGTGTGACAGCACAGATCGGAAACACACAAACTGAGCTGAAGAAACTGGCAGAACAGAACCCGGAGCTTAAAGATGCTTATGTGGCAAAACAGAGGCGCTTGAAAGTAAGTAAAGATGTCAGTATGCCAAATGTGATTTACACTGAAGACTGAGGGTTCAATCTCCGAAGGCAACGCTACCTTAAAAAGCCAAAACACAGCAACTAACACTACATTTTTTGGAAGTACTACCAGACAGAAGTTTGGACACACCTTCTCATTTAATGGTTTTACTTTATTTTCATGACTATTTACATTGTAGATTCTCACTGAAGGCATCAGAACTATGAATGAACACATATAGAATTATGTAGTAAACAAAAAAGTGTGAAATAACTCAAAATATGTTTTATATTTTAAATTCTTCAAAATAGCAACCCTTTGCTTTGATTACTGCTTTGCACACTCTTGGCATTCTCTCAATGAGCTTTTCATGAGGTCGTCACCTGAAATGGTTTTCCAACAGTCTTTAAGGAGTTCCCAGAGATGCTGAGCACTTGTTTGCCCTTTTGCCTTCACTCTGCGGTCCATCTCATCCAAACCAAACCATCTCGATTAGGTTTAGGTCAGGTCACTGTGGACTCCACAGCACTCCATCACTCTCCTTCTTGGTCAAATAGCCCTTACACAGCCTGGAGGTGTGTTTGGGGTCATTGTCCTGTTAAAAAATAAATGATGGTCCAACTAAACGCAAACCGGATGGGATGGCATGTCGCTGCAGGATGCTGTGGTAGCCATGCTGGTCACCAGCAAAGCACACATAACACCCCCTCCTCCATGCCTCACGGTGGGAACCATGCATGTAGAGACCATCCGTTCACCTTTTCTGCATCGCACAAAGACACGGCGGGTGGAACCAAAGATCTCAAATTTGGACTCATCACTCTTCTGCAGTATTATGATAGCATTAACTGAATGTTTAGAAATTATTATTTAATTTTCAACAAAGTCCTCCACATAATACTATAGGGAGCTCGTGTAGCAGCAATGTGGGCTTGTAGCACAGTAGGAGAGTATTAGAACTACGGTTATGGCGAGAGAGCAACATCAAAAGTTATCTAGCTGGTTAGAGACAGTAGCCACTGCTACGCTTAGTGGAAGCCCAAACAAAATACATTTAATGATTTTCAACCCAGATAAGCTGTTATCTGTAATAGATAACATCCATTTTTGTTGAACCAATATCTCTGTGTTTCAGTTTGGTATTTCACATCATTAAATTAAACTAAAACTACAAAAACATGCTGAACTCCTGCTAAAAATTGGAATATATAATATTGGAAGGATTTTTGGCAAACTAAACAACCTAAAAAAGCCTCAAATGAAGGCATGACATCTTTTCTATGCATATGCAGTTCGATGGCCAGCCTGAAATGTTTTAAACGTTTTTTTTTTTCTGTCTACAAAGCGTAACAGAAATGAACGCGCACTCATGCATTAATATATGAAAAATGTCCCTGCAGTCCAAGTTGTTTGACCACGACAACATGAAGTACCTGAAGAAGCTCCTGGATGAGCTGGAGAGTGTGATGGATCAGGTGGAGACTGAGCTACAGAGGAGGGTGGAAGAAACACCAGGTACGCAACCACAGCAGCTTGTTACTAAGCAACCGTTTTACAATGAACAAAAGAGTGTAATCATGTTCACGCAGTTTAATGTCAGATGTCATGTAATCTCTACTTCATGTCCTCTTCCACCCGTAGAAGAAGGCAGTCAGTCCTGGCTGTGCGGCGATTTCTTCAGCATGGCCGACGTCTCCCTGGCTGTCACCTTACACCGCCTGAAGTTCCTCGGCCTCTCGCGCCGCTACTGGGGCAACGGTAACCGCGTGAACCTGGAGACGTACTACGAGCGCGTGGTGGAGCGCCCGGCCTTCAGGAGAGTGCTGGGCCACGTCAACAACATCCTGATCTCCGCCGTCCTCCCCGTGGCGTTTCGTGTGGCCAGGAAGAACGCGCCGGTTATTCTCGGCACCACCCTGCTGATCGGTGTTCTAGGAGGAGCCACGTACCTCGCTTTCCTCTACATGAAGAAGAGGCTGACTCTCACCTTCTGAGGGAGACCACACATGTTTTCAGCTGCTTTGGGACTGAATCTGGGTCTGGGAGGTAGAGAAACACAGAAAAAATATGAGAAATGTTGCCTATTTAAATAATTTAAATGGTTTAAGATTCAAGTACTAGAATAATCCAATCATTCAGCAGGCATCAGTGATACTGTATGTAACTAAAACAAACTTTATCTGTCTTGTGTTCTTGGCACAAAATGCACTTTTCATGATCCCCTATGCTGCATTACACGCCAAAGGATTGACTTACAGGACCATACTGCTGTATTTACATGTTTTTGCCATTCATTATCAATCACATATATCACATGTTGTGTGTTTTGCAGCTTTAAAAATGAAGTCAGCTTCCAAACAGCACTGTATTTATAAGCTGTCGGCAGTTAAGAATAAATTACACGTCAAAAGATGAAAAAGTGAGGACTATCTTTGCACATCACGGCTCACGAATGTACCATTGTGTTACAGGCGATTGTAGCATAACGTTGATGCACGTATGCAAACAAATGTTGTACTGTATTCTGTATACAGTACTGCATACTGTATTGAAAGTGATGGAACGCAATGGCTGCTTGGACAAAATGAATTATTTCTGAAGCTGTCAGTACTGGCGCTGTGGATACGCTGTTATCTCGAGAAAACGATAAGCAAGATAATTCATCTGTTATCACAGGATAACAAAAGGTCGTTCTCTGCATTTATTATCAGGTGTGTCAGACATCAGTAGTGCCGTGCTTACTTATGTCTATAAATAATCCATTATACCATTCGAACACCCACCCTAACCCTAATCTCTACGTTGACGAGAATTATTTTTGTTGTAGCCTACTACAGTAACACATATTCGAGTTGATGTCCATTCAGCCTATCCTTTACAAATATTTGGCCATAATGTAAATACCCTTATATCAAATAGGGAGAACATTCTTACACACAATGGCAAATATTCAGAAAAAAATACATATATTCACAAAAAACACACAAAACTATCCCCGCAGCAGTGTGTGTAGGTCACAGTTTCACTCCTCTGAATTGAACGATTTCATGATGTCACTTTCTCGTGATGAATTAGCCCGTTATCAAGAGAAAACAAGGTGTGTTATTTCGAGATGAATGAATAATTAACTTTGGATTCTGAGATAATGGCATCAAAAAAGACTGCTCTCAGCTTCCGTAGAGTACCAATATAGTAATAATAGCATAGCTATTTTATGGAAAAATGGGCTAAAATGTGCAGAAACACCAGTATGGTCAGACGGCTTTATATGTACTTAAATCACTGTTAAGAGCCTGATATGTTTCACCTCGTATGTGCTTTGTCATGTATGATTTCATTATTGTCCATATCTGCATGTTAAAAACGTTAATAAGACTGCCAGTGTTTGACAAACTGATCTGCCCGGCCGTTAACACATGTGAACTGTAGGAACTTTGTCCGATGGACAACTGTTTTGAAATATTCTCTGTGTAATGACAGTCGAATGAAAGCTCTTGAAATCGCATTAACATCTTGGAGCTTTCACGTGAAACATCTGTCTGAAATTAAAGCGCTCCCAAACAATCTGCAATGTTTCCTGTCAGTCGAAAGCAATTGGGGACGGCGTTTAAAAAATTACAATCTCAGCATCGTTTGAAAGATCATATGTCATAAAAAAGGATTCAAACACTTTGTCAGAGGGGAAACATCTGAAGACCGCTAATCACATTTCTCGGGGGTCTGGATGTAAGTCAGCGTCTACAGTCATTTGTTTGCCCAGTCAGAACCTGCGGGCCGACGCTGACATTCAACATGCTCCGCTTTAATTTAAACTCCTCCTCACGTGAGCTCAGCCTCACATAAAACAGACACATGCTAGGGCTTTTCAACAAAGTCTGGCCTTTGTTTCCAGTGTCCAGGGGGGTGCTGTCAAAGAAACGCCTCACACGTGTTAAAGCCGCATGCGAGCCAAGCTGTCAAAAGGGACCATAAGCTCATGCTGGAGTGCGAGCGCTGGAAAAATCATACCGCTACGAACGGCAACAAAAAGTGACATCACCTTTTGACATCAAGTTCTGGGATCAGTCCAGTAGATGGCCTCAGCTGGGAGGCACAACATGGCTGCAGCCTAATCCTCCGGGGCAACTGCGACAGTCAAAGTTAGGCCCTCTAAAAGCGCCAGCGACAGGCAAAGGTTGTCAAAACGATTCCTCCAGAGACAGACCTTAATGTTAAATAGCTGGATCCTCTTTGTTACCAAAAAGGTGAAGTCTCATTCTCGCTCTGAAATCTTTAGTTGTCGCAGGAAGACGACGGTGGAAACCTGAGAGTCGGCGAGAGGAGTTTTGAATTTACTTTGAGGAACGGCCAGCAAGTCTTTATCTCCGAAAGAAGTCGCCTCAAAAGATTAAAGGGCATCATGGCTGCCGTGTGACGTCTCCCAGCTGAGGGAATCTAATGGTCCATAGTTGCTGTGTCTCAATTCAGGGTCTGCACCCTTCTGAAGCCGCATTTGAAGGCCAGTTACGTCACTAGGCCACGCCAAGGTTGTCCCAATCCAAAGACTCCTCCAAATGCACCCCACAAATGCGGCCTTCTTTTCTTTCTTGTTCCTCGAGCAGTTCTGAATTAGATGCCAGTTTTTTCTGATTAAAGATCGCTTACTGTATTATTATTACTTTGTTTACTATCCAGTGTAGCTGACGCTGAGGGATGAAATGTTCCTTTAAGAACTGAAACTGAGAATTCTCCTACTTCAGGAGCATAACGCACATTCGGCTTATTAGAGACGTGCGAAAATGCGACGTACAAATGAATGTTCGCGCTGGCGCTTACGTCGACAGCGCGAAAATATTCGTCTTAAAACATGCAAACAGACAAACAAAAAACAATAACAACAAACGTATTTCTGCAGAATTACTAGTTTTACTTCAGTGAGATTCTTAAAGCAGGACTTTTTACTTGTAGTGTCTCTACACTGTGGTGCTGCAACTTTTAGGAAAGACCTGACCCTTATCATTTCACCACAGAAGCACCTTTAACAGACAACTTTGCCAGACATAGTACATCATTACATGGCAGTTCTCTGGTCGATGAATATAACTGAATAAACCCACTAGGGGGCAGTGTTTCCTCAACCAGCACTCCCCTCTTTGACTTACAGTAAGAATACCATACACCCCATAATTCACACGGAGGGAGGCAAATTCCCTCAGACTCTATGTGTTTAAAAGGACTTTTCCTCTGAGAAAACTTCTACTCTTTACAACGTGGAGGCCGATATACATTTCATTTAAACAGGGCCCCCGTCCTGGATAAATGATTTTTTCTGTGGACTGCTATCTATTAGAGCTGCAGCTGCAAGCCAAGAGCGATTCAGCCAGCTGACAAAGTAAACCTCTCGCTGGAGCTGGACACGGTCACGTATTGTTTAAATGATTGGTCCTGACATCTCGCTATTCTGTTGTTTAAAAATCCAACAGGTGGTTCACAATAATTGGACAAAGTTCTCCTCACTCAGACTGTACAACGCCGGTGAAACAATGGTGTTTTTCTTTTTCCTCCTTTGTTGCAGCGCCAGTGTCATGTGATATTAGCCGAACCTGTCAGCTCATTAATGGTCCCGAGCACTTTGGCCCAGACGAATACGAAGGGAAATATTTGAATTATTTTAAACAGTGGGTCAAATAGAAGCTCCAGACACGTTTAACAGATCAACAAAGACATTTAAAAGGCCACGGTTCAAATATTTACAATAACTGCTCACGCTTTCGGCCTCTACTGAACGGTGAACTATCAGTCCGACTGAATCCATATCCAAATCCATTTCCTGACTGAACCACCACTCATTTCAACCTTACCTGCCAGAGGAGGGTTTATAAACGTCAGAATGGTAATGTCCTCAAACTGCAATGTGCAGAGCAAAGATCTGGAGAACACCTCTGCCGACTAGTTGCGGGGGCAGATTACTAAAGTGATTTATAGGATAGGTTTCACTGTAGGCGATGATATGACTGAATGTGATGAATGTGATTTACAGCAACCAAAAAGATGAAAGCAGCGACAGGAAAACTGCTGTGTATGCAGTCTTGTGAACAATCAATTAAGCTTTTATGATTTGTCGAACACAGCCCCTCATTTCCAGCAAAAGTTGCCTTTAATTGTCCTAATTTAGCTAACGTGTGATTGGGGGCTACATTGGATGAAGGATGAGCTGAGGCTATTAAAGTCTCATTCCCAGGTCGTCAAATATTGGCGATTTTGGGTCGGTGGCTCTACAAATACCGACACTTTGGACCGCCAGTGTGATCGGAAGTTCAGACACAGCTCGATGAAGTCGCACATTGTTTCGGGATGGCAGGAGTTCATAAAAGAAAGATCCAAGTCACTTCTGGCAAAGAGTGACAAGACGAGCTGAGGAGAACACCCACGCAACTCAGTTTTTTTGCCATGAAGAGGGCCTCGGATCTTTTGGAGAATTGAGAATATGCCTCATAAAAGTTGTAAATGGCGCCGACGAAGAGGCAGAGGAGAACATTTTTCGGAGAAACTGAGCTAATTAGGTGAAATCATGAATACTACGGCGACAGGCTCAGGGGCCATATCTTTTTGTTTAACGTTTCTCTCCTCTGTCACAGATTCGCTTAGTTGAACATACAATGGGCGACTTCTCTGACCGATGTGCTCCGCCTCAGGTTCAATGTGCTCAATCTGATGCCAGCAAGGGACGACTAATGCAAACGGCGCGGGACACACTGTGAGAAACAAGGCGACGTTTGGCCGATGGCAAACTGTCAGCCTTGTGTGTCAGGCAGCATCCAGTTGCAAACAGAAGGTACAGAAGCTTCAACAGCTCGTCTGTCAACACGAAGAGGCTCTGCGGTGAATGCTACTGTGATGAATGAAGAGAGACCATACAGTGTCCCCGATGATGTGGCGTCAGAGTTGAGTCACCTCAGTACCAAAAGCTTCTGTTGTGCCGTAATCCTACCAGTGGATTATTTGTATTCCCGTTGAGAGTGTCTTTAAACCCCCCAAGTGTACATTCGAGATGGCGACTGGCGCCAAGTCAGACCACTAACAGAGAGTTGCATGCAGCTTCTTCGCTGCCACTCAAATAAACAACATTGACTGCGTCTGAAGGCATCACAGGCTCCCTCTATTTCTTCCTCCCTCTTTCTCCTATTAACTCTTCGACTCTGAGCGCAGTTATTTTGCCAGCAGGGAGCGCCTACGTCAGAGGGGACGGGTGGGGTAGCGCAGGTGTCCGCGTTGGGAAAAAGGGAGAGCTGCGTGGAAACCCCCAGTAGACGGGCAAGCCCTCAGACAAGCAAACAGAGAGTGACGAGGGTGAAAGAGATGGAGGCCTGTGGTGGAGTGTGGTACAGAAGGCAAGGAGTGATGGATGGAAACATATATGCTATGATGAGGAGGTGAAAAAGTGTGGACTCGAGGACAAAACTGAAGCTTAAATGGTTTGAGTGGAGATGCTAAAAATAGTTTGCTACCACAAAATACAATCACGAGGCTTCGAGAAGAAAAAGAAAGATACCAATCCTATATGGAAAAAGAAGTTAGCATGTGTGACACAGGTCTGTTTTGAATGGAACCACAGATTAAAGAACAGTGACATGAGAACAACCTAAAGAAACAGTAAAATGTTAGCAAACAGTTCCTGGAACAGTAAAATACTGCACATTATTTAACAATCAATTACTGTCAAAGTAAACCATTCTCCTGTAGCCAAATCTGAATGAAATTACAAAAATGCATCATCAGAAAACACGTAAGTTGAAGGTTTTTAACTTTAAAAAAAATGCCACAATGATATTATTTCAGACAATTGTTCAGTCAATCTAAAACAAACTAAAGTTAACAAACACTGAAAAATTCCCCCTTTTCAAATAATTTCAGTGTACTGTCCATGACAGCCATCATGTCACCCATGCTAATCACATGGCTTTGCGAAATCAGCGAGGCAGCTAGCCAGCTATAGTTTGTCCATTGTTTGTTGAGATGAAATGCTTGAAAGTAAATGATGTCCCGATATTCTACCGTATTGTACTCATATGCTACAGTAGCATTAGCTAGCTTACAACATAGCTACTTCCATACCTGTCAGTTTAATGGAAGCTAATACAAGGAGTAGCATAAAACAGTAACTTTGTGAGAAAAGTGTAAAATAATTTTCTTGGTCTCTGTTTTTATATTAATAATGTGTTTTTACATTGATAACTACCAAATGAACACTGAAAAGCATTTAAAAAAATCTCTGCAACTCTGCCAATGAAACTGTGGATTCTTATAATGTAAAGTTACAGACCAGCTTTTACAGCAAATGTATTGAAATTGTAATTTTCCTCTTGGCCTATTTTACAGGTATATTCTCTTATTAAGAAAAATACAAAACTATCCGTCGCATATGTATTTGCAGAAGATGTGGGTAAAAATAAATAATTCTAGTGCAGATGGCTAATTTCTCTCCCATCAAAGTAGTGATCGTTTCTTCGGAGGAGGGATTTCTTGCTGAATTGAAAATCTGTTTTAAGAGAGTGAGGCAGGTGGACGGCAGGGTGATGATGTGTGAGCTAAGCTGGATGCCCACAGACAGGTTGGCTGGGTAAACACAAACCCACGCAGCAGTAGCTGACAGCTAAGTCCGCTTGATGTGGCTCTTGCCCCGGCGGCTGAGTGAGTGGGAGCATGGAAACTTTCACACTTCTCGCAATCAGAAGCTGTGAGCTGCATTGGTAGCGGTGGGGAAAGACGGGATACTGTTGGGGATGTCATGGGCAGAAGGGAAGGGGACACAAACCAGGGACTGAAATCCTATCTTATCACAGTTTAGGAGGATATTTAGGATTTTTGAATGAGCACAAAGGAAAATCCTATCTTATCTTCTAGCAGGAATTGAGCTATTAGCCCATAGTTAGCCTAAATAAACTTAAGTTAAGAGGCATACACCCTGTACAATATTAAAAATAACTGCCAAAAATGGCAGCGCCACTATTGTTAGGTGAGGTGTGTATGTCAGTGAAGATGGGGAACAACAACAAAGAGAAGCTAACACCAATGTTAGCCTTTTGGTGTGGCTAACACTGATGTTAGCCTGTTGGAGAGGCTAAAACCCATGTTTGCCTGTTCGAGGAGCTAACATCCATATAAGTCTGTGGGAGAGACTGATGCCAATGTTATCCTGTTGGATAAGCAAACATTATTGTTAGCTTTTGGTGGGGATAATACTGATATTATTCTATTGGAGAAACTAATACCAATGTTGCCGTTCTTGAGAATTTTAGCCTGTTGGCGAGGCTAACGCCAATTTTAGCGTTTTAGAGAAGCTAACATGGGTGTTAGCCTAGTTGTAGAGGCTGAAATAGATGTTGGGGGTGTTCCTTATTTATTTTTCAGGGAGTTGGTAACCCTAATGCTAACATTGATGTTAGCCTGTTAAAGAAGCTAACATTGGTGTTACCCTGTTGGAAAGACTCAGACTGACATTAGCCTGTTAGCTTTAAACTTCCTAAACCATGTAATAATTGGCATACAAGGTATTCTCTCCTTCTTTGACAATTAAAGCCCCCAACTCATCGAAGCTAATATTCAATGCCTATTTTTCCTCGTTCGTCATGGCGAGATAGCTAACCAGCAGCAAGTGAGGGAAGACACAGCCGCCTGTGTGTGGCATTGAACAATCAAGTTTATAGCACTAGTAGAATTTCAGATATGATGGGATAGAATAGGACACAGCCGTGATTTTTGGATTTGCTGGCATAATGGCAAGATAGGATTTTTCCTATCTTTGAAATTCTTTGAAAAAGAAGAACAATATTGTAGTCATGGATTACCTAATATTCTTCCATCACATCTGCAAAAAGCACTAGTGCAGCAATCCCTCTCTTGCCCTCTTACTGGTCAAAACAAATGGAAAAGATGTTGGAGAAGATAATGAGCGTCATGTGTTCCCGCGTCTACAGTGGCATTACGTAATGACACCGTAGACAAAGGAATGGCACGGCACGATGAACTACCTCAGTGAATGGAGAAGCAGCTGTTTTGCTCTTTGTACAATGTCAGCCGCAGTTTTGTCACCATTGTCCAATGAGCTAATTTGTTGCCCTGATTCTTCTCTCTTACATCTTGCTCTGTTCATTTTGCCCTCATGGTTATTTTGGACGGCCTACTTAATGGAACGGGTCCAGAGCCTGCTGGCACCCTCAAAGATGTTCTGAGAAAACCGACCACCGGGCCTTTCCAGAAAGCAGCCGTCACTGCCTTTCAGAGCTTCTGCGATATACTGCTTGCTGAGTCGACAGGGGTGGGATCTCACGTTGTTGACACGACTGTTACAATGACCCCCCGCCAGCTTGCCCTTCACAGCTTTATGATGAAATCCTGTGCCACCATTCATCCCCACATGTGCTCCTCAAATATTTAAACCCGGCCTACATAAACACTGCAGCGCAGGAGAGATGATACCCAACGCCGCTTGGAGAGAACCTGCTGTATTATAAATCTCTGTTCAACTGGCCAGATGTGACCAAGTCAAACACGCCGTCTGCTTTTTATTGTTTTAATGAATTGTCTGTGTATCGTAGCTCTGCCACCACCTTGCAAATTAACCACAGTGATCTCAGCATCGGGATGAATTATTTTTCCAACTTTATATGTCTGCACTGAAAGTGCACAGGCAGGTTGTGATCATTTTTGATTCATTAGGGAGATACCGTTGGAGGGTAACGGAGAGCCACTCTTGATCTGAGTCTTAAAAGTGACTCAATAAAGAATGAAATAAGAATAAGAAGGTTAAGTGCGTCCATTCTTGCCTCCATACATCATCTTGACGCAGATTAATGACGCCGTTGCTCTAATGTATCGTCTGTCTCATCCCGGAGGTCAGTGAAGGTCGCTCCACCCACTGTGACTGTCACAGTTAACAAACCCTGTGAGGGAGGCTGAATGCAGCTGACACCACATAAACGGACATCCTTGTTTAAATACCGAGTTCACCTCGCGCTTTGAAAACACTTCCTCTCCCATGAACCCTAAAGGCAATAAGAACCATGTTATAATACCATGAAGAATATTTACAGACATTTATTTTCATCTGGGAAAAACGTGATTTTGGATGTGGGTTTATAAGTGACGTTAGCAAGTCAGCTAAGCGGAGGCATCAGGTGAATAACACAACACATTTATCTTAAGCATGGTTCCCTTTCTCTTATGGTATACAGTAACCGCCTCCCCCATACCCATATCTAACACACAACCTACCAGAGCAGGTGAAATATAAACTCACAAACTAATAAAGATCGATCATTAAAGTCCTGTTAGTGCTCTCACTGGGTTACCTGATTCGTGCCGTTCATGGGGAAAAAGCAGTCGGCCACCACTGAAGACACTCTCAATCTCTCACCATCTGCAGTTGGTGGGAAGCCAGTGAGGGATCATTTCCCCCCACCCTGCTCTATAACTCTAATTAAGCACCTCGCTATCAGAAGCTGAACAGAAGCTTTCTAGTTTCTCAGTCGTGCTGGAGGATACATGTAAGCGCTTCAGCTCTCCGAACACTATGAGTTAACAACAACAGCAGCCCCTTCAAAATGTCTGTGCAGCTTCCTGAATTGCTCACATATTTAGGTCAAATTTATAGGTCGACTCTGTCCGATCCAGTTAGTGTAGCTATTACATACTTGGCTTACAACTAGGAACATTTTGAAATAACATTTCGAAGCGTATCAAACAGGAAGGGCAAGAAAGGAAGAGAGAATTAATGATTCTGTAGGGGCTTTACTGAGATATCAAGTGTAACTGTCTAGCTTGTCCCGCCGTTTGGCAAAAGGCTTATTGCTAACGCAGGGACAGGAAGAAAAAAAAAAAAAAAGCAGAAATGATTTTGCAAGGTATTTTCTTTGATTGTCGGCAGATAGAAGAAACATAAGCAATATGGTCCACCTTCCTATGACATATCCAGGACGCTGAACCCTGGGTGAACGGCCTTTCTAAAGGATTGATGTTTAATAGTTTGACTCCAAACGCAATGCAATGACTTACGCAGAATATCTTTACCCAAACAACCTAACACACGTCTGTCGATACTTCTACGTGCAGCGAAAATCATATAATGACATGTTCATGCTTAAACCTTGAATACAAAAGAAAAACATTCAGCATGGTTTGAGAAACTTCAGACGTCTGCAGTCATCGGTGCTGAGTTAAGTTGTTGCTGACAATTCACATTTGGTGTAACCACACAGTGTTTTGATTTGTATTTCTTAGAGAGAGACTGTTTTGCTATTTGCGAGAGAAAAAACCCCAAAACAATCGTAATTGTAAGTGATGTACTTGTTTATATCGAGAGTGGCCGATCTGATATGCCACTGCTGAATATGCAAGACGGACACAAACTCAGTGAAACGACTGGATCATTTGTTAGTTCTGCACGAGAGGAAACTCAATCACATATCGCTGAGCTACAGCCAATCACAACATCAGCATATGGCTCGAGCATACACGCGAGCACTCACACTGCCCGCTGCCCCTTTGCTAGCAGGGCTTTTTTTTTGGCAGCTGATTTTGATTTAGTTCTAGGCTTAGTCAACTCAAGCTATAGACACTGTCCTCTTATTTTTCATCAAGGACAGGTAAAATGCTCTGAATCTTCCTCTCAGCATTTTGGTGCGACCGCCATCTTTTATTGTGTGCAGTTACACCGTGGTTACAGGTGTTCTATTCTGTCTTGCATCCACTTGTGAGCTCTAAATCTCTGTAGGCACACGATTCTGTCATCGGAAGCATTCTGGTTTTCGTTTGTAGTCTGAGTATAGTATTGATTAATCATGTTTAAGGGGGCTTTGATTGCATGGACGTAAACAGTTCTTGTGGAGAGCAAAAAAAAGGCAGAACATACCCGCTGGAATGCAACCGATGGCTAAATAAATAACTAAATAAATGTTTGTTTGCTCATAGAAATGTGTCTGCTTTAATATGGAGGTATCTGTTCATAGAGAATAGCTGAAAAAAGTCAGGTCGAGTCATCTTGACTTGGTGCCTTGTTGTACGCTGATGAAAGCATCATTTGATATGAACTATATTTACTATTTGTATAACTTTAAGTTTCTGCCAATATTTTATTGCATTCAGCCCCTAAATCCCACAAACTGTACCCTTAATATCTGTAATGAACTTGAACGAACTCTGTAGTGAACTAGAGTGAACCTGATATTTTCCTGAAGTTCTGTGAGGTCATCATTTTTTTTGCATTATCAACAATATCCATCTTCAGTTGTCAGAACATATTAATGAAAACATGGTACAAATATAGAAATTCAAGAAGAAGGCAGAAAAGAAAACTGAGTCATACTGTTGGTTCTTCACCAAACAGCTCGTCCTCCGTGACCTTTTAAAGGCAAGGACTGAACACAACAACACAATCTGCCTATTGTTAGTTTGCAAAAAGGTTTTCCTGCAGGGAGTTTTCTGATTTGAAACCAAATCAACTTTGAGGAATTGGTGGTGCATTGTGTGTGTGTGTGTGTGTGTGTGTGTGTGTGTATGTTTGCAGATGCCTGTAAGTGTTAGGGTCATTTTTTTCCAGTCTACAACTTTTGAACTGGTTGTATGGTTGTTTAAATGTCCAAACATCTTCAAAGAGACATTCAATTTACAGAGATGACTCAAAGCTGGAATACTCTCATCAGTGTGTCACAAATTCCACATCTCTGTTACAAACCAACATGCTATTTTCAAGATGGCGGCCAGTAGAGGAGCTTCATTGGGAGTAAAGCATTTAATATACAGAGCTTTTCAAGGCCAGCTTCAGGCTCACAGTGCACTCTCTGCTGCAACATTTGCATTTTATTTTAAAGGAGCCATATTATGCTCCTTTTCAGGTTCATCATAGCATAAGTTTACATGCTAAAAAAACACGTCCGTTTTTTCATACTGTCCAGTGCCACAACACCGTATTCCCCCTCTACATGAAACGCTCTGTTTTAGCTCCCTTCTCTTTTTCTGAATACCCAGTCTGTTCTGATTGGTCAGCTCACACACGCCTCAGCCAGCACTGCTAAAGCCTGAAAAACACTCTGAAGCATTTGGGGAGACTAGGACGAGGTTGGGAACAAATCTGCTTGGTGTGTTCAGCTGCGCTGAAGGCTTTTGGAACCGCACGGACAGCATCTGCTCCGATTCAACATGCGAAGTCTGAGAAGGTTGGCTGTCGGCTGTCTGAGCCATTGGATTCTCTGATCGGTTGTGTGCTAGCTGTATGACCATTCTGATTGGCGGTGTGCAAGCGAATCAGTGCAGTGTGTGGGAGGGGCAGAATACTGTGCGCTTTGTTTTTCTATACACTCCGTTCCGTCATTTCCTGTTTTCATGTTTTGGAGTACTGGCACGAGACTAGCACCGCCCGCTGAAGAACGTACACGCTATTGTGGAGTTGGCAGCACGTCGAAGCAGTGTGTTCAATGCAACTTTCTGCCGAACGGGTCAGACGAGAGACAACGGAATGGTCAGGCAGTTGGCTGTTGGTTTGAGTCTGGGCGGTGTGTGGGGGCCTTAACAACAACAGAGCAGCTTTGCTAAATCAATTCTTATGTACTAAAGTAGCTGCTAGGCATAAGTTATGCAAATGTGTGACATGGCGGCATGATGTGATGTCATAAAGTTATGGAATTAAAGGCGAGACTACTGGCGATGTGTTTCAGGAGCAGTGATTATTGTGGGTGAGAGGAGCTTGTGTCGGTGTGGACATTGACCTTTTTAACTTTTTAAGATCTTTTACAAGCACAAGTACAGTATATAACACACAGAAGGAAAGGAAAATAAGTAAAAAGCATAATAGGTTTCCTTTAAAATCATGAGACATTATTACTAGAATAATTTTGATGCTGCAGTAATCCAACTCATTGTTGTTGATTAGAGCATGCTCAGCATTTCCACCTCATGTTCCCTGAGCCCAAGTCCAAGATAAACTGAAATAGTAGCACCTACAGTACTACCAACAAATTGTCAAGGTCACCGGGGGCAAACCAACAAGCTCAGAGTAGTACACCCTGAATCTGATCTGAAAAAAAAAAATAACAAAAAGAACACTTGTAATTACATTAACTTTACATGCAAAAAACACTTTCTCCTCACTGGGTATCAGCCATGACTTCTGAAAACCCAACACAGACTTGAGAACATGCTGACTGTGTGGATTATCTCTGAGAATTGAGCAGGATAACAGGTGAAACTATATATGGTATTCTAAGCAGGCATTGGAAAGCAGATTTTGCATTGGCAGGGTTTCTGGGGTCTCCCTGCCAAGCACAATACTCGACATAATGAGAAACACTTGTTTCAAAATGAGCAATCCGCCGGGCCTCGCAGCATTCAAAAGCAACCGAGGGAGCTCATATTTAACTGTATATCATTAACACTGATTATGTTTGGTGGCCTTGGTTCAGAGCCAGAGCAATATTCCCATACAACACTGGCCGTAAAGATTAAAGGGGCTGTCCGCTTAATAGATGCTCGAGAGGTGTCGATGGCTGGAGAACGGGAGCAGTCTTTTGAGGGGAAAACAAGCCTTGCAAAATAAAAATAAAAAGAGAGAAGGCTGTAAAACAACGCACATTAAAAAGGAAAAACCTGCCTTTCTCCTCACTGTGTGTCATTGTGAACAGTTTCTCTTCTGGACACGCCAACAGACAGCATGCCCAAAATGACACACTGTTGTGGAAAGAACAAATGAGTAAACAATACGTCTCCGTGAGACCGAATATCGTCCAAGGACCAACAGAGCATAAATCAACAGGAATAACCAAATCAAAATCTGAGTATTGTGACAAAATCATAAATGGGAGAAATGACATAAGCACATTCACTCTGTCAACAGATCCCTGTGATGCCAAAGGTCAATGCGACCTCTGAAACACTCCTCTAACGGCAACGCTCGGCGCTCAAAGTGAATGCGTCGGTGGGAAAACCTCGAAGCTAATAGCCCTTTGAGCAGAAACAAAGAGATCCATACAAAGTCCTTCTGTTTGTTTATATGATGCCAATTTCAATTCTGTTGCCTCGTAAAAAATGAAAAACACAGAACTGCTGCCTCGTGGCTTTTTAGTGTTTCACGTTTGGCCGCGTGTCTCTGCAGCATTTCACTGTTACAATGGGAGGCATTAAATGGCAAAAGGGTTTTATTGACACGGCTGTATCCATGAAGGATTAGAGAGGTCTGCTTTCTCTTAGTGGCCTGAACCCATTAACACTAGCCAAGAGGAGGGAGGCATTTTTTCCATTGCTCGGAGGTCTCAATCTCTCCACAAGAGCCAGGGAAATGAAGTGCTAATTATGACCCTAGGGGCGGCAAGGGAAGTGATAGCAATGTTAATGCTGCGAAATACTTCCTGTAAGGTGCTTTCAGAGAGATTGAGCATGTTTGACAAAACCTTGACCTGGCGATCAATCGATCACAAGTCTTTTTTTCGCAAGTCCAAGTCAAGTCTCACGTCTCTTACGGCTGTAATGAGCATAATCATTCGTCTGTATGCCATCCGCTCTGCTTAGAACACTGCAACAGCTTTCCTTTAGAGTTAAAGCTGCATTTGACTTGTAACATGCTCCAATATAAAGCAAGTATTGAGGTCTTATTGCCTACTTAGCCAGCAGATGGTGGCAGCAGAACGTGGACTATTAAGTTACCTGACCATTGTTACAGTCATGGCAAAGCCAGCACAATGTAAACAACGCTAATCTAATGAAGCAGGCTAACGTTAGATAGCTTATTGTGCTGAGCTCAGCATGTTTGCTAACTGTCCACAGATGCTAACGTTAACTTTCACACTTGACTAACTGACCTATGTTTTCAGGTGCCTGATATTGATTGACGTGGTCGATCCAGCGTCCTTTGTTTTGATTCCACAGACATTGCATTGTCCCAGAGAGTCTCAGGTCTCTGTGTGTGGCGACTTAAGAGCATCTCGAGTCAGAGTCGCAGATTTGAGCCCCAACCTCTGGCTATGAGTCTCCTTATCTGTTAATTCGAGAGAAAACCCAAATGCTATTGAAAGTTCACATAACATTGACAGGTTAATGTAGTCATCAACCTGTAGTGGTTACTGGCCAAACTCCAGCAGGAGAGTGTGTATGAGCCAACCCTAGCCCTCCATGGTGCTTTGGTCTGGACTGAAGCCTGTTTACTCTGATTTTCTACCACACATGCTGACTTGTCTTTATTCCATGGTTGCTATGACATCACTTGAGATTAGACGCACTGTGCGCTCTCATTCATAATGAAAAGGGGACGTGCACTGCGGACAAACATCACACTTGCCTCTCATTTTGCACAACTGCCGCTCCAAAAGGCAGCGAGTGCTAACTGAGAATTCTGAAATTCGCTAAGTCAGTGAACTCCACACGGCGAGCTCATTTTCCAGAACCAAGCTATTGGTTAACATCAGAACGTACCACAGGCTTGAAGAGCTGGTGTGATGTGAGACCACTGATGGGCCCCACCTATCTTTCAGCAAGGGGCCACTGCTGCTGTGTAGAAATGGATCCAGACTGGATGTGGTAGAATATGGCTGCTGCTCTGCCCTCCACTGGCTGAAACACACAGCATGCAGGATGTCACAGGCTCACAACAGGTGTTTCCTTGCAGCCTAAACAGAATGAACTGAGACTACATGGGGAAACAGGAAGTGGGCAGGTGAGGGGTACAGGCAGGCAAGGTACAGATCAGGGTTCAGACAAAGTTTCCAGACTGTTAAATGTTACAGAGGCTGGAAAGCAAGGCATGAAGCAGCATTGACGATATTACCGGGGAAAAAGGGGGCTGGTATATTGTTGAATTCCATTTGCCTCTGAGGTCGGCGTTGGGAATGATGTCACACCTGAGTTGACAGCAGTCCAGTACGAATTATGAAACTACAATGGACACCTCCACAAAAGGAAAAGCTTTGTTATGCTTTCTACCAGTTGATTACAACACACAAATGTGGTGTTATGCACAAAACACCGTCTGATTTAATGTGACAAAAATGAGACAGGACTGCCGATAAACAGTATGTTCTAAACTTTGCGCCATCTTCAATTTTGAGGTCAAGGTTAGCGAGGTTCTTTCGACCTTCCGAATGGGAAGTTTGACTTCAGAGGGCATTTCAGGCTAAATTTCCTACCGAGTACTCTGGAATTCGGACTTCCCGTTTCAAATTGAATGCACCATCAGCAGTGACAGGATGGCTGATGGTTTTGTCAGCACACAGTGACATCACTTTTGGATGTGGTTACAGGTGCGAACGCATCTTCTCCTGACCAAACCCCACCATACTTGAGCAGTCAGAGGGTGACACAGAGGATACTGCCTTACAGCTGGGTATTCATTCACTCTTTAAAGAATATACGTTATGAAAGGAAAAAAAAAAAGACTGACAGAAATAGTTGGAAGGAAGAAAAAGAGATTGACAAGTGACAGTATGATTTCTGAATTGAAAGAGTTCTGTATTTTATGACGGATATAAACTGGAGCCATAGAGAGAGATACAGCTGCTGTGTTTCCTGCTGAATCCGAATGTTTAGTTTGGGCCTCAGAATGAACAAAAGGCAGATGAAAAAGCTGAAATGACAGTTTAATGTCTCACAGGAATCAGCGCTTAGCGAAACGAATTAGCCACGTGGTCCCGTGTTTTATCACCGCAGCATCTGAGGTGAGGAGTGGAGAGGGCCACGTCGGGGCTTTATGCTTCTGGAGGTTTGGTGCGAGGGCTCCATTTCTGGATGGCGGCGCTGTACTAACAAACATTTGCACTGATATGGAATTGCACTCAAACCAACAAACTGTAAATGCAGCGTTTCAGTCCTCTGAGTCAGACCTCGGAAAAATGATCCACCGCCGCCATCCCTCCTCTTATTCTGTGTGCGTTTGGCAAGATCAGCTGGACCTAAACACTGATGGAAGCTGAGACTCTGACATGATATTTAGAAAATGCAACGCTTTGGGATTTATGTGGTTAATAACCAGCTTTGCTTGAAAAACTATTTAAAAAGTTGTTTTTTTTAGAATGAACCAAAAGGGAGGCAGACATGTGAGGAGTGAAGAAAGAGGGATACTGCCACTCTCACCTTCACCTTACACTCTAACGCTCAGTCATGCTGACAGATTTAGCTTTCGACCACTGCTTGCCACAGCCCTGCCCTGCTCCGTCCATCTCAGGCCAATCCGGACCAGACTCAACCCGACACAGGCTGTGACCGCTGTCATCACAGGTCTCGTTTCCTGCAGCTCACCTAGACCGCAGCGACAGGCTGACCAGCAGCGCGAGCCGTGCCCGTAGTGGTGAGCCAGGACACGAGGCAAAGCAAAAAATAAATCCCATCATCGACCGAGTGACGTGAAACATAAACACTCCACATATACAAAAGGAAACACCTACACAGTTGGATATAATTCTTGTCCTGAGGTGGAAGACGCATCTTATTTAGGGAAAGCAAAACTGGACATCCAATGGGGTGAAATGAGGTGAAGGGGGGATAGTATATCAGTCAATTACATTTGTGTTTGGCTTTACTTGGCCTAAAATGTGGGTAACCATTGTTTTGATTTGGGGTTGGATGATGTATTGAGCTGGATTATTTTATTTCCATTCCACACCAGCATACTGCTTCAGGGATGGATTATTACTGTTCAGATATAACCATGTCCTCAGCAACAAGGCGCATCCTGAGTTTCACTTTCGCAGTTCTTACTACTGTGGAAAAGGTCAGAAAAGGTCACTCTGGATAAAGCGGCTGCCGAATTATAATAATCTGGAGTTTGAATGAAAAGTTTGAGACACGTGACTAAAGTTTTGCATAAACAGACTTTGTAATTAACCAAATCCAAATATTGTCAGTGAATGACGTGAATACTTTTACTTGTGGATTTGTTTTGCTTCCAGTGTTATGAATATGCAGTGACCTGGTTTGAACCGTAAACAGGCAATGATGACAATTATTTTATAAACTGAGAAGGCTTCTTTGCACAAGACATAACTCTGCCAATGAGGTGAAGGGATGAGTCTGAAACTCTCCAAATGATGAGTCATGTGACAAAGTGTACGCAACAAATTGAAACGGGATTATGTTTGTAGAAATAGTTACTTATATCATCACCATTCATTTTAAACAATGCAAATGAAAACACAGATTTTCTCAGCGATGCGGTCAAGTATCCAAATGCTTGGACTTTGCCGCTCTTATAGACTCACAAAGTTGGGGGCCATGGCTCCTTTCTGACCTCCTTCCCCCCTAATTTAGGCCCATTTGCCTGACCCACACCCACTTCTCAGTCTTCATTTTGATCTAAACTACACACCTGTAAAGCTTCCAGACTGCATCGTGCACGATAAGGATACTGACAAAAACCTGTCCACAGAAAGACAGACAAACCTGGCATGAAACACAAAACTGCTTCTACTGTAGTAGTTTCCACTATATAAGGTCTCTCCAGGACAACATTTTATCATGACAATACACACACACACACAGTGCTAACATTATTCGCCGACGCTGTCACGGCGAGTAATTTATCTGTGATGAAAATATAATAATAACACCACCGTGTCATGAGGGAAATAATCTCCCCTGAAAATTAATTTTACCCGAGAATCATTCTTATCTGTCACAATTACAGCAGCCATTAATCCATTAATTCATTATGCGGAATTAGTTATTTCCTCACTCTGCACAGTAATCTGTACATGGACACGCCAATAAAAGCATCTGCACACACGCACACACGCACACACACACGCACACACACACACACACACACACACAGACCTAACAGTCTGACATGTAGTTATTTTGTCTTCACTCTCTCTCTGCTTAAGGGAGTTCTGCTAACAATCCCCACAGGCCTATCTAACAACCTGTCTTTCCCACTGTGCATAATATGCCCTGTTATGTGTGTGTGCGTGTGTGTGTGTGTATGTGTGACTCCTCCGTGAACTGCATGTATTTTACTACACCAGCCTGTGTGCCAGGCTGCGTCATTTCTCTAATGGCTCCTTGCAATAACACTGGCAGAGTTACGTCAGTTGCATCCGTGGGGAATCGCAGAGATTTGGGAAAAGAACAAGCCGGGTTCAGTAAAAGCCCCCTAATCGAGCATCGTGAACTGGTTATCATGTTAACATTAAGAAACATTTTCTGTAACAGGTTTTTCAAAACAGGAAAATGACATAAACGAATCATATGATCAGGTCAGGACCGTTGGCAGCACTCCTCTTGTTGACTAAACTATGCCAGCTATCTGGTGTACGGGAAAGAAACGTGAGGGCGGGCTGAGGTGAGCTCAGTTTCACACCCGTGACGTCCATCCTGTTTAGCTTGTCTGAGCCATTTCCCTGCAGCAGATGCAGAGACACGGAGCAGCCAACACATCAAACCCAACACAAAGGATACAAACCTTGATGCACTAATATTCTTCACATGTCGGCCAAACCCAAACATGCGTAGACCACAAATCATTGCCATTTAGAGGTACCGGCAAACGTTTTATGCTTAAAATGCGCCCTGACATGTCCAACCTGCGAGGCTGGGGATGAGAGGGAAAGCAGACGAGAAGGGAATGTTGTTCAGGGGTCTTAATAGTATGTTCTTTGAGCGTGTTTTACGTCACTACCACCCACTGCTTTTCCTCCACATATGGTTGAGTTCCAGGAATGTGTTTCCTTAGCCTGTTCTTGATGACATGGGTCACCACACTGACACTGCACATGCTGGCGAAAGATTGGCCAGCAAGCCTCGGAGCACTTGAGAGATGAACACTGTTTTCAGTGTTGTTGGATGATAACCTTGAGTTTCCGAAATGTTACGTCTTCCGATCGACGCCTGTGAACTATTACTTTCCTTTTGGTGATATTAAGAGTACTAATTTTAGAAGACATGATAAATGACGCAAGACAACATATCGTCTGCTGTATTTATAAATGTAGTGCAACGTCAGTTCTAACCGTTTAAACTGGAGACCACTATTGCATCATGTTTTTTAGCCGCCTGAACGAGAGACTTTTTTTGTCGCAAGGTGGCAGGGCCATTTGACATTTTGTGAAATGCCAATGTCAGTTTTATTTGCTAAGAGCTAGATGAGTGGATCAATACCAATCTCGTGTCTGTGTGTTGGATGAAGGCCTGAAGCTAACAGCTGGCTAGCTTAGCTTAGCTTAGCACATAGACTGGAAACAGCGAAACAGCCATCCTGGTTCTGTCTGAAGGTAACAAAAGCCATCTAAATCTTGCTCGTGAAAAACATTTGTTTAATCCAACCAAAAAATAAGTAAATTGCCCTTTATGAAGAGCAAGAAACAAGAAATAATGTGGTTGATACATGAGCGTTAGAGGTGTGGCTGGGTGGATTTTGTTAACTTCGGAAAGAACCAGGGAAGCTGCTTCCCTGTTTCCATTCTTCATGCAGAGCTAATTAAAGTTGCTGTACGCGTTGTCGTTGTTCTAGTTAACTCCCTGTCTGGAGTTAGCAATCCCTCCTCTCTACGTCGCCACATGAACACGCAGCGGTAATCGCAAGACATTGCAGGAAACAGGAGTATACCTGAGCAGTTTTGGAGTTTCCTGATTGGATAAAGTGGACTGGGAGGCCAGAACGTTTTCTGTTTTCTTTTACTTAATGAGCAGGAGAAGGAGAGACACGGGTTACTGACCAAACACTCTATAACAGTGATTACTACTTAACACTTATTTTACAAAATATTAAAAGTTTACACTCCACTGACTAGCAGCCCAGCACTGCCCCTTGACCGGGTTGTGGGTTGCCAGGTTGCGTGGTCAGATGGGTTAAAATTGTATGTAGTTTGTTCATAGATAATCTGGCAACTTGGGTGATGTCAGACATACGTATGAAAACGTATCGATCAGTGTATCATGATTGTTCATAATGAAGTTAGAGGTCAATGCAAATTACAGAAGTTTCCCCGAGAGAAACAACAGAACAGGAGGGTGCTGGGAGATCACTGTGAATATGAAAGAAACCTGTGAAAAACAGGAGTGTTGGCAGGTACAAGCCTCCGTCCTCTGTCAAACAATTCCTTGTCATTCAAGACTTCATCTTGATGAGACGGTAGCAGTACGGTGGCTCCCGGGTTGAAACAGATTTACCATTTCAGTTTTTTTCCATGACAGTTCAATAAACGAGAGTGATGGAGGCTTTTGTTGGCAAGACATCTCATTTTTCTTCACTCCATAAGTCGAATATGTTACACTCGGTAAAAATTACTTAAAGTCCCAGAAGAGGGACACTAACACAATAAAACTCTCAAATTTCTGAAGGCTGGAAATCCCCAATTTAGTGTACTTCAAACCGAATCCAAACATGCCATTAGACAGCAGCTGACTCTTTCCCATACGACAGCATTATCTTTCCTGGAAGAATCTTGGACAGAAAGCATATGTAAAGTGAAGAAAGCCTAATTAAATAATCCATTTCACACCCGGTGGTTCTCGCCGTAAAGGCTGCCTCTGTGTCCAGCTGGAGGGAATTTGAGGCAAATCTGGAGCTCCGAGTCTTCCAGTTAAAACAGACTGCGGCAGCCTGTGGATTCCCACTAAGATGCCACTTGGATGCAGCTGAATGCTAAATTGAGATATTTATGTACAGTTGGCCCGTGTTTACATACTGTGGGATCTGCACCTTCCAGATTTTGCACCACATTTGTAGGATCAACTAATAGGAAGGTTAAGCGTTCAAAAAATAACTTCTTGCTGGTAGCAAACAGACCATTCGGAAATAAAAGCTCCTGCGCTGACGATAATTCTTTTAAGAACGCGGCTTACTGTGAGAAATAAAATAATTAGACAGAGGTTAAGGGTAGTTTTGAATAATCTAAACTTCAAAACTAAGATCAAACTATTCCAAAATTGCGGTCCAGTGCTCCTCAGCTCATTCATTTTTCTATTTTTAGCTTTGCTAGCAACCTGGCTGATAATGTTGGTTGGTCTTTCCAACAACAGACCAAATTATATCAACAAATAGCAAATGGATTGCCATGAAATTTTGCACAGATGTTTATGGTCTCCGCTGACAGCCAGGTTCACTTACAAGCTTGTAGAAAAAAAAACAGCATAGGTAATCCCACACTAAATAGGAGCGGTTGCATCACAGTCAGTATGTTTACAGGAGTTTCTCTGTCAAGCATGCGCGAATGTCAGTAAGCAGAAAGTGTTGAGTGAGGGCAGATTGTCCTCTAGTGAATAGAACACGGATGCTGCTGGATTACCTTACAATGAAAAATGCTAAAATGGGTTGTCAAATGTAAAATCTATGTGTGGGAAACACTGGATTACAATTGGTCTTAACTGTTCACGTGTTCAGGACTAGTTAGCAAATGTAGCCTTATTTTTGAACATTTCTGTACATATGATTTAAGTTCCTGTGATGCATCTTGATCTTGAACACATCATGGCAAGGTTGAGGAACATTAGCTGCTGTTGCGCCCGTCATGCAGCATGAAATCGGCTCAAACCAGTGTTTTAAAATGAACTGAGCTGCAAATTAAACAGAGAGATAAGCATACCGCAGTGTACCACCCCAGTGTTTTTGTCTCAGTTAAAAGCCCTCAGCAATTGCAGATGGAGATAAAATGCCAAGATTCATGCTGGCAACCAAATAAGGTGGTAAATCATTTGCACTCAACATGTGTAGAGTAACATTTTTTTTAAAGCCTCTGCAGACAAACTGTGAAAGACAAGTCTGAGCTACAGCCAGTAGCCAATTATCTTAGCTTAGCGTGATTCATGACTAGATGTGAGAAAAAAGCAAGCCGAGCTCAGTCCAAAGATGACGAAATCCAGCTCAGCTAAGCTAACTTGCTCCTGGCAGCATGCCAGTATGTACCGCACAGACATGAGATTCGTCTGATCTGCGGATCTAACACGCTTCAACTTTTACCTCCAATATATACTCCAATCTAGCCAGCTCAGCCCGCCCAGGAGTGAAAAACAACCCAGCTGGTGTCTGATTCATGGAAACGTTGGTGACTCAGAGCCTTAAGAAAAGCCATTGAAAATGAAAAGGGTGTCTTGCCAGCTGATCTCATTGACAAATTTTAAGAGTAGGTAATATTACATAATTTGTTGAGCATATGCGCCTTCGCAGCATTTGACACCATCTGGATCTGTGTCCGTAGAAGACCACCTTTTCCCAGCGTCCTCTCCAGCCAAACATTACAGAGTGAGAGCGAGAAAAGAGAAAGTGACTGCTCCGGATTGAATGATCACCGCTGAGACTGTTATTTGTTTTCTACAGTGACTAAAGCTTTTTTGGATATGTCTCTTCCTCTTAAAGGTCACCAGGGTTGGGACCACCTCTTCCTCCGGTACCGACCGCAACCACGAGAGCTGAACTGTATCCTGACATGTGAGTGGAGTTTGTTTGAGAGCGCACCTGTTTTTCTTATTGATGGGCTTGTTTACAACGTTATCCACGATTGTTGGACTGGAATTTTGAGGAAAGTTCGCAGACTGTGTTATTGGCACAGGGGAAATGTTACTGGGTGAGAAGTCATTTGATAGGGCGGACTCGCTAACCCACGTTGCATCGCACGTTGATTGGAATGACTTTCACAGAAGCCATAAACCTTTTGAGAGAGGAAAAGAAAACTCGGCTCTCTTACATATAACACCTGGTACTGTTTTAGGTAATGGATTTGATTGTCTGCAAGTCTGCATCAATCCAACAGGTTGCAGTGAAATATGGAAACTGCTTCTTGAATAGAAACCGTTAAAGGCATGTCTGGGCATAGCACTAAATGGTCTGCATCCATACTCATAACTTCTCTGGTCGCTGGTTTTACTGGGAATGTGATTGAAACCTGAAATTGCAGCGATGAAGCTCTAACTGTGACGCCTTTTCCTACCGCACACTCCCTCCATCTGGAATCACTCTGCTACTGTGTGTCTGGGGACTGAGCTCTGTGGGTCAGAGGGCAGGGAAAGGTTTGTCATTACAACAGTGCTGAGAAATACCTCGGAAGGACAACGCTACTCCGCTGAACCGCGGTCCATCCAACAATAACAATAGACACAGCGGAGGAGGTGTAATGCTAGCTGATGGGAACGGCAGTCGTTGTGAACAGTGCGCTAGAATGAAAACACAACCCTGGTTAAAGGAACAGTTCACCGAAGAACTGAGAATGTGTCATTACTCACGGTGACGCCGATGGAGAGTTGGGCGCATTTTTTTTTTTTTTGCATTTTTTTTTCTGGAGCTTCACAACAAAACGGCGTTGCATTCTCCTAAATGACTGAAGCAGATGAATACCTGTTCTAATCCAAGCACAACGCAAGTCTCAAGAAGTGCTAATGTTTTTAGCATAGTAGCTACCGTGAACCTTTTGGCTTAAACCAGGGTGTGAATAACATCATTTTACATCAAATATGTGATCTTGGGGCTTCAAAAGACTTGGAATACGCCGGACGAGCTGCATGGAGCCATTTTATGTCGGGCGTTTATGGCACTGAGACGAGGCACACGAGAACGCATGCAGTTCACATCCTTTGTACTGTCGTTGAAAATCCAAATTCAACCACAAATCCCACCACAAAGAAATTCATGGTACAGCAGCATCAAACAACTGTCAACTCACAAACAAATGAGGCTTTTATAGGAAAGCGAGAGAGAGACAGGGGAAGATCACATTTTTTAAAGTCACGTCACTTATTCACTCACATATGGCCAATAAAAAAGTGATGGTGGTTACAAAGCAACATTCAGAGAGAAGCAAATCATTCATTCAGAGTCTATTTGTAGGCCACCTGATGAATGTAAGTCCTGTATTCACTCTCTTTAAGCTGTTTCTAGTCTGCAGCAACGTTAAAAACACTTGGTTGGTACATGGTAAAATAAAGTTGACTGAAACTGACTGATTGCATAAGGAAGAAAAGTCAGGAACTTCATAAGGAGAGCCACAGTATAAAAAAGGTCCAAGAAAATACATCCAAGAAAAATTCAGTTCTTCACATTGTACCAAGTCCAAGGTGCCAGGTAGGTGGGGCAGAGGTTAGGGGGAAGGGTCAGTGCACTGGGAAGCTTCTTGGAGGAATGGCTGTGAAACTTGAAATAAGAAGGAGACCTGGCTGTTCCAGACACAGAGAGGCAGCACAGGGTCCTGGAAAATGACGAGGAGGAGCCAGCAGGGCACGTGTCCGACGGCGGTCGACCAGCCACGGCTCAACTTCACTACCTTGATATGCAATTTGTGACCAGTGGAGTCGTGAGGTGATGTCTGGTGTGTACATTTCTTGAGTGTAGATTTAAAGATCCAGCTCTTCAAGTGGCAGCAGGGAGTTCACTCCAGTGGTCCTGCTCAGGGTTTGTTACGCGTAGGGCTGCCAAAACTTTTACCATTGTAGGTTCAAACCTCAGACTTAATGGACTTAAAGTAAGCATCTCATGTACAGTATTTGACTGCTAAGATGCAAAATGGTGCAAGGGTTCCAAGTTCACTGTACTGACTTATTGTACTTTCTGTGCAAAGCTGCTCAAATTGTGAAAACTAATGAATAATCAGGGATCTACATATTTTGAAGCGCATTTTGACCTTACAAAAAAATTATTTTCTTATTTTTATTTTTATTATCATGCAGGCCAAATCATACCTCATTGTGAACCAGTTGGGCAGCCCTGATGTAATGATCCTACATCTTCATAAGCAATAGGTGCATAAGACTCATTTTCTAAACTTAAACACAGTGAAAATGATGCGTTCAAATCTTTAAGTGTTTGTAGGGACTCGCCTTCCTTAAGGGGACAAAACACAAACTCCCATACTCATTAAACTTTAGGGTGTGAACTTAATTCAAGCTAAGGTTAGGTATAGGTTGTGATTAGGGTTAGGCAGGTGGTGGTTATAGTTAGGGTGAGTCTTCAGGAAATGAATTTAAGTCTATGTAATGTCCTTGAAACTGATGGAAACGGTGATGGTGTGTGTGTGTGTGTGGGGTGGGGCAGCGGCAGTCATAGCATCAGCCTCCTTGATGAGCTGTGAGGACAGTTGTGGATATTTTGGCTGGAAGGAAAGGAAATCACTGTTTCACATCTGTTTTTTTTTTCTTATTTTTTGTCATTTTTGGACAAATTTCAGCTTATAAAATGACAGGCCCGGTTTGATTTAGTGCAATGAAAAATGAGCGCGGCTTTGAAATTCTCTGCCTTTTTCATTTTTCACAGAATCCCACCGCTGTGAATTTGCTCTCATGGAACTGACAGCTGTAGGTTTTTCAATACATTCACAGCACCGTTCCAAAGACTACAAATTCTTCGGTCTCCCCTGCCAGCAACCCCAGAAAGCGCAGTATCTGCAGTTCAGGTTTTCACTATTTTCTTTCCTCTTGCGGCCTCAATTTCAGTCTTCTATTCAGAGATGATGCTCCTCTGGTTAAAGGCAATAAAAACAGACAATAAGACGGGAAAAGACCTTGCACTAATTGTAACCATGTGCTGCTCGTGGGAACTCTGACCGCTTGTGCAGCAGCAGTGTCTCTTGATGAGTCTCTATAGCACTTTGATATTCAGCAGGAAACAGGGACAGGAAATGTGCATTGGCTTGGGGATGCTGGAATACATCTTATGCACTCGGTGCTGAGCGAACCGGAGCAGAAATCCAGCAGCTGGTTGGATTTGTTTTGGCCCAGGGCTGACCAATCCAGGGCCTAGCAAGACCCAGACAAATTTCCTGGTTGATAACAAGCAATTTCTGTCACAACAAGCTGCACAGCTTTGGGAAGATGGACTATGAATGCTATTTAAGCATTCAGAAGGGTGTGTCAAGGACAAGTCCACCCATAGACTCTCACAGTGTTATAGCTGCAGAGAGGATGTGAGGACATGGACAGCAACTATTTAAAGTTTTTTTTTGCATAAACTAGCATAAAAATGGACCAAATGACTACGTAATGTAAAAAGGAATGTTTTGGCGTCTTTTAAAACCTTTCGTCTTGGTCTTACAGCTCACAACTTTGCTGCTTGCTGCTCTCTTCAGCATCGTTTTGCAGCCGTAACAGCAAAAACAAAAATCGTGACTAGCTGGTGAGCATCAAAGAGAATTTAACTGCTGAATATTGGGCCGTATATT
The DNA here is from genome assembly GCA_963678695.2 of Diplodus puntazzo. Lineage (NCBI taxonomy): Eukaryota > Metazoa > Chordata > Actinopteri > Spariformes > Sparidae > Diplodus > Diplodus puntazzo. The sequence continues at coordinate 16,692,954 of OZ023171.1, read as the reverse complement.
ATTCACCAGCTAGTCGCTAAGGTTGTAATACCAAACAACTGTGAGCTACCCACCCAACTTAGCAATTAGTTGGGGAATGCAGTGGAGCGATAAGTTGCTAACAAGCCAGATATTTCCATTAGTAGTTGTGAAAGGAGAGTATTGGATTTACATCTGTCATGAGGCCAGAAACACAACTCCAAATGATAGATAATGTTGTTGTTTCCTACAGCATTGTTGAACTGGGTGTTGGAAGATGAATTTGTCAGCAGTCTTACAATTTATAGGCTTAATCCCCTTTCCAACTTTTTAAGAGTTACTGGTCGAAATCTCCCCCTATGAAATGGGACGACCCTTTAAGACCCTCATAAGTGATCAGTAGGCCCTCTTCAGTTTTGGTGAATTCTGGTATTGTTTCAGTGCCATTTGCCATTTATCTGATGGAGATAGAAATCTGTTCACGACCTCAGGCTGTCAATCAAGTCATCAAATACAAAAGAACACTGCGTCATGACCTGGCCACTGGCGGTGCTATATAGGCTAACATTAGCAACTTGTGCTATTAGAGGAGCAGCTTTAGTTACACTTTGGACATCATATGCCATCAAAGGTGGAAATGCTCTACTGAAATCAATCAAAATGCAGGACTGTCAAGAATAAATCAGCCATAACAATGCATCGTTAGCGGGCTAACCAGTTAGCATCAGTATTAGTATTAACGATTGTGTTCAGCGCGTTATAAAGAAAAGGACCAGAATGCAATACAATACAAAGAGAGGGATTTATAGCCACACAAATCATTTTCCTTTACAACAAAATTATATTTGGGGATACATAGTTATTCACGTTTTCTCATTTTGCATCATTCTGTTCCTTGAAGTGATTTCCCCCGTTTCCTGACAAAGAAACTAAATATCCAGACTGCACACTTCCAAGCACGTACATGTTAAACCTACAGCTGAAATGTACACTAATGCCCATTTGTTGTGGGCTGTCACAGCAAATTCTAGGAAAAGTAAGTCGCCAACAAGTATCAAAGACAAAACAGGTTGAAGGGGAAGTAAAACATAAATGCTAAATTACACCACTTGCTCACAAAGTAACTCCTGGAATGAATGGGACATCACGTACTGAGAATATATAAACGTTTAAGACAGAAAGAGTCTGGGACTTTCCTTTAACAGCGATAACACACACAAAATAAAACAAAAAAGAGTTAAACTCTTTCCAAGAACATCAAAGGCAAACACTGATATGTTGAGCATAACTGAAAACACCACTCAGGTCAGTTACAGGGCTGAATTATAGGAGCGGTTTTCAGTTGTAAAACACTGACGTGAAAAATAAAGATGACCCCTGGATGCTCCTCATAGTAGTCTGGCTTAGTTTTCCCCTCATCTAATATGACAAACTTTGGATGTTGAGGAACGTGAATATCTGCCGCCCAACTAATAAATAGGTCAAAACTGGAAAGGCTTAAAAGAAGGTGAAGTAATACTGTGTTGTTTTCTGAAGACTAACGGATCGTTTGCATACACCGCAAACTCTATGCCAGTGGAAGGGTCAATCATCTGATAATCTATACATGTGCATGCATGGGATGATTTCAGATTTGCCCCGGTGTTTCCAGCCGATTAAAAACGCCCCGTCTGAGGTGTGTGAAACTATTTGGCAGAGAAGATTACCACGAGAACCGAGGCCAGCGGAGAGAAACGAATGGGAACGCCACCAAGCTGCGGAGTCAAAACACTTGCCGATGCAAATCAGGTTAAAACCCACCACAACAAATCCACAACAGCCAAACACACACACACACACACACACACACACACACACACACACACACACACACACACTGCATGTTTACACCTCGCGGGTCAAAGGTTTGTAGAAACAAAGAGGAAGTTTACTATGTGGGAAGATTCATTGGGATAGAATTACAAAACTTTTCTTGTATGATGTAAGGTTTTGAAGGAAAGTTTGACAGAGCTCATTAATACTGGGAATTTCAACCCAGGTTCAAAACAATGTTGAAATACATTCCACTCCATTTCATTTTCGTGTAAACAGCAGAAAAGGAAAAGGGGGAAAGAACCTAGACTCTACGCAGACAATGCAAATGGAAAGGACAAGTTATTTTGCATGATAAATGGAAAATACAATATGTGATGAACTCCAACAGCAGCATTCTGTTTGAAGTTTGAACAACCTCGGCTCTCTCATTAATGAAGTAGTTAATCGTCCTGCCATAGGCCTCTGTTGTTCCCCAAAAAGCTATTAGGAACCAGCTGCCATTGAGGCTGGAGGGGGGTTGTAGTCCTGACCTCAGTATTTTAAAAATCCTGGCCCTGGGGACATATTACTGTAATTTATTTAGAGTCAATTACACCTGCAAGTGCATTAAATGCTCTGCTAGAACGTGCTCAAATCAGTGTGACAGCACACTAAAAATAATAAATAAAATATAATAATTTATATGTGACTGCCAGTAAAAAGCCACTTTATTTCTTGTCATAAACAGGCTGTGATTTGTGAGAAAATCAGGTGGGGATCTTGGCCAGAAGTGAGTGACCCGATTTGGACAAAAGCTCGGAGCTAGGGAGGATATCCTGATTGGTTCTGATGCCGTGGTATTGACCTGTCACAAGGTGGCTGAAGTTCCCTGAAGTCTCGGTCAGGAGGGCTGGCAGTCGCGGGTGATTTATTTTCATCACAAACACTCGGTGAGTTAAAGTCTTTGCCGGTGACAGACGCTGTTTTCTGAGCAGAAATGTGATGAGGAGTCGGGAGGACAGGCGGAGGACGGACAGGAGGACGGACGCTTCTCCACATACAGCTGCGGTATTTGTTTTCCTCATATAAGTTGCTAAAGACGGTTACAGTTACTATATTTTTGTCCGGTCCTGTAACGTTGCTTTGTGGGACATTTCTCTGTATTTAGTTGAGTGAGGGACCTGTGCAGTTATCAGACTGTCAGACCGACACGCCCTCGCTCCGCGCCTCCAGATTATCCGTTCACACTGGGACGGCTCACCAATAATGCTCCACATACCGCCGGTGGGACCCGCCGTCAGCGGGACGGAGAGTGTCGGCTGCGGCGGCGCAGCAACATTATGCCGGTGGGACCCGCCGTCAGCGGGACGGAGAGGGTCGGCTGCGGCGGCGCAGCAACATTATGCCGGTGGGACCCACCGTCAGCGGGACGGAGAGGGTCGGCTGCGGCGGCGCGGCCACATTATGTCGGTGGGACCCGCTGTCAGCTGGGCGGAGAGTGTTGGCTGCGGTGGCGCGGCCACATGATGTCGGTGGGACCCACCGTCAGCGGGACGGAGAGGGTCGGCTGCGGCGGCGCGGCCACATTATGTCGGTGGGACCCACCGTCAGCGGGACGGAGAGGGTCGGCTGCAGCGGCGCAGCAACATTATGCCGGTGGGACCCACCGTCAGCGGGATGGAGAGAGTCGGCTGCGGCCACATAAGGCCGTTGGCACTTGCTGTCGGCGGGAGGAGAGGATGCAAGCCGGGACGGAGAGGATCGGTTCGGCCCCAGTGACCAGCCTAAACGGACTCTGCAGAAATCCAGACTTTACCTGGTGACAGTTGCTGAAACGATCAGGGGTAAAGTGGACACTGCAGAGACGGTGTTGGTGGTGATGTTTAACTCCCCACAGTAACGTTAGCTCCTCTTGACAAAATCGATCCACCGTTTCTTTACGTTGTCATCTGAAGGAAACTTAAATAAGCTAACAGCGCCATCACCCTGCACACTGTGGCATCCAGGAAAGGTGCAGGAGCGATGAGGAGGAAATGTGACTGTTTACCTGACTGGTTGGCTGGTTAGCTAGCTGCAAACTATTGTAAGCAATGCTATCCAAGACTGGAGAGCGAGTGGGAGAACCGCTGAAGCTGATGCGCTGCACGTATTTATACCACTTCTGCAGCAGGGCGGGGTTTATGCAAATCCGCCCATTAAATCCTGAACACAGAAATGTTGAAAAACAGTGTGTGAGCCTAGCTCCAAAATTAAATTTTAAATGGTCGAATGGCTTTTACATGTTTTAAGTAAACACATTTATGACATGTTTAATGTGTTTAGAAGAAAATGGCTGATTTTGCTTTACACAGACTTTAAAGCGGACACTTCCTTTATCATCTATTTGTGCCTAAACGGGAGCAATCATTTACAAATTCACATCATAACTCATTAAAAAAGACTTGAAACTAGTAATTGAGACCATAAACTCATTAATAAACAGTTTACTGTGGTAAGAAATAAAGTGAGAAGTATGTGAGTACATTTCTTCATGAGCTTACATGCAATCAGACTTTTTCTTTGCATCCAGTGGAGGCGCCCCCTGCTGGCTCGTGGAAAGAAGTGTGATGGAGAGGCGATCCAGACTTGTGCTTGAGCCAGCCACAGCTGAGGGGACGTCCACTCGCAATATTGTCGCAACCAGCGCCGTCCGTCACAATACACCTCAATCTCTGCGGATCAGAGGGAGAGCAAATAAAGGGTATTGCAAGGTAAAGCTAAGGAATTCAGAAAAAACATTCCCACCGTGACCTTTCAGAGACTCTGTAGCAAACACTGATTCTGGCTTTGGTTGTGTTGTAAGTCTCTGTAACATTAAATGTATAAGTTGAGAGGCAAATAAGTGAATAGATATGATTGTTTTTCATGATGTCATGGAGTTAAATAGCCTGAAAAAAAAATGGAATTCCTGGAGACATCTCACAGGTACCACAGGATAAATGAAGCCATGTTTCTCTGTCATGGTACAATCAAACCGCAGGGTCCATGCCCTCTCAGTATTTGCTCCATAAAACTTGGTTTGTTTGCATTGAACCAGAAGAACCTGGCCGTAAATTCTTACGAGAGATGCCACCTGCTGCAGCCCCTCCAAGAGGGGGGGGGGGTGCAGTGCAAAACATCTGAGGTCACCTTGTTTGGACCAAAACAGTGTGAGACAGAGGAAGACCGTGTGAGTATGCAGTCTTCAGCCATCACTGAACCCCTAAATGGTTATTTTTTTCATAACTTTGACTGATCAAATAAACACGAGAAATTGTGACAACCAGGCCTGCAGCCCTGACCCAAAACAAGAAGCGGGTTTTGGCCCCGTGTTTGGGAAATATTCAATACAAGCATGAAACACTTTGACCGGTCCCGTCAACTGCAGTTCAGAAAACTTGGGAAACCTTGAAACTGTACGAAGCCGACTGCTAGGCTGACGACAACAAGGGGCCAAAAAGGGGACTCCCAGAAACCCGCAGAGACTTTGCTTCATCTCAACTTAAAATCCATCACTTCCATGGAACCCAGAGCACATGAAAGCTCGGCCTTTTCTGATAAGATGGATCCAACAAAAATACTGATGTCATCATAAATACGGCCCGGGCAAGAGCCCGCTAATGACAGTAACTGATTACCCATTCGACGTCATTGACCAACACTCAAGTGAGATAAATACTCAAGCCTGTGATTATGGACATCGTACGTTTCTTTTACGATATCGCATTACTCACAAATCAAATGTGAGAAGCTGAGAGACTGTTTGAATCCCACTGTTATTGCTGTTTTGGTACAGACAGCCCTCTGAACTCTTGTTGGACTTTGAGGCTGGATTCCCAGATTTCTGTCATCCTCGAAGCCAAAATCAAGAGAGCAAGCAACAACTGTGGAAGACAGAGAGAAAAGATTCCGAGTAAAACTTTAAGTTTTTATTGTTTGTAATTTGTTTCTGAGCTGATACAAAAAAACTTTCATGCAGCGTCACACCCAGAGATACAGTACACTGGAAGAAACGCAACGTTTATTTCCATCACCTGAAGAATATTTTGAAATGTGTTGGAGCTGGAAAATGTCCAGTAAATTTACTACATACAGTCTTAATTCCTACATTAGAAGTCTTAACTCCGGTCACATCTTGTTGAATCGACAGTCCCAAATCTATAGTGCCGAAAACCTAATAACAAGTATACTTTTACTTATTTAAAGTATATTCTATACTGATACAGTGCACTATATTCAAAGTGTACTTAGTCTTCAAAGTATTAAAAACAAATATGCTTATTCAACAATACTTAGCAGAGTGGTTTGTTGTTCTAAGCATATTGTACACATGTATACTTGGATAAATGATACTTAATTGCAAATACTTACAGTAGTAATTTAGTGTTCTTATAGAAAACACACTATTTTCATGTCCTTTGTAATACACTGTCAGAAAAGTTCACTTTAATTAATATTTTAGTAGACTTATAAACAGTACACTGGAATGTTTATTTATTTTAAGTTGTACTTCTGTGTACTATTAACAAGTATACTAAATTGTATGTACATATGTGAGTTTGTTTACCTTTTAAATGTCCTTTGGGTACTGTAAGATGAAGGTTTCTGTACAAACAGTGTCTACTCAGATCGTGAAAGAGCGACCGTGGGTGTAACAATGGCATCATTTGTGTTATTGTACTTTGTTGCGTCGTGTTCTGGCAGGTAGCGGCTTGAATGGGCCCTACTAATAGGATCAAGGAAGAAAAGCTGACATTAAAAATAATCCAACATAACAATTTGCATATTCTTTAACGATGAATGGTACAGTTCACCAGATGTCACCGCTGCACTCTGGACGCAAATTCTGCTGGTTGCAGCCCTCGCCTGTGCTTTCCAGCCACACAAAAGCTCTTACCAGGTGCCAAGTGAGCAAGGATCAAGTCTTAAACCACCCACGTTGGGATCGGGACTGGAGCTTTTCTTTCACTTTGTGATCATGACCACATCTTTGGGAGTAGTGGTGGGAACTTCAGTCGAATCGTAAAGGCTGGGCGAACTTCTGATAATAGGAAAAACAGATTCTCGCAGGTAATAATTTCAGAAGAGGAATCAGAAGGTACAGACATGAAATGGACTTTAGCAACATAGCCAACAGCTGGTTTATGATCTGTTTTTGGTTTGCTCCTATTAAATGCCATCAGTTAGAAGAATGTATTATACTTACAAAGGCTAGGGTGTCTCTGCTTCAGAATAGTCCGGTGCAACTATTATTTCTGTCAAAGACAGGAGTCCCAAAGGCCTTGCCCTGCCCAAGAGAGACCCAGCCACAGGGCAGGTCTGCCAGGGCCCAGCTCATTGCTCATCTGCTGTCTAGACTGCCTCCAGGCCTACTCAGCCACAGCCTGATCCAGCCAGCCAGCCAGCCAGCAAGCCAACATACATTCAACCATCTCTTTTGCTCTCAAATGGCCAAGGCAGGGCACAAGAAATCCACTTTTAACAGAAGAATCAGCAACCTGCAAATCTGAAGGTCTGACTAGATTGCAAGGGTGCTAGTAGGGCCACTTAAAGCTTCTGTAAGCATGTTTTTCTTGTCAAATAACAATTGAAGTTCTATATTCCAACAGCAAGCAAAGAAAAACACTTTACAAAGAGGAAAAGTAAGATGAAAAAAAGAGCAGCCCCGAAAAGAAGAAAGGAGTCTTAGAGAGGATGAAGGGGATCGCTAACTGCAAAAAATGGACAGGAAGTTAGCTAAAATGACGACAACACTTACAGCAGCTTTGCAGGACACTTCCTGTTTTCTTGCAAAGAGTCATACAAAAAAGTCATCCTGTATGCGTTCACTGCAAATAAAGCCAGAAGCAGGACACTGTTAGCCTTTTTTAGCATGAAATGTCGGAGTAGGGGGGAGGAGCTAGCTTGGCTCCAAAAGCTACCCCAACATAAAACTACAATTTGTTTCCTATACTCTAGTTTTTCTTTTAAACAGACAAGATGTAACGGGTTCAGCACTTTTGGATTCATTTTTTTAAATCTTTGAGCCGAGCAAGGCTAGCTTTTTCTTGTTTTTAGCTAACTTGCTGTCCGTGTTGCAGTTCGCAATCCCCTTCCTGTTCCGCCATTGAAACAAGAGCAGGCAGGATTGTGTCTATATGGAGCTCTCTGTCCTGATTGGATAAATTGGGCGGGGATACCAGGAAATGTGTTTTCTCTTTTACTGCATGAGAGAGGGCAGAAGAGACATGGGTTACTGATCAAATAAGCTACAATGGTGATTACAGCTGGAATATAGAGCTATTTAACACTGTTTTTGATAAGAATATAACATTTACAGCAGCTGTAAGAATTCAGATATGATATAAATCTGTATATTTGGCTGGATCGAGAACAAAACTGTGTAAAAATGCAGCATCTTCCAACGATAGCCGTAGTCAGATAACGACACATAATCTCAATAGCGCACAAGTATGTCACAGCATCTCAGAAAAGCTCTATATAGGTTGTTTTGGTTTTGGCAGCTCACTCCTGAGTCCCAGGTGATATTTTTTGTTACCTGCTGTCATGAAGATACATCATAAAACGTCTCAGCTCCAACTTTAGGTCCTGCTGGATTTTTCATGTTTGCCTGTCTCACTCTCAGCTGACATCTGAACCTCTTGAGAAATGTCTGTGTGCGACCACAGCCCCGTCTCTGTCCAGGCTAACAAGGCCCGAGCATCAAAGATGGTTGTAAATGTCTTATAGATGGGTGAGAATATCTGGGGGCAAAGGAATGTAACATGTCAAAAATAGATACACAAGCTGAGCGTCTTATTTCTGAAGAAAAGGTCCCTCCTCTATAATCCCTCAGGTTTTTTTTTTTTTCCCACACTTAAACTGCGTTTTCGGGGAAAAGGGTGTTTAATTGTGTATGTTCTGCTGACATAATGTTTGTTAAGATTTGTTTGAGGCACTTTACAGGCCCTTGAATAAAGATTATGGTGCAGCAACTCGCAAGTTTTTCCATTTCCCCCTGATGTCTCTTACCTTTTGTCAACTTCTGTTTGGAATTATCCACTTCATCCGGAGAGAAAATTGTCTTTGGATTCCCTGCTGAATCTGAACCTCAACAGCCCTCACTTTCATTTGTTGTTTACTCTTAATGTTGCCTTAATAGTCTTTACAGTCTGTTCCCTTCCTGTGACCAGGGTTGGGGACAAAAGAAGCAGTTAAACAACAGCCAGACTTGTATCTAGACAACAACGGAGGAAAAACATCCAGTCCGGAATAGATCGTCTGCGGTCATGTTTGCGGAGGTCGCTCCTTGGCAAATACAAGGTTGTGTGGCTCGGGTTATATTGGGTGATCTTTAAGCGATAAGTACTGTAGTTACAGTACCAGCTGGTCTCCTGCCTGGTAAAGTTAACATTATCGGTGTCGTTATTTTAGCACCTTGGTGCATATACAGTCCAAACAGGGCAGGAATTTAATTATGAATTAAATTAAAGCTTAGCAAGGGCCCTCTTTGATCAGAGCACTTGGATATTTATTGACTTAATTACTGCGCTTGTTACTCTTTGGACAAGGGAAGAGTAATAATCCGCTCCTGAACTCCTGACGGGGACACGGAGTTGAAGCTTTCTCACCCGCAGGTTTTTTTCACTGTCAACATAAGCCTCGGCCCCGTTGTAAGTTAGCAGACTGTGTGAAACATACAGTATTTGCTATGTAACTGTATATTCCACTGATACAATGTTTAACAGCTGTGTGTGGAAGAAAGCAGCCTGGACAGCTTGAAGCTAGAGACTGGGCTCCTCACCAATGTAAACCACTCTTGAAATGTCACTATGTCTTTTTGCCCCCTGGCCAACAAAAACCAAGCCATGACATCACTACTTCCCGACCCCAGAAGCCTCACCGATACACTTGCCTTTCAAAAAGACAAAATACGGTGTAAAACATATTTTCGTAGTAATAGGCGCTCTGTTATCACGCTGCTTGTATTTGCATTACTTGGCAAGGCTGCTTAAAGGTTGAAGTTTGGGAAATCCGATTAGCTGTCTTGCTGATAGCTTGATGAGAAGAATCATATCGCTTTCATGCTTGTGCAGTACGATGGATGTGAACCTTGGTTAGTCTAGTTTAGCATATAAAAAAGAATGAAACGGGAAAATTGCTATCCCATTTCTGTCTAAAGGTAACAAAAGCTGATTACTAGCAAACACATTACTGTCACTCATTATAACCTCTGCAAAAAAAGTGTAGTGTAAAAATGATATTTTGTGGTTTTGTAAAGGTTAGCTTTGTGTCCGACCACTTCATGGAATACCAGGTTAGCAGGTTCCCTGTTTCCACAGCTAGCGTAGCTGACTGACAGTAGCTTAATTTTTACTAAACCAAGTTATCATATCTGTACAATTAATATGAGGCTCAAGCCAGGAGTTAGCTTAGCTTAGCATTAAGACTGGAAGCCCCTGTAGAGCCACAACTCTTCATTTTACACTTCTGTAGGATTTCTTTTTAAAACTGTCCCCCATACTCACAGTCCTTCTGCTAAGCTAACTGTCTTCTGCTAAGTTGACCCTCTCCCGGCACTAGGGGAGACCTGGGCCAATTATCACGTGTCAAATTGCACTTGACATTGTTTTTCTACAGGTTTTCGTTGTTTTATTACCATGCTGTGGGCAAACATTTGATATCGTGGTCAACTGTTAGCTTTGTGGTTTTTCTAGCCAGGTGGACAGCTTTTAAATACTGTCGCAATTGCCCCCTATATCGCCTGCAAGAACGTTTGATTACTGTCAAACTTTGCAGTTTTATACAAATAGTTCATGTGATTTTTGAGTAATGACATCAAAACCAAAAATTGCTACAACTGTCTCCCGCTCCCTTATATTTTCGGAACAAATATGAGACTGGCTTCAATCTTCTCATCGAACTAAAATGCCAAGCTCTACATCATTTATAAAGTCAGAGAATGAACGCTCATCCAAACCATTACAAAAGTTCTGTGAAAAACCCTATCTCCCAGTTTTGTTTTTGGCCTCTCGAATCAGATTACACCTCTTTTTCATCCGTCCAATTCACATGCTGTCGATCTCTTAGTGACTTTCACATGCTCGCTGGATCCTGCCAGCGCAGTAACAATAGCCTTGGGTGGAGTGCACAGCTGAGCTTGGAGTCTACAGCATGTGCTTTGATTGCTGGAATAGCGTCTCCATCCTTTCGGAGATCTTGTTACTTATTGAATCGTCCAGTCCAACGCTGCTCCGCTCCAGATATAAGTCCAAAACTGCCCGCTTACGCTTATTCTCTGTTTCTTTTTGCACATTTATAGCACAGATGCACCGCGATGCACCAAAATAACGAATATTCTGTTACTCAAAATCTCTCCACTCATGAGTTTTAGGATTATTTTGCTGCTGATTGGATGCATCTAGACACATAACCGATGCAACACTTGTTGAATCTGCCTATGCTCTGTAGGCGATTCCCTCTTTCTTGCTTTTCTCTCTCGCTCACCACTGCACCTCATTCTCTCTGCTGTACTGGCACCGACACGGGGCTTCGAGAGGCCTCCGGTAAGGGGGGGAAGCACTGGGGGAAACTTGGAACAATATATTGTAGGTAAATAAATGCTCTGTCTGAAAAAGAATGCAGTTCCAAAACAAGACCCAAGGCCCCTCAGAGCAGCATGTGCCCCAAATAATGCCCTAATTACTCCTGTGATAATATGATAATAATGCTTTCGACCTCTTTCGAAGTCACTGGGTTCACTGCGCAAACAAGGACCAGTAGTCTGAATGAGACTGAGGGAATATCATCTGGGGCCTTGAGGAGACTGCACGTGAAGAAACTGTGTGTGTGTCTCTGTATATGTGTGTGTATGTGTGTGGGAGAGAGGGAGAGAGAGACATACAGTGGAAGTACAGTATTCTATTCAATCCACGGAGCTAAGCTTTTTGACTCCATTGTTCCGCCTCGCGTCCGAAGCCAACGACCGAATAGACATTAAGAGAGTGTGAAGTGGCGTGAAGCAGGTGTATGCTGAGATAATCTGATGATATGGACGATAATTTGCCTATAAACCTGGGATAGGATCTCAGGATCGTGTCGATCAGAGTCTCTGGCCGGCGGCCCGTGCTGGCTGGAGAGCGGCCTGACTATTGATACCAGATGAGAGGATGAGTCAAAATACTGTGCAGATGTGATGGTGCATAGTCATAACAGAAAAAAAGGAAACAAAATCACATCATATCTGCAAAAAGTCTGAAGGGGTTAAATAAATATAGAGGGTGATGGGCACCGGTGGAATCAGGGGTGTTCAGGTGAGGAAATCGCCCCAATGTTTGCAAAAAAGCTGCAAAAATGCCCTTTTGGATGCCCCTATGGTAGATAAACATGGTAAATTTCCCTTTAGGGTGACCTTTAAGTGGACAAAACATGATAAGGTGCCCTATAGGGTGCACTTTCGAAGACAAATATGATTCCGTGCCTTCTAGGGTGCCCTTCCTGTGGACAGAACATGGTTAAGTGCCCTTTCTTCTTCACTCTAAATGGACCTAAAACCAGACTTTCTGCGTGCTGGTGCCCCCCCCCCCCCCCGGGTACATGTGGTGCCCTTTTTAATTTTTTCTGCCGATGCCCCTCAATCATCCTCAAACCGCCACTGTTGTTGAGGACTATTTCTGTGGAAACTGCTTGAAAAGTCTCTGTCTAAATGTATTCCCAAGTGCAGCTCCGTTTTAATGCCTTAACGCAAATATTCATATTTCACTGAAGAATGGCACTCTATTTAAGTGTAAAATATGGCCAACATCACATCTCCAGTCCTCTTGTTTAAAAATAAATTTAGATTTTTTTTAAGATTTTCCTCTCACATTCAACAGGAAAAATGGCGTTTCTGCTCGGTGTCCTGGCATCGAGCGCATCACTTGATCAGGTCAAGGAAGCAGAAACATTCAACTAATCTGTCATGACTTATCCCTTTTTTCCATCCCAATGAAAACGTCGATGTATTGAGGAAGAGGAGAGCAGGGGGGTGAAAATGTATGGATGGAGTTAAACGGAGGAGAAAACCATCTCTGCGCACAGCCCCGGAGTGATATATCCCTTCCACCAATTCCAGCACCTGAAAAGTCCATCACTTCCAAGAAGTTTTTTTTTTTTTGGGAAAGCACCAGTTGTGTCGGCAACAAGAGAGGAGGAGAGTAAAGAGAGGAAAAAGGTGGGAGGGTGGGGGGGGATCGTTCCTGCGTCACGTTTCTTTAATTTGTTCACCAGCTGCCAGTGAAAATGATGACCTGCAGGAGGGTTTCTTTCTTTCAGTCCCCCCCCCTCCTCTTTTGGCTCTGCATCTGCTCCAGCAAAAACCACACAGCTGGAGCCACACACTGAACAAGTGTAATCTTTATAGTGTGATGAAGATGACAAAGAAGACTGATAGGTCACATGGACACACTGATCTGTCTCATGAAGCTGCTGGCCCTGCTCCCACCAATGAGTTTATGTGGATGTACCAGTGGAGATTAATCAGGTTAATTCAATAAAAATGATAAGATTGGGGGGGGGGGTGTCAATTAAAAGGCAATTATCAATATAAAAACATCTACACTGGATCCAGCATGCATGACCAAGACTTATTAGCTTTTGCTTTTGACAGCTCCGGGAAAAAAGTGACTCAAGGTCTTTATTTTTTTGTTCCATCCTTGGTGTACTCTATTAATCAAACGCTGTTTTCTTACACATCCCGCGGTTGCGAGCAGATGTCATGATGCAATTGGACAAGATTATGCCGGGAAAAAGGCGTTCGGAGAAAAAAAAAAACCCCAAACATATCGTCTCCAAAATTACGCAGCGTTTCAAGGTGACAAGGAGGGGCTGCCGCGCGTCTACCTCCGAAGCCACTTCCTGCATCGTCCACTCCAATATATAAACCCCGCGAAGACGGACCTCTCCCGAAAGCAACTCGCAAAAGTTTGCAAAGCGCAAAAACTCCCTCACTCCCTCGCAGCCCTCCCCTCTCTCTCCGACCCATTACTGAGGCTTTAGAGGTGATACAAGCCTTTGGCAGCGCAGCGCAGGAGAAGGTAGGACGCAGGAGGTTTTGGAGCGTATTCGTGCGCACCGCGGCACACTTTACACAGTTTTGTCTTTTTGCTTTTTTTTTCTTTGCAGATCGCTTCAATCTTCAATTTCCATCACCCCCCCTCCCCTCCTCAAACCAAGCATGAAACCTCAGCTGTTCGCCGTAGACTTAATGCTTCTGTGCATATCGTGCGGAGCAAGTGCACTGGCAACGAGCGTCGCCGCCGTGTCGACGTCCAATTTCACCCATGTCGGCGAAGCGCACGGCCACGGCTCGGACGCCTCGACGTCTTCCAAGATCAGGAGGAAGCGTTACATCAGTCAGAACGACATGCTGGCTATTCTTGATTACCACAACAAAGTGAGAGGGAAGGTGTTTCCCCCAGCGTCCAATATGGAATACATGGTGAGTGAAGTTTCATTCATTTGTTGTCAGTGCATACACACTCTATATCTCATCAGTTTGCTCATAATGTTTTAGTTTTTTTTTTTCATGTGACAAAACTGAATGCATCAAGTTTAAAATGATTTGCAATGGGAAGTGATGGCACACACCACACATCTGATTGTGTTTTTGTGAGGAAGTAAAGTGACAAATGTCTTTGCGTCTCTTGGCACCTTCAGCTGCTCAGCACATTGCACAGCGGCAGACCACCAGAGTAGCCCCCTGTCAAAGGGAAGAGGGGTCATGTATGGTACAAGTAGCCTGCTGGCTGTAGTAGTGGTCACTTGTAGAACCTGTTGAGGCTGCAAGTCCAGACAAAGTGTGAATCAGACTGTTCATCTTATTTTTGCAGCTTCTGTTTTCAACTGCAAAATATGATACATCTGTTTTTATGGAGGACGGCTCATTAAAGTATGTTTAAAGTTTGCTTATATCCTTCAAAAGTTGGCAGCGCCCTTCTCTGTTAAATGCAATGAAGGGTGCTCCTCACTTGACAAAACTACTGCAGAATGAAGTACTCAGAGGAAGTCTCCTTCCCCACTGAAACCCTCCACTGTACCGTCTGTTGACACCTTCTGGATTCTGCTGTTCCTCAGCCCATCCAGCCCCCTGTGTGTTCAGTTAAAGTGTTACAAGGGATGCTGGGCAACTAACTTTCCCCCGCTTACGTAACCCATTTGATGGATGACTTCTGCGTCCTGCCATGGTAACACCTGTATCGGCGCTGTGAGCACCCGCAAAGCGCCGACTCTTATCTCACATGTCGCTGCTGAATGAGGATCTGCTGTTGATACTTTCCATCAGTTATGCAACGGGTTTTCCCACCATGTGTCGGTGTGTGTAGGTGTGGGACGACACTCTGGCCAAGACAGCCGAGGACTGGGCTCATGCCTGCCTGTGGGAGCACGGGCCACCTAACCTCCTCAGGTTCCTGGGTCAGAACCTCTCCGTCAGGACAGGACGGTGAGTGACCTTTGACTCCTCCTCCTCCTCCTCCTCCTCCTCCCCCCTTCCCTGACATCTGCTGCTCCTCTCAGGGACGACTCTCTCTTTCTCTCAGCAGTCATGGTCGTTGCCCTGCAGCCCCCTTCTTCTCTCCCCTAAGGGTTTTTGCACTGTGACCTGGTGACTGCTTGAGGAATGCTCCTGTGACCCTTCATATAAACAAAAGTTGTGTTTCCAGCCATGACCCATGAGGACAAAGGCGCATCCCTTTAGTGGGTCTTGACTTTCCATTTGGAAACACAGGGCACCTTCACGTGTTTTACACTTTGACATTGTACGGAGGAGCAAAAAACACGAGACTCGAGGGAGTTTGTGTGCTGACGAGACCTTGTGACTCACACAGAAAGCGCTATAGGAAGAATATCCTCCAAAAAACCTTCTAAACTGAGGTGTCAGTAGTTTAACTATCAATACAGATTGAAATTACTTGGAGCGCACTGTTGAAATGTATTTTACTGCGTACCCACACGACAGAAAGTAAAGTGCGTATGTGGGTGCTTTTCATTTTAGAGGGCCTGCACCGTCATACAACTAAATAAGTCATGTCACCTTTATTCCCTGAATGTAGACATTAAGGATTGACTGGTAACAAGAACAATCATTTGTAATCAAAGAGACCGATAACCAATATGTAATAATGTTACATTTGCATTAAAAATACTGATGGAATGTAACAAAATTTACTCAAGTGCTGTACTTCAGTACAATTTTAAGGTATTTGTATTTCCATTTTCTTCTACGTTATATACTCCACTACATTAAGTTTCTAGTTACTCTCAGATTATTTAGTGATGAGCTATTACATGTGACATATTACATGTAACCAATCAGATATCATCGAGGGCGGGACATTGAGTGAGACTAGGCTTGGGCCGATATTAGATATTATGAAATATATTGCGATATTTGCCGTCATATGCGATATTTTTCACAATATCGAAGATCAAACAGCTTTTAGGGCATCTTTGGGCTTTTATTTTGAAAATGACTTGCATGTCGCAGAAGTGGAGGCAACACGTGGCGATATTTGCGAGAGAACTACAGGCAAATCGATCTGATGGAGTGGCGAGCACGCAACGCTTTAACATACAGACTTAGTGTCAAAGAAGTATGCCAGCTTGCCAATTTGGCAGTATTTTTGTAAGAAAATGGTGAGCCAAAGGACTTGAACGAGACTACATGTTGTCATTGCCGTACGCAGGTGTTAATTAAGCAAGGCAACACCACAAACTGGCGATCTCAAATCAGAATCAATCCCCCAGCGCAGTTTGCGCACCTTGAATCGAGCGACATTAATATCCATTACAAAATTTGGGCGGGTCAGTATTCTGCTATAAAGTGTTGGACATGGCCCAAGTATAAGTGAGACCACAGAGTGTTGACTACAGACAGAGAAAGGAGGCTGCATCAGAGCCAAAGTACTGCAGCGTTAAATCGATTTATTTAATCGACAATCAGACACTAAAAACACTGATACTGAAAGTCAGAAAAATTATATCTGCCCTGATTATCAGTCCAACCCAAGGGGACGTTTAGTAAACATTATACATATATATGTTTTGTTGTCATGGACATCACGTCAAATGTTCCTCTGCACTTCGAAATCACAAGAATTCGATCATCGTTAATGACTAAAATTGTAGCTTTCCGGCTGCAAACTCTAAAGGCCCCAGCACATCTTCTAAATCCACTTTGACACCCTGGAAGTTGGCCAGTTAGCCAGTAAGGCAGTTTAAGAGAGCATATATTGTATTTCAGGACCTGAGGTCGTTTCATTGTTATTGCGGTCAGAGTGACCGTCCCTGAAACACCATAAAGGACTTGGAAGAAATGTGAAAACAACATCTAATCCAATTCACCAGAAATATATTAAAAATAGAGTTGATGGCAGCATATTAGATTTTAACAACTGTTGAAGGAAATCGGAGCACGTGGAGCGAACACAGACCACTGAGCCAACATTCTGCCCCATAGATGCTATTTTTAGGTTTTTCTGCTTTTCATAAATCAAAGTCTGTCAGGTTTCCATGTTCCCTTAACCCTGAATGCAAACTGCAACTTCCCTCGAGCAAATTTTCCCCAAAATCAGACATGATCAAGGTTTGAAATCTCAGCCTGGTAACAAGGTCAACTTGTACTAATATCATCATCAGTTGTGATGTCCGCTGTGTCGCTTACTGAACAAGACTGTCTTCTGTTCACAGCTATCGCTCCATCCTTCAGCTGGTGAAGCCGTGGTATGATGAGGTCAAAGATTACTCTTTTCCGTACCCCCGCGACTGCAACCCCCGGTGCCCTCTCAGATGCTATGGTCCCATGTGTACCCATTATACACAGGTATACACACAACATTCAGTATTACACTTGATCCTGTTGAAATGGTCTAACAGTGGCATTAATCGGCTGCTGGTGTGTCTTTTTTTTTGCAGATGGTGTGGGCAACATCTAACAAAGTAGGCTGTGCCATTCACACGTGCCATAATATGAATGTATGGGGCTCAATGTGGAAGCGGGCGACGTATCTAGTTTGCAACTACTCACCTAAGTAAGTTCACTCTGTAGACTGACACTTAACTTGAAGGTTTTACTGTGGATCGTCCTGTATAGCGTTTCTAATATGCTGTAACGAAGGAAGCCCGTTGATTCTAACGAACCTGTTGACCTGATGACGATGAGGGTGACGACAGGCCTAATCCCGACACAGACTGCTCTGTTCTGTGCTGAGTTGTGAAATGCCACCCATGTTGGCTGGGAGATTCAGATAACCTCGATACAAGGCTGTGAACCGGCACTGCATTACCAAAGCTCGAAACAGAAGAAAAGATCTCTAAAAGAAAAAATCCCATGAATCAAAGCCCGTTCGGACTTGTGACTGACTTGTGACCTCAGTTCTTTAATCCCACTGGTTGGAGACATATGTATGACTAGCAGACTCAGGACGCTGATGACCTATTTTAGCTGTAGAGAACATGGCCTCTGCTTCTCAGACATCTTGAATGTGGATGTTGTCAATATATAATTTAGCTGGTTTCTATTTACACCTTGTTGATCGATCTGACTCTGTACACATGCTAATGTCTGATGTCTCATTAATCACAAAGTACAGATTGCGAAGTAGCTTATATTATGATGATTTCCACTAAGTTTTGCACAATTACCGATCCTTTGATATGATTGAAGTGGAAACGTTTCCAGCGTCTCCAAGTAGCGTTGCCATTGCAAAGAAAACTGGATTGCTAATGCTAGCAGCTAACAGCCGACACAAACCTGTTTGAAACAAACACAGATGTTCAGTGTCTTTGTTCCTTGCAGCTCCTTGTGAGTCTTCTGGCTGCCAGCATTAGCTTGCGGTAGAGTTAGCCACAATGGCTACCACAAGCAGCAAGAAACAACAAAGAACAACAACAACAAAGAATCCTAATTGGACCATGAAAGGCAACATAAAACAGCTGGTTTTATGAATAAGTGGACAGGTTCTGTTACTTACTGATCTAGTATAAAGAATGCCAGCTGAATGTTGGGTTTGAACTCTCTCCAGTCCTGGTGTTGAGGGGAAACTAGTCTCAATGGGGGAACAGACTTTGACACGGCACCACTTCGCCTTCTTTGCGTCCTCCGTCAAGAGGATTCCTTCTCCTTTGCAGGGTAGTTTCCACAGTGACTCCGGTTGCTCAACTTTGACCTGGGGATAGCAACTGCTAATCTAACAAATCTTCTGCAAACTGTGAATCAAGCCTTTAGCATAATTAAACTGAGGCTTACAGGGAACTTATCTAAAATGCAGATGGTGTCATTTTTCCATAGCCATTATACTGTGCAATAAGTATTTACTCCATAATGATATGTTTAAGCACAAAAGTTGTCTATTTCCAATTTCAAGGTGCAATATGAAAGAATTTTGACTTGAAATGTTAAGAATGTGAAGAAATAACAGGTTTGATATTAAGACATCTGTGTATTGTTTGTTTGCTGGTGTTAGCATACTAAACAGTTAGCCCAGGGTGCTATTGGTAAAAACACCAAAACTCCCCTGGTAGTCCGTCTAGCTGCACAGCTAACTGAGCTAACAAGCTAACAGTAGCTAATAGTTATAGATGTATAAAACAGTGCAGTTAGCAGTGGTTAGCAGTTACTCTGGTACTATGCAGCCTTTATTTGTTGGGGGTATAAATTCCAGGAAGCTACTTCTTACATATTGCACCTTCAAGAACTCAAAAACAGCTACTCAGTGGATATTAAGAAGGGATTGTTTGTCATCTGCTGCTTCTAATGTCAAGAATGTAGTTTCATCATCATTGTTTCCTCTTTAAAATCATCGTTTTTTACTCCACTGACCCTGTGCGTGTTTTTTTTCTTTCAGGGGTAATTGGATCGGAGAGGCTCCCTACAAAGTAGGCGTCCCCTGCTCTGCCTGCCCTCCCAGCTACGGGGGCTCCTGCAGCAACAACATGTGCTTCCCCGCTCTCAAGACGAACTACCTGCACTGGTTCAAATAAACACCGGTTTCCTCTCGACATAAGCTGACAACCTACAGTACCACAGAGACATTACTTTAATACGGATTTGCACAACAGTCGTGGACCACACTATTTTGTATATATGGGCTTATTTAAAGATTCAAGCATACATTTGAAGGCAGCAGACAATTTAGTGTTGATGACTTGTACATAAACTGTAAATTTAATTTGTATTGGATTCGCTGTTACTATTATAATTTATGTGTAGACTGGGTCCTTAAACAGAGTACATACTGTATGTGGTGCTGCATACACTTTCACTATACTTCGTTTACCATTGACGGTGTGGTAATTAAGGACATTACAATATCATAGCTGCTCGTCCATGCTCACTCTGGTGCTACGGGTATCACACCTTCATGTTGTGTGCTCTGCCTTCACAGGAATGTCGTGATATAAGGATCAAAGCTTTTGACCTCAGAGGGTAAAACCTACAGCGGTCGTGTCAGCTTTGTAGCTGTTGAAAGGTGCGGCAAACTTCATACTAGAGTTTGTTGCGATTTTTCATTTGTGTCCTGCAACAAATTGGCAATAATTTGTTGAAAGAAGTGCACTTACTGTAAACTTAAAATGCACGATAAAAGAGCTATGCATCGGCCAGATTGGGAGGTCTTTACATGACGTCTACATAGATGATACCTCTGTTGTCAAAAGCCCTGTTTGTTTTAAAGGAGACATATTGTGCTCATTTTCAAATTATGCAAATGTGTGACATGGTGATGTAGCGTGATTTCACAAAGTCACGGAATTCAAGGCAGGACTAATGACGAGGCGTTTCAGGAGCAGTGTTTTATGTGGAGGAGACGAGCTTCTCTGGGTGTCGACTTTGGCCTTTTTAACTTTTAAGACTTTTAATTGCACAAAAGCAAAATAAAACTCTGACAGAAAGGACAAAAACTCAAAAGCACAATAGGTCTCCTTTAACATCTTCTACAGTACATTTGCAGTGTTTAGGTTGTGTTTCATTACATGTTTCATACCTCGAGGCATTTCACAGGTTGGTTTCAGTTACATTTCATGTGGTATTTAAGCTAAAGAGAGCACATACAATAATCATATCGGTACATATATTGGTATGTTATATACCAATATATTGCTACATTGGACAAATCCGTTTTTTGTATTTTGTTATGATCACTGATGTAGTTTGGTTTCTCAAAGTTAGGCACTCAAGTGCACCTTAATTGTTTGTAAATGTCCAAAAAACACCAAGAAATTATTATTTTTTTGTACATGTGGATAATCATCATACCTTGACTATCTTGAAACAAGTATACTGTAAGTTATTCATTTTTATATGGGAAGAAATATTTAATTGATAGTCAATTTTTTTTATTGTTTTGTAAAAGGACTGTAATTATACCTGAATGATTAACTGAATATGGTTCATTTGCATGTCAACTTTTATAATGTTGAAGGAGATTTACTATAATGTCAATTAACTTTTCCATGAACAAAGCACTAGCATAATATTAAAATGCCTCAACACTTTTAACTTGGCAAATGTATCAGAATGTCTTTTCAAAATCGGGACAGTTTTCTCAGCAGAAGGAGAAGGACATATCATCAGCGTATGGTAACTGAGACATTTACAAATTGCCAAAAAGTCAACACTCTTTGGTGGGAAATAATGCATTACAATAGGAAAACATTTTCCGCACTGACTGTATTTAAATCAACATTAACAACAAGCTATTTATGCAATGAACTGCGCTTTTTCCTGTTGTCTTTTGTATTTGTAATAAAATGTTCTATTTTGATTGTTTTCTTGTGGTTTTGTACGATTCAACAGTCAGTGTCGCTGTCAGTAGACCATATTCACACGGCGGCCATTTTCGTCCACCACCATGTTCAGGGTGCGCAACTGAAATGCTGTGCTCTAGCTCGCAAGTCCTATAAATAGAGAATCTGACATTGTTATCTTTTTTAGTTTCAAGACAATGAAAAGTGAATGTTATCTAGGAAGTGGTTGAATGCTAATGTTAGCTGTTGTAGCTAATGGGTTAACAAATGTGTTGCTTTACCTTGTTGCTTGAAATATGACCCCTACAAAGTCCATCATCTTTTTAAAGTGCTGGTCAATCGATTTCCCTATGTTTGTATGACTTACAAGCTGAAACATAGCATTACAAATATTGAGCTTCCCATCCTGAGTGTGATGTCAGAGGAAAATGGCCGCCACGTGAATCAGGTCCATTGTCTTGTGTTGCCTGAGCGCTTCCTCTTGTCTGATATTGTTTAGAGCTTCTGCCCGAAGTACCAATCCAGCTCATTAAGTTTCCACTTTCAATTACAACAGCGCCATTTACAAAGTCCCACATCCTGGGTATCAAAGGCTGAGAGGGAGAAAAGAAAACATGCTGGGAGTACATCTGAATCCTAATAAGAGAAGGTTGACTTTGGCCCCGTCTGTCCATGTCTACACAAATGAACGGACAACTGATAGGGTTTCAGGGGACCCGCTTGTTTGAGTTTGTCCAGTGAAACCATTGACCTTACTGAGAGGGAGCAGAGTGGAATGCTAGAAGCAGAAAGAGAGGGAATGTGTGTCACCACCATACATACAGACTAAATCTAAAGAGTGGGCAAGAAAATACACATTTTCAAGATAATACACAGTTGTACAGCTTAAAGGTTTTGTGTACGGTGATCGAAGAGAGTTGGTAGGAGGTTGCGACAAACAGGTAGAGCCATAAACGTTCTAATGTGTTGGGCAGATGCTACAGCTTTCCAACATTTTTATCCAGTAGGGAAAGCAGACTTTGGTTCTGAGCCAGCCATCATCAAAAAGTGTATGTATGAGATGGAAGGGCTACCAAGCTAATTAACAAGCAAACAAGACAGCAACATGTTTTAATCATTAGATCAACACCTGCCTTAGTCCAAGTGTAAACTAATCTGCAGGAAACCTCTTTCCAGACTGAAACATTAGCTGCACTCTAATGCGCTCTGGCAGGTAGGGATACAAGGCCTCACATTTTCATACAAGATTCTGCGTAGCGTGATGTTTTCAAACCACTTCCTGCTCTTCATTAAGAGGCTTCATCCTCGCAGCCAGCCCTAACAGGCCAGCACGCTCCCTGGAACCAACCAGCGGAGAGTCTTCGAGGAACACATTAGTATGCATGGGAAAAATCCGTCTGTCTGAGCAAATGCCGGACACGGAGCCAAACAGATGATTGGTGGATGTTTAAAAGGCAGAGATGAGGAGCGGGAGGCTGTGATGAGTTAGACAACCTGCTGCCGACATTCACCTGGCATATCAATTTGTGGCAGAGGCTGAGTAAAGGTCAAGGATATGGAGTTGGGTCAGGATGAAAGCAGCCTCTGGGTAAAGGGGGGAAAAAGCCTGCAAACAGAGTATGAAATGGAAAGGAACGACATTGCACTGAAATTCCATTATTGGTGTGTTCTCCATCAGCAATGCACATATTGCACTTTTAATTTTTTTCATTATCATTCTTCTGTCTTGAGGACATTTCCCCTAAAGATCATTCAAACTTAAAACCGACTCTCCAAAAGATGAGAATGAAGCCAAGCTGTCAGAAGCGCACACTGAATTATCTATTTATTTCTCCTCGTCTAAATTTTTTGATGCAAAATTATTGGGTTGAAAACAATGGGTCCACATCATACAGTCTCACATGGTCTCACTGATAATGAACGTGTGTTGAAATGTTCAGGCAACTAACAAGAAAATGCCATGTTGTGACCTATAAATACCCTAAAACAAGCACTTAGGTGGAAAAACAGCCTGTTCAAAAAGCAAAAATATATACAACTCCATGAACTTGCGTCATTTCCGAGTTTAGGGCCTTAAAAACTGATATAAGCTATATGTTGCTGGATTTTAAATCTTATTGAAGAGAGAGAGTGGGTCACTCGTCTGCACGATCACTCGTTGGCTGTTGGAGGCTCTAGGGTGGGCATATAAACTCATACCTGCTCAAACTCCATCACTTTCTCTGACTACTTAACAACTTAAGAGGTTACACTTCAAATGACATTTACACACTCGACCTGGCACTAATTCCCTTTCCCTTCTTTCATTTACAGCTCGATTTATCGCCCACATCTCGAGTGACAATTTAACTCCTTTCAGCACTTTTATTCAAACTGACGATGCAGAATATCTAGCTCTTTATTTTTTTTTTTTCGTTTGTCTTGATTTTGCACGGTGCGGTTGCACTCTTTCGTTCTTGTATTTCACGAATTCCTCGCCCGACCAAGGGTAGTTGAGGATAAAATGTGATGAGCTCCGCTGAAGACCAGCAGGGGGGGAGACAGAAACACAATCAGACGGACAGAGAGAAGAAACAGAGATTTCCAGTTCTCCAGTTGCTGCAGCAATAAATCCCGCTCAACTGGCTCATGCTATCAGCCAGCGCCAACACCTACTGGGGCCACGATGACGCATCTGTAAGCTCATCCGAAGGTGCGCCACTTTTCCCTAATAACACAAGTGAATTACTGACCTGTCAGATAAACTGTTATTGCTAAAAAAGTTTCGTCTCCCTCAAGTGTGAAGGTGCTGAGATGTTTATTTGGAAAGAAGATGGAGACTTCATACGGACCACGGCGGGGTGATGGATTATTAACAGGGAGAGTGTGAAGCTCGGGGAGTCGCTTTCCAAAATGTGCAAGCAGCCATCCAACTTCAATAATGGGGAGAAGTATGAGAAAGGGTTTGAGAGAGTACAATACTGAAAAAGGGGGATAAATCTTTTGTGGAGGGAGCTTGTAGGTCTGCTGATGTTTGTTGTGCAGCTGCAGAAAAGCTTCTCCCCTTCCTTTATCGTCTCTGTACTCTACAACCTCTCTGCCCTCCCTGACTTCAAGCACTGAATGGTTGAAAACTTGGCTTCTCTGTGCCTCGAGGGGGATATTGGGAGAGGATTCTTTCTAATCCATTGTATTTTTTTATTCCTTTCTCTTCTGTCCCCATTGGAAGCACAACAACTATGTTTACTTTGCTCCCCTTGCAGCTCAACTATCGGAAATGCAGCCTGTGCCCGGTCCAAGCCTCGCTCTGTCCTCAAACTTTCCCCATAATCCACCACTGCCAGGGCACTGAGGACATCAGAATAGCAGATGGAGTTAATGCTCAATGTTGAAAAAGCATTGGTTCTGGACTTTATCATTTTTCACCTCGTTATCCAGCTATAAACAGTTTAGCTGACATTGACTGTAGAAAGGCTCTGCAGATGCAGAGAGTCCCGGCAACCGGAGGGCTTTTTACTACCTGCGCTTGTCGAGGAAGGAGAAATTAAACGAGACAGTCGACAAACATCTTGGCTGAAGATTCAAACTTTTGATCATATGATTATAACAACTGCACTTCTGTAATAAAACTGATGGGGAACTGGATGATGTTTTGTATCTAGCATAGGGGCGACGCCGGCTCACACAAAATAACAAATCACAAAACAATCTCAACTCAAGACCCACTTACTCACCTATTTTGCAGCTTTTGACCGTGTCACACAGATGACTTGATAGTTCATTCTTGACATGTTGACAACACAGTACCAATTCGAGATCTTTCTACCTGCTTGTTTCAGAGCTTACTAGTGCAGTGCCCGTAAGAAAATATGTATTCCTATAGAAAAGTGGGAGGTTAAGAAGCTTTTTCATTGATGGCCAAATGAGGCTGTGTTTGAAGGTGGAACGTCAGGGATATTTAGGTTTGTTGTGAAATCCGATATTCCAGGGTATAATTGGCCGTTTTTGACTATTTTTGATTTTGCCATTATATTTCACTTTAAAAACTATTTACTTGGTGTCATTATTTTCAGCACAACCTCACGTGTGACTGTATAGTTATTTTTTCATTTTGACATACTGTATTAACACAATGGACCTAAAATCACAAAAAAAACATAAAATCTGAGAAGAAAAAGTTAGATTTTTTTACTGTGAAAACCACAAATATGTTTAACAAACCACTTTTATTACTTATAATGCAAATTTAAATTGTTGTTTGCTGAATATGTGCATACATTTGAAACATTTACAAAGTTATGAGTAACTATTTACATTTAAATGCAGGCAATGCTCAGGTCTGCCTGAGCTCCTTCCAGTTGAATGAAGAGCTGCACTGCCTGCTCCACATTCAGCTTCTCCTGTTTTGACTCATTAAACAAAAAAACGACTCCACTACACACTAAACACACTACATCAAACACTACATAACACACTAACTATACACTCCAAACACGCTAAATGTCACAAATCTCTCAACTCTCAATATCGCTGTCTGGACACGGACCGTCGTTGCCTGTCACTCATTCGCCTCTGTCCCTCCACAACTTCCTGTTCCTCAATAACCAAACTTGCTGCTTGAACACTTTCGTGACAAAAGCCAGTTTTTACTGTTTCTTCTGCACCAGACACAAAGCAAACGTGATGGTAATGTTCGCGAAAAAGCGTGGCGGACATTATTTACCCTAAGTCCGGTTTTGGACATGCCGGTGCGTCCGGTCCGTCGCCTCGGGAGGTGGGCCGTGGAGGTTGGCTAAGCAGCTAGCTACACACGAACATCCACAGATTCCGATTCCACTTTGTTGTCCGCGCGTCTCCGCATCTCCTCAGACCCGAACAGACTCGGTACGGACTCGTTTAGTCTCATTAATCCACAACAGTCAGTTTAGATGCACAGAACAGAATGGGACCGAACCGCCAGCTAACTCCCGGTCCAGTTCGCACCACCGCAGGTATAAATCTGCTTGTTTCTTAACGTATGTCGTGGGCTTGAGCTCTGCAGTCATTGACTCTGGTGCACAGGTGGCTACGGTGTGCAGTGATTGGCTCTGGTGCGCACCTGACTGTGGTGGCTCCGGTGGACAATGCTCCCGAATTTGTAAAGCATTTCTGAAATAATTTATTCACGGTATCATTGCAGTCCAAACAAATGCAAAGTTGCACACCACTGAACCAAACGGCAGCCATGTTGAAACTCTCAGGTCAGTCTGATCCTGATCCGCTGAGATATTTGAGGCACACACACACGGACAGACAGACAGACAGACAGACAGAGATTCCTTGCTTTTATAGAGAGATGACCACATCATACAGTGTCACAGTAGCCCTTTTTATACTGGGCAATAAGCCGCCAATTGGCCATCCTTTTTGCGGCTAGGTCCGCGGATTTAGACAGAAGGCAAATTGGCGGACCAAAACCGACCGCCAATTTGCTGCCTTCTGTCTAAATCCGCAGAGGGTACACTTATTTCCGCCTCCATTGCTATCTAAATCCGAGATGTCAATGTGCCGGCAATTGCATGAGATGGGCGAAGGTGTCGATGACAACCCACAGCCGGGAAGTTTTAAAACCAGGAAACAGCTGATCAGAGCATTCAGTTCATCACTTCATCCGCGGACATCAAGATGAGCAACTGAAAAGCCGCTGAGATCCGGGGCGTGCACGCGTCTCCTCGGTCTCTGTAGTTGTTTGGTTGTGTCCACTTGTTGTGTAGCGGCAAGCTACCAACAGTCGCTACTTTCAAATTAAAAGCCCCCCGCTAAGAACCCAGTTCTAAACTCCAATGGGGTGCAATGTAAGGCTCTTATTTTGAAGACAAATTTGTTGTCACTGTTCACTGCCCAACTTCGTGCTTCACGTCACGTCACGTCACGTCATGTCACGTCACGTCACATCACGTCATGTCACGTCACGTCACGTGGAGAATAAACCGGCTGATGAAGACCAAGTGACACTGTCAAAAGCTACAGAAATCTTTTATAGAGGGGGCCACTGAGGATTTTGGGGTGGCCGACGCATTTAACGCGTTTAATTTTTGGATATTCGGTAAATAAATAGTAAGCTTATGTTAAACATCAGTAGCACATTATGCAAATGCAAGCACATTTTTATTGAAGATGGGTCCACCGTTGCTATTAAACTCGGTAACTCACCTCTGTTTTTATATAATATTCATCCAGAAGAGAAGAACTAAAACAGGGGACGCTTCTTTAATATTGTATGTAATATTATGTTTATATCTCTATTGGCAGGACATTAAATAGAAGACAGTTTCAGGGGAATTGCATGGAAACTCAGATGTTACCTGAACCACAATTTCCACATTTCCACGTGCTGCACAGAAAACACCCTCACGTATGTGTAATATGACTTTTACACTGTGGCGAACTTGCTGCTCTATTCATATCTCTGACATGTGCACAGGTCAGGCAGGAGTATGTTTCCCCAGAGACTGATGTCAGCTACTTGAAGCGTGTTTGGGGATCTCCTCAAATGTCGGCATGTACATGTTAAAACCCTTTTACTGCCATAAATCTCCCGGGGCTGCGGAGTTAACTGCACAGGGCACAATTTTTGTGCTCCCTCGTCTTTGGAGTTGGGTGCCCTTACTTCAAACAAGGAGTAAAAAATAAAGCGCTTCAGGTACACAAATCATTTGCGGTGTCTCACTCGTCTATTTCGGTCTGTTTTTTTTAGGCCAGTGACACCATAACATGTGGGGAAATGTCACATTTCTCCCAGGTTCGCATGCACTCCCTTACGCTAGCGAGACACCATCTCGGTTTGAGCTTAATGGCTTACGTTATGGTCGTTTTTTCTTGTCTAGTGACTTTTCCTTGGCAAAGTAAGCCCCTCACACGGTCTGGTTACATATAAATAAAGCATATCTGGCATACATCAATATAGATACTCCATTTTATGACGAGGGACATAAGCTGGCGTTATTGTCATAAAACTGTGTAGTCTATATTCACCTCATATGTGACATTAAATGTAATCACACGTTACAAAATGTCAGACCCTGGGCTGTTTTCCTGGCTGTTAGGATAAATCTGCAAACCCTGAGACGGACTGGACTTCACCCTTCTGGTTCAAGTTTGAGAACATAAACTGAGGCAAAGGTGGCCCTATGTTCTGTGTTTGCCCTCCATATCCTACTGTAGTCTTTGTCTTGGACAGGGCCCGCACTCGCCTTCCTTGCGGGGCCTAGCGGGGACTTCAGACGAGCGACATCCTGCAGCAGCGAGACGCGGGCCAAAATCAATGTCCTCTCAGGAGCACAGCGCTGGGAAAGTGCTGCATAATCAGATGGGCTTTCCTCCTCCACTCTAAACTCTCGTCTGTACCTGTGGTCGACAAGCTAGCAGAGGATTTGATGCCTGTACTGGTTGCAGCACTGACCTCTTTGCCCTCAGCATTACAAGATTCCTTTGTTATTTATATATAGTCTTTCTTTAATTACCTCGAATTATTGAAAAAAAATCTACCCCCAGCAAAATTCATTTTCATATTTATGACTGAAATCAAATGCGGCAAACCAACACACACATCATGTCCAAGAAAATGCATGATTACTGCGTTCTCTCCACAAGATGATATTTGATGACATGAGCCCAAACTGCTTTTGGCATTATTGTGAAATTTCTTGGTTTCGACTGGTTTGCACCACAAGCAGCAATCCATGAGACACTGACAGTGTAATAGGGGTTTCTGGTAACATTACTTCATTGGAGGTTTCATAGAATTTGACACAAACCGAAGGGAATCTGGGCACCCGCAGCTGCCCAGCTCCGAGTGCCTCCACATTATCAGTTTACCAGAATGTCAGTGTTTCTGCTTGCTTAAGATCTTGCAGGGACAGGCTGGGAGAGGAGGGAGCAAAATGCCAAGAGTTGCCTTTTGTGGTACAAAACTTGGGGGAAGCTTGAACATTTTCGTTTGTCATCACAAACATGTTTTATGTTTTTTTTTCTTTTCATTTCTTTTCCAACCTAATCCCCACACAGAAGAAGTTAGTCTGAAAGTCAAACACTGACACCTGGTGGCGAACTGCTGCATGCAACATGCTTTGAGACCTGTGTCTGGTGAATATTAAAGAATGGTGTCTGTATGTTGTTAGCTTGTGTAACATAGCGTCTCTCACTCTGCCTTATTTAGACTACTGCACATAACAAAGTGTTTATGTGTAAGACTCGTGCCTCATGTTTCCATAGACATTAAACATGGGTTTAAAGACTGTTCCAACTATGGCAGTAAAATGCTAGTCCATTAATATAATATAACACTTATAAGGACCATTAAGGGACATCTGCATACAGAGTTATTTTACTTTCATTTCTTTAAGCACAAAGGTCCAGTATGGAGGATTTACTGGCATCCGGCGGTGAGGTTGCAGATTGAAACCAACTTAATACACCTCACCCTCGCCTTCTGAGTGTAATGGAGAAAAAAGTTTAAAAAAAAAAAGCTCAGCTACGTGGTTTGAACACAGCAATAAAAAAAGATGCCATGTCAAAATATAGCTTTGGTAGAAGTAAAAGACACCCGTAAAAATACTACTCAAGTAGAAGTATCTGATGTCAAACGTATGTAAGTCTCAAAAGTAATTTTCTGGTAATAAATGGACAAAAGTATCAAAAGCACAATTATGAAAAAATGAGCTAATTTGGCTCTGATGAAGCATGTAATCTGTAAAGTAATTACTAAAAAAAGTCATTAAAATGAATCTATTAAATCTAGTTACATTCCATCACTGTGTATACTATACTGTATACATGTTGTCCAGGCTGCTGATTATAGGCCTGAATGATCTCCGACATTCAGCATTGTTATGAGTATTGGAATCAGTAGTTTTTGTTGTTGTTGTTGTATTTTTAAAAAAATTTTTTTTATCTGATTGCACTGCTTTGGCTCTGATGCAGCACACCATCTACAAAGTACAAAGTGACTCGAGTTATCGAATAAACAAAGTCAAGTAAAAATTGTAGCTGAGTGGAAGCATAAAGTAGCCGAAAATGGAAATGCTCCAGCAAAGTACAAGAACCTCAAAAACGTACATGAGTACGGTACCTGAGCAGACTTAGCTACATTTGATCACGGTTTGAATATTAATACAATGTGCTGTGCATGAAAACAGAAGTTGGAGGGGAGGGAGGGACCACAGAAAATACAATTAAAGGTGCAATATGTAAGAATTTTATTAATTTAATAAATAATTGTAGTCATTTATAAAAAATTATCAACATATATTGTGATGCAGGAATATCTAATGGAGTTAGCATGCTAAGCAGCTAGCCCCTGGACTGTCCTCTCTCTTAAAACCACTCTGGTCTCCCAGTCCGGACTGTTTACTGCGTGACTAACTGAGCTGACTAGCTAACGTTGGCTAAAGTTAGCCCTAGTTAGCAATGATAGGGTGCTCTCTGTTTTGTTATATGAATTCAAGAGGTGGTCAGTTCTCACATACTGCACCTTTAACATACTGAATGATGGAGTATCCTGGTGTGTTAGCTGCTCTCAGGCCTGTCTTTCCTTTGGAATCATTACAACAACAACAACAAATCCGCAGTAACACCTGCGAGTGCAAACACACAATACTGTGCTCATTGCTCACAGATGCACTGCCATCCCTCCACCACATGGGGGTAGAGGCAGCCAAAGCAAGCTAAAACCGACCTGAAGTAGATATCTGAGGCAGCCTTCTGCTGAGCCCCGCTGATAATGTCACAAAAGCAACGATGTAAAACGTCTGCCAAATGACCTTGATGCTCTTTACTCCCATTCTCACCCCCTGACGCCGTTCCAACGCTCTGACCTCAATTCAGCTCAACCAGAACCATTAGGAGAGCAACGTGCCAGATAAACGTGTGCCAACAAAAAAAAAAAAAAAGTGTTCTTCGAGAGTGTTTGTGTCCAGAGGCTCACTGTTGTGTGTGCGGACGTGAGGCCTGGCAAAAAAAAAGCGTCCGATGCATTCTAGCCTGGGGTTCACGGGTTTTCTCGCAAGACCACATGCTGAATGGAGGAGGCACCGAACGGAGCATCTGGACCCGTGGCTTAACAATGACTGTGTGGGTGAGATAGAAAGAGCAAAGGGGGAAAAAAAAGAAAGAACAGCGAGGAAAGACAAGTGGAGGAATGGAAAGCGAACGCTTATGTTGTGAGGAGGGAGACTGGGGGAAGTGGCAGCTCACAGGTGGGGAGGAGGTTCGAGGGAAAAAAGAAATGTGAAATACTGAAGCAAAGCAGGAAGTGGCAGAAAACAATAGATGCCATAAAGGAGGAGGAATGATAGAGGGGCTCCTACAAGAAGCATGAAATCATTCATATTGCTCCACCGCAGGCGCAAATAGTGTATATTTACTGGCAGGCATTGTGATAAACATTAATCAGAGAACGTCTCGTCTGTTACAGATGGCTTGACCTAAATTACCACACTGTAAATCAGGGAGACCTCTGAGCAGTTGGTAAATATTTTCCTTTATCCACACAATTTCATTTTCATAGTCGGGGTCAGGGACGTGCTCTTACAGTCGGTCCTTGTGTATTTCAGCCATAAACCTACTGTAATATAAGTCATTTCATATCCCGAGCTCGTAAAACTTATTTAGGGTGTTCAAAAATAATTGCATGTTTTTTTGTTTTTTGTTTTTTTATGTACTGACTCGTGTATTTATCTTGTGAAGGCACCAACACACATCACTCCTTCGCTGCCTCACCTCTCACTCTCTTACTGTCAAACACACACACACACACACACACACACACACACACATCTAAATGTGGAGCAACATTAAATCTATAGCAGATGAATGAGGGTTTTCGGCGGCGCTTCCCTCCTGGGAGTTGTGGGCGAAGCGAGAGCATTGCTATTTCAGCTGCGGTGTGCGAGGGGGTGGGAGCCCGCCGGGTCTGACCGCAGAGAGAGGGCCGCCGCTGGAGCTGTGGCCGAGGCCCCTGCTACTGACCCAGGGAGCCGACAGTAAACCCTCGGTTTTATGGAAGTTCAGAATGTGGTGGGTCGCCCCGATGTGAGAGCTCTTGTATCCCATTCTGTACAGATATAGAAGTAGGTTAGATGGCGAGGTGCCCTGGATGAGAAAGTTATACATCTGTAGTGTCCAGTGCACAGAGAGCTGGCGAGTCTTAAAGGGTAACTCCACCATTTTTACACATTGAAGTGTGTTTACAGGTCTTAGGGAGTGCTACTGCAAATGAGAAAAAAAAAACATGGTGTAAAACCTTTTGTGGCTCCAAAGGAAGCTGATAAATGACCTCCGATAGCCTATTTGCATAGTGGGTAATGCAGGCACCAGGTTTCGGAAGGAAGAAGAATGCTTTGAATGAAAAAGGTGATATCTCTAGTTCTACTGAATCAGGTTTGATCATTTATTTTTAAGCTGTCCCTGCTTTTCAAAACCTGGCACCTACATTACCCACAATGCAACTTTGCCACAACATGACTTCATTGGAGGCAATTTATCAGATTATTCAGTTTCCTCTGTAGCCACCGAAGGCTTTATACTGCTCTTTTTCACATATGCATTTGTACTCTCCAGAACTGTGAACACACTTTAATGTGGTAAATTGATTGATTGACGGTCCAAGTACTGGACCTAAGTACTGGAGTATTTCCACTCTATGTTTGTACTTTATATTTCAGAGGGTAATATTGCAGTTGTTACTGTACATAATACTGTTTTGGGGCTTGTGACTGTTGTTAGCATTTCCACAAGTTTCTCTTCCATCTTTCATCGTTTGATGCCCAAACATGTCAAATTATCCAATATTTTATTTAGCGGTGCAGTATGTAAGAATCGTCCACCTTCTGAATTCATTCGCCAAACAATTAGGGGGCAGCACATCATCAGGGTAGCCGCTAACTGTTGCTTGCTGTAGCTGCAATTTGCTAGTAATCTCAGCCAACTGTGCAGCTAGTGGTTGCATTAGCTGACTCTGCCCGGACTACAAACTAGCTAAGGGCTAGCTGGTTAGCATGCTAACTTCCATAGATATCTCTGGTTTTAACTAAAATTCTTTGGATTTTGAATGTAGAACTTTTACTTCTAGTGTTTCTAGCGTTTTTACATTGTGATATTGGAACTTTTACTTCTAATCTAAAAACCTGACACAACTGTCCATTCTTTGTCCATTGGGTCTCTGACTCACCTGATGTTTAATGGCTAAGGGCTAGAGAAAATAAAAGCATGAAAACATCAGGGAGTCATGGAAACAAGGGGATTAACTGAAAAAGACACTGCCGGCACATGGTCGGCTTGGCCAGCATTTGGTTTATTATGTTTGTCAGGTAAAACACAAGAAGATTGTGTCTCCCCCCTGTGGAAAAGTAAGTCTGTACAGGGGGCAAACACACAGAGGCCTGGTGATTAGCTACTGTTTCCACATGTGCCAGTGAAAATGACCAGATGACAAAAGACAAAACCTGCCTGTTCCCATTATGGAATTTGCACTGTGTTGCAAGCGGGAGGGGAAACAGTGACGACAAGTTCAGGGTTTGGAAGTAACAGAGAGTCGGTTTGTGTTTTAATCCCCCCAAGGAGTCACCTGTGAACAGTCAGACTCGGGAGAATGGGGCCACTTTTGCTTCCAGGCTCCACAGAGGAGGCAGATCTGGTTCACATTAATGTATTTTTGACCAAAGCCAGTAACCAGGTAAAAGGGCAGCAACAGTCGGTCAATAACTTTGAAGTGAATGTTCCTGTTCTGAGGAACACTAAAGGAATTCCTACATAACATACAAATATCACAGTAAAATACTGAAGCTGAGTCTTTTATGGAGGCATACTGAAGATCAAGTCCATGACCAAAGTGTGAAAATGTCAATTTCACATGTGGATGGAACATTTTAACACCCAATCTTTCAAAGATGCATCATATCAAGGACATATTTCACATTATGTTGTGTATGAATGAAACTTTAATTACATATGTTACAGCTGCTGTAAGGGTTGTTCTTCCTCTCTGTTTTGCCGTTCTCGCTACGTCACTATGGAAGTGTAGACGGAGGCTAGTTTGGCAAAGGGAACACAGTGCCGGGGTGGTTTTTCTTGCCACGTTTGGAACCTGGTGACCAGGGGCCGAGTCTGCAAAGGTGACTACATTTAGCAGCGGTACAGCAACAAAGCTTGGCAGGAAACTCCACTTATGGTCTGGTCATTTAGAAGCTGCTTTGATATCAGGTTTTGTAGCAATCATTGAATAAAGTTGTGGTTTTGTAATCAGTGAGGTTTGTTGTTTCCGGGATGACAATATTCACATACACAAAATAAAAATGTCACAGAATAAACAATCAAGTGAAACAAAAATGTCCCAACATCCCTGAGTAATTTTGAGTGGTAGGTGTGATATATATATATATATATATATATATATATATATATATATATATATATATATATATATATATATATATATATAAATGTGTAAATGAATAAACACTTGAATGACAATTCTGACCTCATGTAAGCTTTAATATGTGATCAGCTTTACATGAAAATGACACGTGAAATCATGCGACATTTTCCACCTCACGCGTGAATTCCTTATTTTAGCACATTGTCACATGTGATTGGCTGTCCGTATACATGTGAACTACAATGTTCACCTGTCAAAAATAAAATGTAATACATGTGGAATTTACGTTTTGCACATGTGAACTACACACGTCCGTGTGTGCTTAGCAGTCTCTCATACGTGAATTATTATCTTTCAACCCGTGAAAATAAATAAATATCACGATTAAGGTTTACATTATATATCGAGCCATTCTGTTATTACTTTATTTGCCTCTGATTATAGCAGTTCCAGTTAACAATATAAGTCTCTGCAGGCACATTGCCTGTTTTTCTTTTTTTTTTTTTAGCTGGGGGAAGTCAGACTTTGTATGACTTTTTTAACCTGCTGAACACAAAGTTAGAGAAAGAGAGAGAGAGAGAGAGAGAGAGAGAGAGAGAGAGAGAGAGAGAGGGAGAAGAAGAAGAAGAAGAAGAAAAAGCAAGATTCTGCTTATATGATGTTATACTGTACACACGCACGACCCCGGGACGCGCGCTGAGGTCTTGGCGCAGCAGAGCGGGGAGGCCAACTCTTCTGTGGGGAGGCGTGGCCGGGGGGGGCGCGGCTCTCTCCAAGCGCGGCCAAGTTGAGGATAAAATGTGGATAAGTGATGCTTTAGCGGCTTTGGTGCAAGAATCCCGCAAGAAGAAAGAGCCCCTCTCTCCCCGCTCGTTTCCCACACCGATGAAAACGGAGTGAAACCACCGCAGCGCGTACTCTGATTTATGTCATATGGGCAGCCGGCGACACTCCACCTGTGCTCTGCAACTTTTACTTTGAAGGCGGACTTTTCTTCTTCTTCTTCTTGCAGCTGAAGATTTTTTTTTTCCTCACAGCCAGATCCCTGTTAGGAGCTCAAGAAAGCGGGGCCGCATTCCAATTCATTAAAGGTAAATTATTTCTAAAGTCTACATTAAATCACAACACTCCATTTCTGTTTCACTGTGCATTAGTCTTCACAGTTTTCCATTAGGGTCTTGGCACGTTTTAAAGCAGCCTCTCTGTCAGCAGTGCAGAAGCATTACACACAAACAAAAGTTCAGCTGAGAGTATGTGTGTGTACATAAAGTATTGTGAATGCATTTAGCTCCATAATGCATCATTCTGTGCACTTAAATACATTTATTGCCGCTGTAGGGCCCGGTGCTTAATGTGATTTGAAATGCAGTGTGTGTTTTGAACGGCTCCCAAGCTGTCCTTCCTCCTCCTTGATTTAAGGGAGAAAAAAAGAAAAAGAAAAAAAAGTTGTAAAATGTTAAAAAGGAAGTTCGGGGAACGCTCGTAGGGATTTCTTTAATCCACACTTTCACTAGTCATCGCCGGTTTGCCAGCTTTTTTGCCCTCGGTGAACCTCATGAGCCTTACTGCACCAGACTGAGTGTCTGCAAGCCAACGCACTGTCCTCACCAAGTTCAATATTGACTCTAGTTATTCAGCAAATTTGATACAGAACACCAGTTCCAATCCTCCCAATAATCCTGTTTTTGCTCTCCTGTCTGGGCTCCTTCGCCAGTTCACACTGACCATCACGCCATCACTGTCTCCACCTCACCCGGGATGATGAGGCATCTATCTGTGCACTGTCTGAGGGGCGTGTCCCTCCTCCTCCTCCTGCTGCTCCACGCGGCCACCTCCATGGTGATGCTCCCAAACTCCACGGGCTGGGAGCAGATTCTGGACAAGTACCTGGACGAGGACGGGGACTGGTGGGAGGCCAAGCACAGGGGGAAGAGGGCCATCACCGACAGCGACGCTCAGCTCATCCTCGACCTCCACAACAAGCTCCGAGGCCAGGTGTACCCGCCTGCCTCCAACATGGAGTACATGGTAGGTGGACGGAGGACTCCCACACCTCACACAGGTTACATTTGTTCAAACGCTGTGACCCCATTCTGAACTCCCTGAGAGTCTTCAACGCTTGCGGACCATATAACTTAGCGACCTGACCCAGTCACCAGACCAGCTGGCACCCGTCCCACTTGGCTCACACACCAGCAGCATGCCAGCATCTAAGCACCTTCACACTCGAGCCACCCCCACCATCCTCCCTGCACACACACACACATATGTCTGCACCCATGTGACTTTGATTGTTTTGCCAGAAGTGAAAGAATTCCACCAACTTCGCCAATGATCACATTACTACTGCGCTTTTCTTTTTTTTTTCTTCTGTTCTCTTACTCGTGCTAAGAGATTTGTTTGACTTTATCCGTTGGCCATCACGTGTGTGTACAGTGCCAG
This sequence comes from Diplodus puntazzo, assembly GCA_963678695.2. Lineage (NCBI taxonomy): Eukaryota > Metazoa > Chordata > Actinopteri > Spariformes > Sparidae > Diplodus > Diplodus puntazzo. The sequence continues at coordinate 16,655,588 of OZ023171.1, read as the reverse complement.
ATCACTTTTCACAGCGCAATTAGAATCAGAGCACAGCACCGGGGCTTGTTTTACCAGCTGTCCACCCCCCACTAAACACACACACACACACACACACACACACACACACACACACACACACACACACACACACACACACACACACAGGCACACCACACATTCAGAAAGTGTGCAGCTCCGCAGATCTGGAACTTTTCCAAATACACTACATGTGTAGGCGCTGCTTGACCGCTGCGGAGCATTGCCACCAGCAGCACTTAGGAGGTAGAAAAAAATCAATACATTGTGCAAAAGCTAATGAGGTTTTATCATCCTTTCATCTCCACTTAAAGAGCGACAGAACAAAAGGGAGTATTATTCTGTGGTAAAGGCAAATAAACAGTTCCTGCTGGGGGCAATTGCTGGACTGTGTAATTATATAATTGAGAGGTTGGACTTGAGGACCCCGTGTGTGTGATTGTGTGTGTGTGTGTGTGTGTGTGTGTATGCACACAACTCAGCCTGGCAGGCTCCTGGTTGAGGCACACTCTAGTGGAGAAATGCTGAGCCAGCAGAGCACAGCTCCTTTTTCTACTGTCTCCTGTTACAGTTGGCTGGGTTTTTTAAAAAAAAATTTATTTTAGCTTCAGGGGCACCTAGGGGTGAAATATGGAGAGGCGCACAACAAGAGGGCGTGAGGTGAGGGAAAGAGAGTGAAAGCCAGCGAGGAGGAATACAGTAGGTAAATAAAAATAGAGGTGGTAAATGATGAAGGAGATTTGCAAACAGAAAGGGGAGGCAGAAAACAGCACAAGAGGAGGCAAACTAATTGAAAAGAAGGTGAGGAGGTTAAGTGAGGCAGGAGGAAATGAGAAAAGAACGATGGGCACATGTAACCACAGGTGTTACTGATAACATTCAGCCCACTGTATTCACATCACAACCCTGTTGTTCTTCAAATCATCTGCTCCCCTGAAGTGTCTAATGGTAATGTAGATAATGTTGCTAACGCTAGCAAAATAGTGCTAATATTGCTCACGCTTACCAAGGACGTTACATTAAATCCGGGCACGGTGATGGAAGCGGAGCCTCAATCACTCTTATGAAGCTGCTCCTTTGTGTCTTGAACCCAAATTGGCTAACTTACTGGGCATACAATTACCATAGAGTTCATCACTTGCAGACAAATAAAATGATTTAATTTTGTTACTCTTATGGACTTTCCTGATTTTATTGGGCCGAATGGCTTAATTTATGACAGTGAAACAAGTCATTTTGCTCTGGTTGTGACTCTCTATTTATCATCCACCGTTTTACAGCCACTTCTTTAACAAAGTATGAAAAAAGTCATTTTGGACTCCAGGGCTTTACATGATGTCGTAGCTACACAGTATGGCAACTACGAAAGTTGGCTTTTAAGGCTGGCGCTCTTTGGGGGCTTTAAACATTTTTTGAAAAGACTTGGTGCTGTTGAAACACTGATACGACGTGATACCAACGGCGTTATACTATTGGCTGATGAACCTCGTTAGAAGCTGGAACCAACTGTCAGAATTCTTACGCAGAGATAAACAAAACAAAAATTTTGTATCTGACTAATATGTTATCATTAATCATTCACATTCACGATAATGTTTTTAAGGAAAAAAGATTATTCTGCACATTACTACAAGCTCTGTAGATGTATTGTTTTTTAAACAAAATGATTTGTCAACATGAAAATGTCTCTAAAAATAAAATCAATATGACCTTTAAGTGAAAAGAAAGAAATCTTACTGGAAAGAAACTGTGGATTTCTGGTCATTTTCTGCACTTTATTTTGAAAGGGGCACCACATTTCTCATACTTTCCTGTCCTGTCTGTGTTGAACCGCTGTCACCTTTCAGAAACCTCACAGCTCCACTGTACTGGAAGACTTCATCGACATGCTCCCCTGCCTTTCCTACACACTCCCACAGGCACACATACACACTCTCGCTCGTACACGTACATAGCCATTCGCCCATCAGCTCTGTTATAGTCTGCCATTGTATTTAACCATAACCCGGCTGACCCTCTGTGGCAATCATCACAGACACACAGAGATAACATCAATTCAAATCCTCCCCTCTTTCCTCCCCCTTCATCTGTTTCCTCTTCTTGCCCTCTCTCCCTCTCTCTGCCTCCCCTCTCCCTTATCCCTGTGGCTCCGTTCCCATTCTGTCATTATCCAACACACAGGCCCCCCCCCCCAAAAAAAATTCCTTGGATATGCATTCACACTCCGTAGCGATCCACAAGAGCCTCAATGCGCTTTCAGTAAGGCGACAGCGGTTCTGCCTCTCGCTCAAATGTTGACCCACAGGTATAAACAGAGACGTGTCAGCGTTTGAAGCGCTGCAAGACAAACAGATGGCATCATGGGAGAAAGGGCCCCACCTGCCTTGATGTTTAACTTGGCTTTGCCGGGCTGCACTCAGGTGTGAGGAGGTGGTGGTGGCGGCGTTTAGTGCTTTAAGATAAAGCTGTATTGACAGATTTTGGTTCGGCAAGCATTGGTCACTTAGATTCATCATAGGATTATGCGTCTGTCAATGTGGCCATGTGAAGCAGTATTTACCACACACAGATTAATGTAATTAGATGTGTACATTTTAAGGTCACTATCAGACTCCAGTTGCAAAAAAGTTACCATTCACATGTCTTTTATTCCAGTTGCTTCCTGCAGCTCACAGAACAGCCTGGAGATTTTTAATCCCTTTAGTGTGTCTTGGGGTTTCCCCCTGGGTCTGGTCAGCTGGTCACACCCAGAAAACCTCCAAGGAAAGGGAAGTCCACTGGCTTTTCTAGATGTAAAGAGCGGCAGCTGAGTGCACAGTATGAAAAATGTTGGTCCTCCCAAATCACTTACTGTTGCTCCCAGTGTTCCAGACGAGGTCACGCTCCAGTGAAGCCAAAAGAACATTGTCCCAAAATAGCAAAAGATGCCACCCTAATGTCACAGAGCTGCAGACTCTCTGGGCCTCACCTGCACCGGCTGCATCCTGTCCATAAAAAAACACAAACAGGAGAGGCAACAAGGCGTACCCTTGTGGGAGTCCACTCCCCACACTTAACCTGCTTGGTTTAATGCAAAGATTGTAAACAGAGCTCTCGTTCCAAATGCTCTTAACACCGAATAGTCAATTGTAAAAGCACCTTCCACGGATACTTCAGGGAACACACGTAGCTCCCGAGCGTTCTGGCAAGCCAAGTGTTTGGTAGAGGTTTACACCAAGATCCCTCTTTTCGGGATTTGTATGCGGTGTTTCGACGTAGTCTGGACCCATGAAGAGGGTGATGCCCTTAAGAACTTGTCAGATAATGAGTGAAACAACTTGTCGGCATAGTCCTAATGCATCGTCAGTGTTCCAGAGTCGCCCATCGTCTCTGAGGTAACTTTGCACATGCAGATTTATACGCTGAGGTTGATCAAGGCCAGTCTGGACATGCACAAGCCTTTTCCTGATTTCACCCAGAACCGGCTCTCTTTTTCAGGGCTGATTCCGACCCTGAGCATGGGAACTGTCACAGAACGATTGGGTAATGGCTTTCCTCCTGCACATCTAGGCAGTAGACAGCATAGACAACAAGGCCAGCAACGACTGTGATTCATTAACCATGACATAATGACCACGGCTAGTCGAGGCTCATTGATACATACAGGCTAATGTAGCGTGTTTTCTTCTGGAAAATGGTCACACGATATGGGTGGAAGGATATGTTGTGACTCATAAATCTGAAAAAACTCAAAACGACACCAAAACGGGGTCAGTAGCATTACCTAAAGTCTCCGTTTTCTGAAACGCTGCAGTGGTGTGAACGCCAGGTGTAAACATAGCAAGAGTTGTGCTTTTTATATCGAAAATGTCCTTAAGGACAGTCCCTTCAACCTGAGGCTTGACACTTTCCCTCTCACTTGTCCTTGTCTTACCCTCACTCCTTGAAAACACCTTCCAGGAGTGAAGGTGTGCCAAGGACATACCCCTGTTTGCTTTAGATCAAATCCTTACAGTTCCACATCCTGTCCAGTTGGCAGGTCTTGCCTAAAAACGTCTCTGGGGGCACTTGAAAGTCATCCTTTTTACTAAGCTCTCTTATACCTGGGTTTTCACTGCTGTGATTCCTGTACTGCAGCTGCAGCCGTTTGGTTCTGTCGATGATTCTGTGCTGACTCTGGAGTTGCCTGTGCCAAAAAGGCTCAGAAAGTCCTTCTTCTTCAGCTACTTATTGCTTGTGGCCAGAATGCTATTGTGCAGCTGCATTCTGGGTGAAGTTATATTGTATATCTTGATAGCTGATAGCCTGTATTTTTGTTTATGATTGATAATATTGATAATGAGACGTTATATATTATAAAGCTCAATATCAAAGCACCAGGCTAACCCTATTATTTACATGTCTGGCTCACTTATACCCCTTTCACATTGGAAAAAAAAAAAAACCTACTTATACCCACTAACATCTGGCTTTTGTCATCATTGGAAATTGTTATGTCTTTAGCTAAAAGGAAAAAGCATGACACAAGTATACAGACAATAAACTTACTGGCAGTGGAACCAAAACTGGTAGAGCAACACAAATAACTGAAGGCAGCTGGTGAAGTCCAGGTGAAAACAAGTCTAACAAAGCAAAAATCCAAATGAGTAATAAAGAGAAATCTAAAGGGCAACCAAGGAAAACTTGTAAGACCGAGCAGGAACACAGGAAAAAACAGACAAACACGCATGGTCTGAATACACAAAGAAAAAAGACAAATACAGGAAATGTAAATCCGAAGAAGACACACGAGGATAAAACCTACAAAATAAAAAAAGAAAAGCTTAAACCAAAACCCAAAACCATGACAGGGAATGGGTCAAATGACTAAGCAGTAGTCACGGGTATTTCGGCTCCAGCTGACATTGATGGAAATATGACACCTGGGTGGCCGTGCTAATGTTCGGCCCTTTTTCAGTGGGACACTCATTAAAGTTAAGGATATTAGCATTTAGATACACCTCGTACACATGTTTTCAAACATCAACAGTCGGCACTGAGGCAGAAAGAGAGACTGCTAGCAATGGCAAAGGAGTCAATTACCTATTTTTTTTTAGTGGGTTTACTCGCATATACGCACTCATTTTGGTAGAATAAATAGTAGTACAATACGCAGTAAGTGAAACAGCTTTCTGTTCAAGTCAAGCCTACAATAATTGCATGCCCTCTTCTGTCCTGTGTTCCTGTCATAACATGATAAATGGAGATAATGGTATTCGCTGGTTGACAAAATTCAGACAATGGTCAGCCCCATTATCTCTGATGTGAGCTGATGTGAGCTGGACTGCATCAGACACTGAATACTCGTTACTAGTGAGGGGGATTTCTTAAAGTTTTCCTGAATGTACTGTACAGCATTTTGTTTCTTTTTAACTATCGATCAGTTTTCCTACCTTTAAGCTCCTTAATGAGTCACCTACTCATGTGCTCTGTCGGAGTCCTTAACTTTTTTTCCCAACCAATTCTCATATCTTCCTGCTGCTATTTTTTTTAGTATTTCTCTGCATGCACCATTGATTTTAAACAGGAAACCCAAACTTGCAAAGGAAGTACCCCATGGAATGCAACCAGATGACCAAGGAAGAGAGAGAGGGAGAAAAAAAAAAAACCTGGCCGCAAATGAAGTGTGAAGCGAAATACACAATGCTGTGTGCACAGCGCTGAAAGACTTTAGCAGGGGAGGTGTTTTTCTTTACGGGCCCCAGCAGAAGTGTGGCCAGAGTGGGTGGTGGTCATGGTGTGTGTGTGTGTGTGTGTGTGGAGGGGGTCTTGGGTACGAGTCCTCCCCTACTGGGCTAACAGTGCAAACAACAGCAGCTTGACAAGACGGCTGCACTCTGTACCAGATCCAACAGCTGAAAAACGTGCGTCTCGCTCGACACTTTCTGAGCCTGCTTTCTCTGCGAGTTCGAGGACGATGGGATGAGCCCCTCAGCTGGAAGCGGCCGCTCGTATTTGATATTATATAAGACGTGCTTCAATTGCATCGCAAATCACGGAGACCATAATCACATCAGCCACTTTTCCCTACAAGACATCGTAGCCAGAGTTTTGGTCACTTTTGGCTCGAAACCTACTATAGTTGCGGCCGCAGCTGAATGTTTTCTGACCCATAACCATTCATAAATGTTCAGAAACCTTGTGATGACCCCGCTCGAGTACAGAATGTCCTGTGTGCTGCGGTGTGCAGATCATTTGGCAGTTAAAACAGCTCAATGTGCTGGTTTTTGTCTGTTTATCAGAGCACAAATTGATTATTTATTTGCGCGAGGAGGTCACAGAAATCTTTTTAATTTAAAAAAGAACAGCTATTTTAAGTGAACACCTCCCGTCTTCATTCTTTCACGACTGAGGGTGACCAGGCTTAAAGGAGACCTATTATGCTTTTTCATTTGTTTTCCTTTCCTTCAGTTTTTTATGTATCTTCTCGTGCACGCAGAAGATCTTGAAAGTTAAATAGGTCAAAGTCCGCACCAACAGAAGCTCCTCTCTCCCGCAAAGAAACGCTGCTCCTGAAACGCCTCGTCAGTAGTCCTGCCTTTAATTCTGTGACTTTGTGACATCACATTAGGTCACTATGTCACACATTTTCATAATTCATGTTTAGCAGCTAGTTTGGCACGTAAGGGATTGACTCAGCATAGCTGCTCTGATGTTGTTAGCGGTGCTGGGTCAGGCATGCGTGAGGTGACCAATCAGAGGAGTCGAGGCCTTAAAGGGCCAGAAGTTAAAACAGAGTGTTTCAGACAGAGGGGGAATACGGTGCTGTAGCACTGGACAATATGAGAAAACTGATGTGTTTTTGAAGCATGTTAACCTACTATTACCTTTGTAAATCTCTTCAGTGTTTCAGTTTCAGCATTGTGACCTAATATGCAAAAAATAAAACTGGTTAACCAGGGATAACAAAACAGATCTGACAATACTGACATTTATTTGCAGCTCACTGCCAATGGAGGTAATTTTCTGAGCAGAGACAGAGGTTCTGGTAAACAAATCCGCATTCCTGTTTTCTCGCCGGCTCTGTCAGTCATCATTTGGCCTCATTGTGCAAGACAGACCACAGGCAACTACTGCAGCACTGGTACGCTCTCCTCATTGCAGGTGTTGAGATGAATGAAAAATATACTCCACACCCCCAGCTGTTTATTTGTTCTACATGCCAGTTACGTAACGTTTTTCGAGAAAGCTTTGTGTGGAAATCTGACAAGGCATTTCGCAATCATGGCGGAGTCCGCCAATATTACTCCGGTGGTGTTGATTTGAACACATCAACACTCGACAGGATTCCCAGAAAGAGCTGAAAAAACTGTTCGGAGTAGAGAGTTAAATTGCAGCGCTGCCAGACATCCTGTTGTTAGGTAGGTGTGTGTGTGTGTGTGTGTGTGTGTGTGTGTGTGTGTTGTGGGAGCAATGCAGAGAACAGCAGTTGTTTCTGGTGGGACCGAAAGTGGGTGACGGACGCTGGAGGAGGAAGGTGGTGGAAGTTATACGAGTGTCTGTTATTGGATGAGATTTCACTGAGCGTAAGCTATGACTTCCAGGGCCCAACGTGTGAAATGTGAAAACTCCTGACACCTCCCGCTCGCACTCACAAACACACATCTGTGCACATGCACACGTAAACTAATTGACTTTCTCGTCAAAGACCTGTTACATTAGATATCCTGCGCTGAACGGGAACACGAAGGTGTGCAATTAGAGGAACATACAGTGTCCTTCGGAGGAATTACAGCTGGTGTTATTCTAACTTTTTTTTTTTTATGGTAGAATGTAGGTCAGCAGGGAGGAAGGACACTCTTTGCATTCCCAGAAAACCCCAGAATGGGGAATATGATCCCTTAGTATCCAACCAGAGCCAAACTTAACCGAGAGGGCAATTCAGGGAGAGGTAAAGTGAAACGAAAGCTTGCACCCAGACATCTCACCAGAGACATATGGAAGGTATTACTTAAGGAAAAACAGCTTTTTTGCATTTTTTGAATAACACCCAGTCCTACAGGAAAAACCATCTGGGGAAAGTCAGCTGAGCAGCAAGAAGAAAGTCTAAAAGCTCTTTATGCAGCATATAAACGTAGTTCTGCTGAAATTAGTGCAGTTACTTAGCCGTAGCAGCTTCCAGCGCCTGCGACTTATCATAACATAATCCCGGTTCGGCGCGCATGTGAATACCATCTCACATCACATCACTGACAGCTGAAACAAACCTTGTAAGGCAGTCAACACATCAAGCTCCTCACTATCTGTTCTTTGACCTGACATTTCTATATCTTATGGCCTAATAGTAGCAATATTATATGTTGCAGTGGGTCAGTTTATTTCTACTTCTTTTAATCATTTCTATTTTTCCATCTTCTCTCCTTTGCAGGTGTGGGACACAGAGTTGGAGCAAACAGCAGAGGAGTGGGCAGAGACCTGTCTGTGGGAGCACGGTCCTGCCGGTTTACTGCCTCAGATCGGACAGAATCTGGGAGCACACTGGGGACGGTACACAAGCACGCACAGTGTTTTTTTCATGTGCACTTTTAATTCATCAGAAGATATGATGATAAAAGTCTCCCTTCAGAAAACATAATTCAGACTTTAATGCCAGCACATAACCGGATTTAAAACCAGTGCTCCAGGTTAGATTTCCCTTCAAGAGAATTTCACTTAAATAACTGACCCAAAGAGGGGAAGATATCAAATATTTCTAATATATATAAATATATCTAATAGACATGTTTGAAATTTATTTCCAGATATTTCTTTTGCAGGATGTTTGTTTTTCTTCTTTCCTGAACTCTTCAATCATGTTTGAACCCTTCAGACTCATCTTGTTATTTTAGTGAGCTTTTTCAACTGCAAGCTAGCTTCAAGTGCACTGTTTAACTCTATATAACCAGTTAAGCATTATAAAACCTACTCCTTACACTCCCAATGAAAACAAAACTTTTTCTATATATTGCATATATATGCATTAAACAAGCTATATGACATGTCAATTAGTGGGCTTTAGTTTAGCACAACTGCATGCTAGCTTGTTGAAGTAGCCTACACTGTTTTATGTCATATAACCAATTTAGCACCACAAAATGCATTAAATCCACTTGTTACACTACATGAAATCCTAATTTGAATATACTTTTCTGTCTGTGTGCGCAGTAGTCTGTTAATTACTTGTGTTTAGCACAATTGCTAACTAGCTTGTTGGGGCGCACTGTTTAAATTCATGTAACCAATGTAGCACCATAAAATCCACTCGTTACTCTCAATGTAACAACTTGTTGTTCTGTGTAAACACTTAATAAAGATGTTAATAAGTGAGCTTTAGCTTAGCGCAACTGCTAGCTAGCTACCTGTTTTGCCAGGATGCACTGTTTTACTTTATATGAGAAATTTAGCCAAGTAAAATTCATTACATTTGCTCATTTTGCGTTTGCCCTACATGAGCACACTCATTTGGAGGACATATTAATGAAATTTATATGTGTCTAAGATATGAAAACAAGATACCTTGGACATATCCCTCATGAAAGCAAAATCACATAGCTACCATGGCCATTTGCCTACTTTACCTATACCAATGAGCCAAAAACACCTCTATACTTCTGGATGTACTTCAAGTGAATGTACATGTCATTTGCAGCGGTCTCTACGATGTGTTAATTTGTGTGTTCATTTTGCTCACTCAGTCCCCCATAGAGCATCCGAAAACAGCAGCGCTTCACATAAGAGGCTCTTGTTCCACATCTAATCACATCCCTCCACAGTCAAGATGTCCGCTTGATTCTGATCAAATTAACTGGCAACACCTGGTGCCAAATCAGCGTCAGTCTTTGGTTACTGCAATTTATTCAGAGTGCACAAATGCTTGATTGCCTGCTCGAAGCTTAATGGCCGTCTTAACAGATGTGTTCACCTTACTGTGGTTACGACTCGCCGGCTTTATTTCAATGCTACCTCCTCTGCTACTACCGACACCTAGCATTTTTATAAACTCTCATAAACTATGCAAGAGCTGCATTGTGTTGCACTGATAAAATGATGCCTATTGAAATTTATCTTAACACTTCAGGGCCATCTACTGTACGGATAGCATGCGTGGGTTTCTAAAAGGACGACTTGCGGGAATCAGAGAACAGCTTTGATGCACAGCACCACCTCCTACACCTACGGAGACACAAGACAATAGAAGTGTTTTTCTGGAACATTGTCATCACAGGTGCGCTTACTCATCTCTCCAGGTTTCGTCCTCCCACGTTCCATGTGCAGGCCTGGTATGACGAAGTGAAGGACTACTCCTTCCCTTACCCTCAGGAGTGTAACCCCTACTGCCCCTTCAGATGCTCCGGCCCAGTTTGTACTCATTATACACAGGTAGCTATGTCTGGATCATACGATTCATCATGTTGAGAGTTTATTACTTCACAGTGAGTTTTTTTTCACTGTCTTTCTTGTCGTCCTTTTTCAGCTTGTTTGGGCCACCAGCAGCCGGATTGGCTGCGCCATCAATATGTGTTACAACATGAATGTGTGGGGACAGATCTGGGCCAAAGCCGTCTATCTTGTCTGCAACTACTCACCAAAGTAAGCATATTTGTTGCGATCTTCTTAACGGCTGCATGACTGATAATTTGGCCAAAAGCGGAAAAACGAGAATCTTAAAGGAACAGTTCACCCAAAAATTAAAATTCGGTCATTATCTTATCGCCCCCGCGCTGATGGAAAGTTGGTCCACCAAACATTTCTGGAGCCTCACAGCCAGAATTCGTTGCAGTATTCTCTTCGATAACTGAAGTAGATGGAGACTTGTTTTGGAATGTATAAAGCATAAAATGACTCCGGGGTAATCAATGTCTTTGGAACCCCCGAGATCCCAAGTTGATATGAAAAGATGTAATTTACACCCTCCATGCACGGTTGAACTTGTGCACCCACGGGGAGACAGGGTGCGAGATAACGCTTTTAGCTTCAGTGAAGATTTCAGCTATATAAAAGGTGTAAATATCTTTTCATATTGCTTTAAGAGGCTTGGATTTACCCAGACAAGCTGTATGAAGTCATTTTATGTTTTGTTTTTTTCAAATTTTGCATAGAAAGTAATATGTGTTCAACTCAGTAAGCCTTTCTTGTCGTATGACCTGAACAGGGGAAACTGGTGGGGCCACTCGCCTTACAAACATGGGACCCCATGCTCTGCCTGTCCTCCCAGCTACGGAGGAGGCTGCAAGGACAATCTCTGCTACAAAGGTATGTGTGGAGAAAATAGAAGACGACAGAGTAATAAAGACCTGAGGAAAAAAATATGCTTACCGTGCCCTGCTTTTGTGACTTTACTCGAAGATGACAGCTCCTACCCTCCACAAGAGGAAACGGAAGAAAACAACTTCATTGAGCCGGAGGCCCCCCGCACTCCGCAGAAGCCCCGGCCCAGGGCCCCCAGGCCTGAGCCTCCCAGTCTCCCTGCCCCGGCCCCCACCAAGCCCCCCACAGAGGACCTGCAGAAGAATGAAGTGGTCAACACACAGCAGATGTGTGAGCTGCCATTTAGCTGTTTATTCTGGATCTAGTTTCATCTCAAAATGCGGGGTGTAGGAACTGTTTTAGGATTGGGAGGTGCACAGGACATGATCTAAAAGAAAGAAAAAAGAAGGAAACTTTGTTTTGTTTAAATTGGGTCAGAGAGTTTGTGAATAGCCAAAGTGTTGAACAAGCAATAACGGATAACGAGAGCAAAACAAAAAAAAAGAGACCTTGGAAAAATTTTTCTTGCAATTTATCTTAAATTGCCTTGATGTTCTGTGGCCTTTATCTGTCATCTCCCTGATTAACCTTGACAGTTCCTGAAGTGTACTTAATATTGCAAGTCACTCTTTGGAGCGAGGGAGGGGAGGTCTATTTAAGCACGATCCCCAGAGTGTGTGTTTGCTTTTGGCTGGCTGAGAGGGGTTGAGGGGTGAGAGGGGCTCGCTGTGGTTTTTAAATGGCTTCCTCTCCGCAGTGCAAGGGGCCTGGGCTTGTAAGCTGAGATGCTTCCTCCAGTTTTGCTGACCACCCTGAACCTCGTTGCAGGAATTCTTCTCTCTGCTGCTTGTAGCATCACAACAAAGGTCTCTAGCTGGGTTTCACTCAACTCTGGCTTTTAGAAACAAGTCGTCTGCATCGGAGGAGCCGGTCCGTGCAAGTTGGTTCCCGTGCGAGCGCTGAAAGGCCTTTTATGTTTGTGTTTTTCAGCTCAGCTTGTGACCTGTGACACGAAGCTGCGAGATCAGTGCAAAGGAACACCATGTAATAGGTACAGTTAAGAAGAAATATGATAAAAGCAACAACACAACATGGAGTATATGGGTAAATTTCACCTCATTTTTCTTATTTTAAATCTACAGATACGAGTGCCCAGCTGGGTGCCTAGACGCTGCAGGAAAAGTAGTTGGGACGGTGTACTATGAAATGGTGAGTACACAAGTTTATGATGAGGTCTCCTCAAGTGCCCTTGAGCAAGATACTGGAGGGCTACCTGGCCGAAAAATGCCCTTAATGTAAATAAAATGCATCTGTTTGCAGCAATCCAGTGTGTGCAGAGCCGGTCTACACGCCGGCGTCATTGATAACGACGGAGGATGGATGGACGTAACAAGACAAGGCAGAAAGGAGTTTTTCATCAAATCCAACAAGAACGGAGTCCAGTCCGTAGGGTGAGCCAATAACATCAGAAAACATTACCACCATGATTTCATACTGACGATTTCTGACGACGAGACTGGCAAAATATGCTCACAGAAAGTGAAAATAAACGCGTGTTTCCTCTTGACAGGAAATACCAGAGCGCTAATTCCTTCGTGGTTTCCAGAGTCGCAGGTTGGTCTGACAATAATGTGACACTGTAATTAAAGATATGTCACATTTTATGTTAAATCGCTCATTATAAGCTGTGCCGAAACTGTGCTTGCTGACACTGGCTGTAATTATTTCTTGCAGTCAAAGTCATCACATGTGAGAGCACCGTCGCACAGCTGTGCCCGTACCAAAAGCCTGTGAAACATTGCCCAAGGTGTGAGCCTGGATTGGTTTCTGCATCTGTGTCAGCCTATGTCACACGTTTAGCTTATGTGAGCTCAAGTCACGATATCCATCCGTTCCTTTTTTAGGTTATACTGCTCGAGAAGCTGCTTAGAAGAGAATCCCCACATCTCCAGAGTAATAGGTACCGGAACATACTCTGATGTAAGTCTGACGATTCACCGCCAGGATCATCAAAGACTCAAATGAATCAACATCTCTTACATCACCTTTTCCTCTTGCACACCTCTGTAGAAGTCCAGCATATGCCGATCGGCCGTCCACGCGGGAGTAATCAAGAATGATGTGGGTGGTTACATCGATGTGATGCCGGTGGACAAGCGGAGACACTACATTGCTTCGTACCAAAACGGCATTTTCTCAGAGAGGTACGTAGCCGAACTGCGATACGATGCTAGTGTGTGCGTACTGCAAGATGTGTGTGCCATATGCAATTTTTAGGGAGAATGTACTAAAATATTTTTAGGTTTTAAAGAGGCTCTGTGAAACGTCTGTGTTGTGCTGGAGGCTGATCGTTGATGCGAATCGGTAGATATTTTATATTTGTGCAACAAAGACTTCACATTTTCGGTGAAATCAGTATTCTATAAATGACACCACAATAAAAGAGAATACATGGACAGTAAAAATAAAGTTTCCAGCACATTGTCATGTAATTAACTGTTTAATTTACTGGTCCCAGTCCGCAGCCTGTCTTGGAAGGTGAAGGGGTTAATTTGCTGTGGCTCGGAGTGGACGGATGAGAAATCAATGGCTCTCAGGTAGAGAGATATTTATCCACTTGGCTCTCCCATGTGGACCCAATCTTTTCAAGATGCAGGCAGTCCGCTACATCTCTCATGCAGTGTGCATAGCAGGGTGATTAGCATGCATCTGGTTTGAAATAATTAATCGCCTGGCAATTAGTGTAGAGGAGATGAGTGCATCTTAATGGAGTTCTGAGAGGGGTTTGTTTTTAGGTAGCAAGTCAAAAAAGGCCAGTGAGCAGACGAGGGTCCAAAGTTTGATATAGCGGCTTAGATAAATAAAACAAAGAAGCCAGAAAACAGGCAAGAGTACGGAAGAGAGAGGACAGGTTTAGCTCAGTCCAACCAATATGGCATATAACCTTAAGCTGGATCAAGTCGTTGAAAGCGCATGTGGGGAAGGAATGGACAAGACCTCCTGAAAACTGAATGCATTTCAAATCAGTCCCCCTCTAATGCCGAACCAAACATGGTGGAAAATACATAAAAGTGCTAGCAAGGTCATGCAGAGACATTATAGATTGTTAAGCTAGGCTTAGGTAGAAGTTTGCATTTGCTTAATTGGTTGTATTAAAGAGTTGCAAGACTCATATCCATGCAGCACACCAGAGAGAAAGTTGAGAAAAGCTCTCAGATGTTTAGTTTCACCCCTGTTAGTAATTCAAGATATCTTCAGCTTTATTTAGCTCTTTCATCACGTTCGGTTTCAGCTGTTTTGGGAATCGTGACAAGTTCCTGGTGGTGAAAACCCAACATTTGCTGAATTGCTGTTTCATAGATGAATAGCTAAATAACAGGGGACTTTTATTGTGCAGAATTGATAGGAAATGAAACGTCTTTATCATGGAATTAGCAAGCTTTGTTAGCAGTGATTCTTTGATATTACCTCGGGGAAGAATGTTATCTACAGCCGCTTCTCGACCGCTACTCCAGACAAGCTCGTCATTAGTTAAAGATTCCCAGACAGCGAGACTGAGAGCAGGCCATGCATATGTCCACACGTTAGACAAATAGGATCATAATAAGCCAGGAATGGGATGTCTAAGCTCTGTGAGGTTTGAAAAGGATAAAACAAAGGTACCCTATCCTCACAGAATAAAGAGCCTCAATTAGGAAACAGAACGTCTGCAGACAGGGTGCTGCATCGTCAGCATAGAAGTTTACGTTTATAGGCCGGCTGAGAGGGGCTGAGGGATGAAAGAGGAGGAGAAGTGAAAGGAGACAACCCTGTTTGGTGCCACATACTTAGACTGAGCAGGGAACAAGAGACATCATTGGTTTGTACTGCTGCTGTTGGAATGTTAAGAAGCTTAAGCCGGGCAATAAAATAACTGCACAATTCAGATCTTTAAAGAGTGTAAAAATGTACCTCTCAAGGCGTTAACAAGACTGAGAAAGTGTGACTTTTTGAATTAGGAGACATATTAATAGTGTTCAGTGCCTCTCTCTGATATTGAATGATATGATAATCCTCTGCTCTGAGTGAATTGTTTCTGGCGGCACGGAATCAAAAAATTATGAGCCAAGATTTTTAGTGACAACTTTGGCGTCCCATTACTCTCACTGTCAGGTAGATTTTGTCACCATCTTTCTACATAATGACTCCTCAGTGACTGAAAATGAATCACATTCACCTGCTAACAAAGGAAGGATTGCCGGGGATAAGGAATTTGCTGATGCGAGTAGTGAGAGCATGTGTTGAATCCATGCCGTACCACTTTACAACAGCATTAAGGTTACAGGTCCGTACCAGTCTCTGCTTAAAGCTCAAGTGACCCACATACTGTAGGGTCTGGTCTAGTTTTTTTTTAAGAGATGTTAAATTGCACCTACTTTGGATTATTCTGAGGAATGGCTGTTGTAAACATGACCTGTGTGGAGGACACACACACACACACACACACACACACACGAACAAACACACACTGTCATTTTATTCTCCAGTCCTCTCCTCCCTTGTCTCTCTCCGCCACATTCATCTTAGTCACTCCACTGAGATGCCTGACGTCTGTTAGTGTCTGCCTATCATTCATCTGTCCCCTTTAACTTCACGACACGTCTGTCTCTGCTGGATTAACACGTGAAGTCCCCTGTGTTTGTGTGCAAATGGCTGGTTTATCTGTTTTCTCGGGGTGCGTCTACCTCTATCTGTGTGCGTCCTATCTGTCATCGGAGTGTCAGACAACACGCCGATGTGGACATTTCGAAGCCAATCTGTTTGTGTGTGTATGTCATCCGCGTCTCTCTCTGCAAAAAAGGCTGGGACATGATCTGTTTCTGACACATGCCTCTCCCCCTCACCTCTTGTTTTCTCTCTCTTCCCCACAGCCTTCAAAACCCTCCTGGAGGGAAGGCGTTCCGGGTGTTTGCTGTGATTTGAGTGCCCCAGAGGGCGGCTTCGCCAAACAAGAAAAGCGCACTTGGGCTGGTGAATAGGCGGTAATCAAGCCCTGTTGTCAAACTCAATGACTGAAATGTTTCTGGCTTTGCTACACTTCAGGGGTTAGAGGTCATCTCCATGACAGCGAAAGGCAACAAAAAACTTGACACACACACACAAAGAGAAACTGTCAGTGCTCACTCGCATTGGAGTTTTCATTCTATCATCTCTTGCAAGAAATGTTATGAACTGTAAATATATTTTGTTGTACATAATTGTTAATATGTCTTTGTGCCATTACCTATTACCTGTAATAGAATGATAAAACATTATAATGGCACTTAATTGTAATAAGTCTGGCACATTTTTAATGGTGCTCTGCAGAGGTCTCTTGTCATATTTTGTACTTTTGTAATGATTGGGGAACAAAATTATGCATTTATTTTTGTATGACTATGCTTTATATCAATATGATTTATAAAGGATGCTGCTATATGTTTGTTTTTTGTATTTTCATTGTGATTGCCTGTGTGACGAGTTTTGTTTGTTTGGTTATTTTTCCAGATAATGTGGTTTAGTTAAATCTCCCTGCAGGTCGGGCAGTACACTCATCCCTCAAAGTTGTCATGCTCCAAAACAAAACCTTCATCGTGCACCCCAAAGATGTTTTCAAGTCATATCTATTCATCTTCCTTTGACATTGATAAACACAAGTTATCCTATGCAACAGTTTTATTTCATACTGTGTGTCGAGGAATGGAGGTTTCTTTGTTCATATTTTAGTAGCTCTCAGCTTTCTCTCGAGCTGCAATCAATATAATGGACATTTAAATGTATTTTGTCACTGTTTCTCTGTGCATCATATGTATTTTCCTACCTCAAGTTGTTAGGAAAAGTCCATTTTGCAATAAAATATTACAACCACCACAAATCTTGTGCACTCAGTGTTAATGTGATGCTCTTCTATGCTTTCGCAAAAGCACTTTGCACATTTAATCTGTATACACACACTAAAGATTTATGGGGACCTAT
Source organism: Diplodus puntazzo (assembly GCA_963678695.2). Taxonomy (NCBI): domain Eukaryota; kingdom Metazoa; phylum Chordata; class Actinopteri; order Spariformes; family Sparidae; genus Diplodus; species Diplodus puntazzo. The sequence continues at coordinate 16,638,332 of OZ023171.1, read as the reverse complement.
TGGCAAAATTTGAATATATTATTCATAATTAATCTAGCTAATTAGTCTAATTAATCATCTAATTAACATTAGAGTATAATCAGTCTGCCATGTTTCTACAGTATTCCAAAACACCCAAACAAAACACTGATTCTAGAGAAGCATTTTCACAATTTAGCAGTCAGTGTAGGTGAGGGTGACACGAGGGGTGTTCACTTGGTTGTAATCTGCAACCACAGCGTTAGATGTCACTATATTCATTACTCTGGACCTTTTAGACTGCATAAAACTCATTATAGTACTGTTGGGTTTTTATTATCGTCCCATCTTTAAAGGTGCAATAGGTTAGAATGTTAGATTAAACTGATTACCACTGTGTCCCTCAAGAGGCGCTGTGAGATCCCAGTCCAGGCAGGGTCAGCTAATATTAACGCTAACTGCACTGCTAACTGAGCAAACTAGATAACGGCAGCTACAGATAAGTTATTCCGATGATCTGCTAAAAAACCTCAGTGATGCTGTACTACAATAAATATTTTGAACCAATTCAAGTATCTCCTTTTGAGCTAACGCTTCAAGAAACGCTCCATGAAATATTACATTTGCCTCCTCAGTGTCTCCGTGGACCAGAAAAGATTTCGAAATTGCCCTCTCTGATGCATCTATGGCAGACAAAACATGATCAAGTGCCCTTTAACTGTACAAAAAATGGTGAAGTCAGTATAAACATATAATGACTATCTTCCCGACCATTCATGTGGTGCCCTTATAATTTTCTCTTTCGCCCCTGCCCCTCAAAAACCCTGAGTCTGCCACTGAAGTAACGTGTTCATAACTCAGACGCATGTTTACTCGTGCTGATTTATCCCAGCCTCAAGCAACACCCTGCCTCATATTCATTACACCTCGCGCGTAGTTAAAGATAAATCATGGATGAGTATTTTGATGATGCAGACGTTGCAGACGGAATAGAGCACAAATGAAAAACGTCTGTTGAAATAATCAAATATTGGCAGTCTGAAGGCTGGGAAACATGTCGCAGACGGCTGTCATGGTCCTTGAACAGTTCCTCTAATACGCCTCATAATACCCGCATGTAAAAAGCTGACAATCTGCTCTGAAACCTCATCAAGCAGTGACTCGTTTCACATTTGCTTTAACCCAGCGGATAAGCATGCAGAGCCCAAACACCGAAGATCAAGTACCTCGGGGAGGTGCTGAAGTGGTAGGTATTGTGGCTTGGATGAAGACTGAACCAAATCCCCCAGACTTACATATCCATTGCTGGATTTGAGAAAAAAGTCTCTCAGGATGTGGCACCCCTCTTCCCAACATCCAAACCGGTTATTCATTCAAACCTCGGAGAGCGGAAGCGTTTGATTTTCTAAATGTCCCAGCTTCCCTCCTACAGTTCGTCGCCAGGGAGCGGAGTCGTCACTCCTCATTTGCTTCCAAACGGCAATGGGGCGAAATGACCGGCCCGTAATGGGTTCCACCATATCCGTGTCTGACTGTGTTATGATGTGTGGAGGGCTGCGATACATTGTGACTCAAGCTGCCAGTCTTTGTTACTCCCCAGACATGTGCTACTAAATCTAACGTGATGGGCTGAACACGCAGCTACTGGCCCGCTGACACCAGTGCGACACGGTGTACATGCGGTCTTGTTCAAGGAGAACACTTTGTTTATTCAGTTATGGAAAAAAAAATCATATTTCTGAGCTTGTACCTCATTCATATTGTAAATAATAAAATTCTCAGTTTGAATTTTGTGCACACTGCCCCTTTAAATTAATCTAAATTCATGGGTTTTACGCTTGTACATGTGGGAGAGCACATGCTACATGCACACTGACCCTTACAACATGTGGAAAACCATTTTTTGGTCTTGAAACATGGAGAAAGGAAAGATAACGGTGTGTGTCTGAAGGAGGTTTACAACTGTGTTTGCCTCATTTAGACTGTACAGTCGCCCTAAAACACACGCTAGAAAAACAAGCTCAAAAAAATATACACGCGTGCTTACATGACTCATCACGTTTGAATAAACCCAGGTACTTTTGATTGGCTGAGCTCAGCGCCAGAAGGAGTCACGGAGTGATTGATAGGCCGTCCCTGTGCGCCCACGTCCTGCGAGAGAAGAGAGGGGCATACATCAGACAGGTGTCAAAACTCACAGCGGGGTGTGGTGGTAGGTGGCGTTCAGGGGGGAAGAATGAAAGCGAGGAGAAAAAAGGGGAGAAACTGTGGGACAGGGGTAAGGGCAAAGAGATAACCTGACGGCTAGAAAGAACAGCATGAGGTGTTGATTCGCTGACACCTTCAAGAGCGTGACGACTGCTGAATTTCTCATCTCTCCGGAAACTTTTGGAGTTCATACGAAGAAACAAGAAACGGAGAAATAAAGTTTTTCCAGGAGCTGTTTTATAACGAAGCCCGTGACTGTCAGCTCCAAAAAACAAATGCTGCGCGGCTTCAAATAATTAAAGGGAGAGCTACAACACATCCGCTGATGGTGATGGATTGTTGTGTGCTTATTCAAATGCGACCCACCAGACAGACAAGGGTGCATTAGGAGCAAACTGACAGAGCGACAGCCACGGGCCCATTAGGACCAAGGAGACTGAGTGCCGTAAAGACAGATGGGATGAAAGACAAGCTTGCTGCTAGCAGGGGTCTGCATGGTGCCACCAGTGTTTTCAGACTGTCGTTTAAAATAAGGAAGGCCATTAATAACCTCCTCACTGTGCTCCGCTCAGCTGCAGTCTGGCGCGTCTTGCAGAGCTAAATGTGGCGCTGCATGGCAGCAGACTGGCAGACTGTGTCAAAGAGACTATATACACCTGAGGAGAGGGGAGGGCGGGCAGATTTGTTTGTGCGGCATATACACTGTATGTGTGTGTGCATTTAATTGTATTTTTTTCACTTACTCACCTGTTTATGTGCCATGTCTGTCCCACTACGGTTGGATGGGAGTCAGATAACAGTGATGCAGTCAGGGAAGCCGTCAGCGCTGAGGTGAAAAGTTATGGTTTGCCAGTGGTAATGACTGTGTTCCTTCTTGTCAAGCCTTTACTTTGGCGGATGAACAAAACATAAAATTTGACAGGGAGTGGGGCTTTTTTCCCCTCGTGATCCAAAAATATTACATGCGCATAGCCACACAAGCGAGTGTGTTTTCGCAAAAGATGGAGTGAGCACGTTGGTGGAGAAAAAAATAAGCTTTTCCTGAGTGGCAAGGTGACTCATATAATTATTGAGTTATTTTAGGCCTCCGCACTTTTAAAACAACCCTTCGACAAATCTTAGACACATTTGATTTATAATAACCGTTCATTACCAACTGGCTCTCATGTGACCAACCCACCGAACTGCTTGACTGAACTCATGCATTGAAATTGGTGCTGAATTCTGCTGTAATATTATATATTTAAATTGACACTTTACATGTGCCAATCAGGGTCCAACAATGGATGCCTGCAAGCTTTTCTTCACATTTCTATCCAGACCCATACAAAGAAATATATCTCATGGTTCCCTTATTGGACTGCATTAGTGAGGTGTGAGCACTGTGACCTAATACTGTCAAACCAGCGGTTACCTTCGTGTGAATGCTTTTGGTCTGCTGGTATAATCTGTAATGTGAGCCTCAGTGGCGCACATTGAATCCTGGAACAACACAGTGCCGTTGGAGAGACACAATGTCAACAGCTTAGACTTTGCCAACACTTGGTGTTGTACCAGGTTAATTGCGCGAGGCTTTAACAGATCAAATACTCTCTCTTTTTTCCGTCCAACACAAATAAATGAGGCTTTCCAACACAAAGGGTTCCTTTGTTTTGTTAGAGGATTAAGAAACGTGAGTTTTTTTGGACTTGTGGGGTTATTTTGTGCTTGCGTGTTCGCTCAGGTGAGTAGACAACCCAGTTGAGAACATCTGGCAAAGATAATGCAAAACACTATACTGCGGATCTACATATTTACATGTTGACTGTCTCCTATTGTCTTCCCCCTCTTGTACACAGACAATGAAGGTTCATTCATCTTACTTCAGCCATGACAGGTAGGGCTAAAGCCATATTTTAAATGCTTTTATTACCAAGGAAAACGACAGAGCCGCAGCTGATTTATCGTCAACAATTTGCACACATAAGACGCTAACACTGTGTGAATGGGTGTCAGAGAAGCAGCTTAATGCCCTGGATGCAGATGTGGGCCACATGTAAAAAGCCTTTCCTAAAACAAGCACGAAAAACACGGAAAGTTGTGCCTACCGTACCTCTCCAGGAGGAGCTGGCTGCCTCCCAGACTGCACTGCTGTTAGAGCTACCGCTCAGAATAAATAATGACAAGTCTACATCATCTGGACACTTTCACAGACCAATTCATATCTGTAGGTTTTATTTCCTGGATCAGGAAAGGTGCAATATGTAATATCTACACGAGAATTTAATTTAAGGGGCAATATGTAATATTTATATAAGAATTTTATTTAATCATTCAAAAATTCACAAGAACTATCACACAAAGTAAATTATGCATCCAGTTGTGGGGATATCTACTGAGGTAAGCATGCTAACCAGCTCATCCTGGCCCCTGCCAGTCCAGAGCTCCTGTGCTAGTGGTATAAAAACCAACACTTCCCCATAACAACAACTGCTGCAAAATGTAGCTGCATTAGCTGGTTAGCTCAGTTACCCGTGCAACTAGCAGTACAGACTGGAATTTGAGAGCGCTGGGGGATTGTAGGTATAAATGCTACCACAGGTGACTTGTGGGGGCTAGCTGGTTAGCATGCTAACTTCACTAGATACATTTCAACACAACACACAGAAGTCATAATGTCTAAACTGTTATTCCTTCACGTTCTGTTTATAATTTTAGTCAATTCTTAACATATTCTTACAGATTGCAGCTTTACAAAACATAGTTGAAAATCATCAACGAAATGTGAAGAAATATCAGTTTTGACATTTCTGTCAAAGATGTCTATGTATTGTGCTGGAAAAATATCTGCTGTAGTTAGTCCAGGCCTGTCCTGTTTCGTGATACTACTTTGGTACTCAAGAAGCAATAGTTGATATATGTATGCATGTGCTGCATTTGCAAAGTCTTTTTCAGCTCAATAAAGACAAACACAAAAAAAAACATTTTTCTTATAAAACAGTCAGTCTCCCACTTGTCGATCAAAGACTAACTTAATTTCCTTAACTCACTGTACAGCACAATTTGTTAAAACGAGACAGAAAACTAAATGAAACTCACCAAAACCATCTTGGTTCATATTTCTCCACTGCTCTGACATTCATTGCCTCTGGTTCAGTTGAAATAAACACTTAATGTTTAGCTCGTGCCGCAGCTTTTTGCATTGTTTCGAGCTCCTGGTCTGCACAGAGCCAGCTTAGGGCCACTAGCCGCATTGCTAACTGAGCTAACTAGCGAAACAGCAGCTTTGGCTAAAGTCATAGATACAATAAAGAGGATAGTAAGCAGCAATTAATTTTTGGAGTGACCATCAACAGATGTTCAATTCTTCATACTATACCTTTAAAATCTCCATCAATCTCCTCGTGTTTTCAGCAGTCTCACCATAAAGGCACTATTATGTTTGTGTAGGACTCAATGACCACACCATGTAGCTTCGTTCGTGCTGCTTTACTCAACTGCCGCACCCCCTACATTTTACGACCTTGCCGTATATCGCTGCTGTACGCCTTAAAGGCACAGTAACCTGTCACTCACAGTGCATAACACAACAGAGTCCAATAGGACACAATACTGAACTTTTCAGACATAACAGGCACTCAGCTCTACAAGTGAGCTGTCTAATTGGCCAGATATTTCCTGTTTATCCTCCAGATGGGGGTCAGTTGAAATTGCATTAATGACAAAAAAATAATAACAAAACTACAGCCCAGAAATGTGGCACCAATCACACAAAAGCATGATAATAGAGGAAACGGATTGAGTTTCAAAGAACCGTGCTTATCCAGAGTACAATCAGAAGACTTGTGTGTAATACAAATACTTGTTTGCAATGGAAAGGAAAATAAATGGTGCGCGAGAGCTGGAACAGGGTATAAGATGCCTGGCAAGACAACAAGGAGCAGACTGAGAAGCTACATACAGTGTGGTCGAGGGTCAAACAATAAGGCCATGCATGGCAGACGGGCACACACACTCCTTTGCAGTCAGTCATAATACAAGAAAAAGGAAGTGGGAGAGTTTTGCGCCAAGGCCCGGAGGGCCCAGGGGTAATGGAAGAAGAGCACAGCATGAAGAGAGAAAAAAACTACAGTTCATAGTAAACTACATCAAAAGGAATCCCAGAATAAGTTTGTTTTCAAGTTTCTGTGCGAGTCAGCAAAAAATTATTCCTTTTGTAGCTGTGTGCAACACGTGCTACAGTAGACGGACTCATAGGCAGCGGGCAGAACACCAAATACAATTCTCTGACAGGAGTGTGTGGACGTATTTGTATTGGGATCATGGTCAGGGAGCGCAGAGTGCAAAATATAAAGAGCTGCGACGAATCAGGCGCCGGCGACGGGGCCGCAGAATCACGGAGGAGGCCGTCCCCGGACTCTGACGTCATCGCTGACCTTTGGTGTATTTACAGAGGAGGTATGATTTCCACTCTTTTTCCATGCTCACACATGAGCCGTTGTGAAGCGGAGCCCTGGAGGTAAAAGAGTAGCTTTGTCCCTACCTGGACGGTGAGCGCTGGAGTCATGCGCTTCTGCCAATCCCGAAGACGGGCCCACAAGCCCGGGCCATTGAGACAAGCACAAGCACCTGTTTTATATTAAATCTGTCAGATTAAATAAGGAAAGGCAATAACCTGCAGCCCTCGATGTGGCGTTTCAGCCAAATTTGACCCTATGATCAGACTGCTCAAGCTGTTTGCAGACCGATCTGAGGGACAGGACAGACACCTTTTGAATCTACTCAAGCACGCACAGACTTAAATGGGATGCAAAGTGATAAAGACGTCTCCCTCTGTATTTCAAGCAACAACAACGTTTGGTTTCTACTCGTGTGGATTTGTGCATCAAGGCGAACCTCCAGCTACAGAAGTGGTATAGTATAGACATCTCATTATCATACAGCAGAAACATGAAGACTTTTAAACAGCCCTCTGGAAGTGCTACTCCTGACGCAGCAGACAATATTGCCCTCTACAGGGCAGACAAATTAGTCACGCTGGTCCGTCTGCCTCCACCCCAGCTCAAATGAGTTAAAGAGACACGGCTCCACATGTGCTGATGCATGTGTAATTACAGTCTTCAGAGAGCGTGACGATCGCGATGGGCACAAGGAGGGCCATGGCCTTCAAGACCCTGGATTGACATTTAGCTTGTGCCTTGCTGGGTTGTCCCTTAGCACGCAAGCAGCTGCATGTCCAGCCTGCTGTGGTCGACCCTGACTTTTGACCTTCATAAAGACGGAGAGTGTCGATATTAATATAAAATGAAAAAGGTGACTAAGGTCATCTACAATGTGATGCCAGTGACATAACTTTTAACTGATGTGTCAACAGCAAATACAATGTTTTATTAAAGGTGCAACATGTAGTTTTGGGGGAGAATGACTGATTTATTTTATGCCTTAACAAACTAAATGAACAAACCCTCTTTTTACATGACCGAATAAACGGAATAAACAAATTGATCTTAAAGGACAACGCGTTTTCATACTGGTTTACATCGTTTATATGTGGCGGACCCTGCCACCTTTCTAGCTTCAAACAGTTTTCTAAGGACCTTGTTTCCCTCGGAGGGCAGCTTACTTATTCAGTTATTGAAAAAATAAATATGTAAGTGTGAGTTAATATGCATGTATTAAGTTTGTATTTTACCTCATTAATATTGTAAATATTAAAATCATCATTTTTAATTTCTTCTCTAAAACTACATAATGCCCCTTAAATGTAAAATTGAATTAAACAATGATAACAAAGACTGATCAGAATAATAATGAAAGACATGTAAATCCCCTGAAACAAAGGATCAAATTCATCAAATGTCTCTCCGTACAAAAAGATGATTAAATTTAATGAGATGGTTACATGAAGGACCTGGTCAGTGATCCAAGACCAGCTGGTCCTTCGCTCTGAGTTGATGAATTCAGCCTCTGGTCTCCGAATGAGCTGCGTGGCATAATAAAAAAGAAGAAGAAGAAGAAACAGGCGTCTCATCACTCTTCTGCAAGTGGAGGGAGGCACCCATTTTCCTCCTCTTTCTTCCACGAGGGGCTGAATGTGATGAACTGTGGATTCAGAGAGAAACGCCGCAGCAGCAGAACAGCTCTGTCTCCAGAGACCCAGCCCAGGGTTCAGCCTCACCGTGACACAAGATGGACCCCAATTTAGGACACAAAGACTGGGTCAGACCAGCAGGAGGTGTGTGCCTGTCCCCTAGAATGATCCATTCCTTTTCTATTCGCACAATGAGACTACGCTTCCCCTCTCTGTATTTTCCCCTCTGCTTCACCCTCATCTCTGCATCTCTTTCTTCCCACCTCCCCCACACCACCTCCCTCGCCATTCATCCTCCTTCCATTACCATAATGATCATTAGTGTACCTACATAGTTAACTTCTAAAGTTATTTTTCTCACTCATGCGCTCATTTACAATTATAAATCTCCTCTTAATGCAAATGCCTTTATCTCATTTCAGATGTCTGGAATACAGAGCGGACAGTCGTCCAAAAGGTGTATCTGCGAGATTGCCTCGGAAAAAAAATGAAATTTGCTCGAGCAGACACGCAAATTAAATCTTATCCTGAGCTCTTCTGATCATATTTTTTTGGGTTAATTCGGTAATGCGAGGAACCCTTGTAATGGGCTTACACGCTCTCCTCGTACACTCGTCTGTGATTGAAGCCGAGGACCCTCTCGAAATCGCCCACTCTCTCGACTCACCTTCCAGAGAAGGACGGAGAGGCCCTCCAACCACTTCTACTTCTAACTGTTATGGAGTAAATCACAAACATGTCATGGTCGGATCCTCCGGGACCGCACACAACCTTAGCTGTCCTATATTATGTGACTAACCAATGTCGGCCTTGCACCCACTGAGCTGAGAACAGCCCACATCTCTTATCCTGAGAATTTCTTTTTTGCTTTTTTTTTTACCTCTTTCCCCCCTCCAGGCATTGACATTTAATCAAACCCAAATCCCATTGTGCCTATTAACATATCAGGCTGATATGGGGTTGTTGCTGTAAAAAGCTGGAGCACAGGAACCCGGAGCAGAACATTACCATAACTCTGCCTGTGTGATCTCTATTTTCTCTCCTCCGCCCACATGTAAAAATGCTTACCTGGCAACTACGACGCGTTTCTCTCTCACTCTCACCCCCTCCCTCCTTCCACTCATTCACCCGTGCTTATCTTTTTAGAATGTGTTAATTATTTAGCTGTTTGTGCTTGTGGACGTTCGCCAAATAGCACCGAGACAAACTAAGCATCTAATGCAAAGGCTGTTTTAATATTTCACCAGAAAGTTTGCTTTTCGTCTGGGCCCGGGGCTAAATAAACAATTTCGGGGTTACTTTTTTAGGGGCTGCTTAAGTGCTTTAATGGATTGCACGGTTTCTCTGAGAGCCTTCGCGGTATTAATCATCGTAGACGTGGAGGGACTCGGATAAGTGATGCGGAACCTCTATGAAAAATGGTGATGATTTGGAGGTCAATACCTGATAAACTGAGTTGTTTTCCATGGCTGTTCTGCCACGGCGACCTTGATGAAGGTCTCGCATCTCTCGAGCGACTCCCAACACATGTGCCCCTGTTGGCAGCCGCTCATGTATGTCAGGGCCATATGTTTGGTTTGTGTGGCGGCCTGTCGATATCTAATTAAACATGACTGAAAGTAGCCTAGCTAACGTTAGCCACCGAGAGCAACTGGTCACAGGCCAGGCCAAATATACAGCTTACATGAAAACCTTGGAGGGTATTAAAGGTGCTATGTAAGACTTGGCCACCTGTTGGATTTAAACCCCCATCAAATAGAGGGAGTACATTGCCAGAATAACTGCTAGCTGCTGCTAACTATATTCTATCTATTTATCCATGACTACAGTTACTGTTAGCTTGTTAGCTCAGTTAGCAGTGCAGCTAGCTGCCCGGGGAGTGTTGATGTTTACAGTGCTAGTACAGGAGCTTTGACCACTTGGGAGAAAAAAGGTTTTCAAGCTGGGGGCTAGCTGGTTAGCATGCTAACTTCAGTATATCTCTGCAACAGAGTACATCAGCATCTCTGACCTCATGTCGGCACCATTATTTCTTCACATTCTGTTGCTGATTTTATGAAATTTATATTTGAATGTGTTAAACAAAAAAATATCACATATTGCACCTTAATAAGCAAGGGCATATTTTTTATTTTTTTTTTTTATCTGAGGAGGAGCAACAACTTAAGTATTTCTTCGTTCAATAGTGTGCTTGTAAGCACTCGGACCAATGTATGTCAGTGCCATATGTTGATTAGTGTGGCGGCCTGCATGCTGTGCACGCTCAGCCTCTCTACCTGCGACCAGCTGAGTCCAAACCGGTTGTCGGTCTTGTATCACGGCAGGCAATTACTCCACCAAAACTGGGACAGTCCCTGGTAATAACAGTCACCAGAGCACAATATTTAGTGCAATGAAAAGACATTGTTGCTGTCGGCATTGTTTTCTCGGAGCGGGGATGACGAGGCAGTGGGAATGGAGCGGCGCCATGTTGTACAAAGAGGATTATAAAGACAAAACAACTTTGACAAGTCTGAAATTTGAGGACACTTCCAGGGAGACATGAAGACTATCAAAGTTAAGCTGTTTGTCGGAAGGGTGGCAACTCGCTGTTTCGTGCGCCCTTGCGGATGTGATAGGACCCGAAAAAATACAGATATTGAGTTTTACCTCTGGACTGGAAAGCTGACACTTGACAGAAAAGCACTTCTCAAAGTGGCAGCCCCCCCCCCGCTTGCCCCTCTCTTGTCAGCGGAGGACATTTTCTTTCAGTGCCACACAACAAATAAATAAATTAGCGTGAGCAATAGGATAATTGTGCAGCGCTGGCTGTGCTGGAACATTTGTGTCCTCATTTATCTGTTCTCGGATACCGCCACATTAATCTGTGGTTCTTTTTCAAGGATGGATTGAAGAGTGCAAAATAAAAGAGGGAACGTCTGGAAGTGAAAGACTGATCTTCGCTTAATCATGTGGTTGTTTATATAACTCTGTTACATAAGCCATCTCTCTTCTCCACATTTTAATCAACGTAAGTAATGGCAGCCCCTCATATCAATATACCTGAGCCATCTGCTCCTTAATACCAAGGATTTCACTCTCTGCGATTGCACAACGCCTCTCACTACGTCCCGATCAGGATTACAGCTTTGGCAGGGATCACATTTTGTTTCTGTGCTTTTATTTTCAGACCGTTTTGGGTTGCCAATCTGCGGCATTGTATGTGGACTATACAGGCTGCAGGCGCTGGTTACGTGCTTTGTGTAGTCTGGTTCGCTTACAGTTTATTTGATCCTTCAAAAGGCAACTGGACAATCTGGTTTTATTATTCGCCACATCAAACAACATCAATTCAAGGCCCATCTAATAATGACAAAACATGGTGCTCGCACACTGGCAATCTCAAATTGCATTTCCTTATTAGCAGGCTGTGTGGTGAAAAATATGGAAATGATATTCATGCAGGTAATAACCAAAAGGCAAGGGACAAAGTGTGTTGCAAATCAGTCCGAACAGTAGGCTCTGTTGTACATTTGCATACTGTCTTTGAACACACTGTGGCCCGAATTTAAATGGTTTGAAAAGTTACATCGAAATTCACTAAAAGTGGTCTTAATAAACACCTTCAGTGCTATAAATCATCACATGGGAACACATTGATTTTGACCTTGAGCGCCTGCTTACTGAAGATTATTGATCGGAAATATGACTGACCAAAAATGCTGCAAAGTAACGCTTGATTAATCTTATTGACTGATTGTTTGAAGAATTAAATATTACAATAGTATTGTCGCTTTAACAGACGACCATGTCTCTAATTCTCTCCCAATCAATCAACCTCTCTGTCGTAACAATAGTCCAGGAATTTTTGAGAATTTCTTCAATTACTTGTCTAAAATGTTAAAATCTTGTGTAACTTCTGTATCTGTATTTCAGTAACTCAGATTAATGCAGTAAGCTAAAAGATAATTTTAAAAATGCTTCACTTTCTAAAGGGAACCTTCCTTTTTCTGCAGCCGCCATCATTTCTAAATGTTGATGTCACAATAACACAGGCAGAGAGGAGTCACAACGTCAACAAACCTACTCATGTTATACCAGTATCTATATGTGGAATGTAACTTTACATGTGTACTCAAGTACTGTATGTAAGTACTTGTACCTTACTCAAGTTTTTCATCTTCATGCAACTTTATTCTTCTATTCCACAACACGTCAAAGACAAGCATTATACTTCTTGCTCCCCTATATTCTATCGACAGCTTTAATTACTAGTTATTTGTTCAGATTACATTTTTCCACAGCTTTCCTGCTCAGTGAGAGTCATCATTCTAAACATTTTGATGATTGTGAATGTGATGAACTGAAAGATTAAGTGTGTGTTTTTTATGGTTGAGAAAGTTCTTCCACTTCTTCAACGAAAGCAGCTGTATTAAGAAATGTTTGACTAGTTGGAATCATAGTCTAAAACATTGCTACGTTCCGTGAAAAATTTACTTTTCAATGGTAGTCTATGTGGTTCTCACAGGAAAGAGAGGCCTTGGTTGCAAGCTTATGAATGCAGGACTTTTACTTGTAGTGGAATATTTTCGCAGTGTGGTATCAGTAGTTATTGAAGGCCTCCAGCCGCCATTTTCTCTTTAACCAAGGTCTAAGAGCACAACCGACAACACACTGATGACCAACAGTGGCAAGCCAGCTTGTGGTTGTTCTGCATTATTTCTGCACTATTACAATTTATAGTCATGGGGGAGGGGCATATTAGTTCTAGAGAGCGTTTTCATTGGACACAAAATGAGTAAACATCTGGAAGTGCAGGATGAGTCATCAACATTGTAATTTTCTGGCGACTGTAAAATATGATTAAAAATACCTATTTTGTTGCTGTTGAGCCAGATATTGTCACATCTGATGTATAGCTCAAGAGGAATGAGCTAAAAACCACTTTTACTTCATTGGAACTTTAAGAATGCCTAAATGATTGTTACAGTTCTTCCACCACTGTCAATATATATCGAAATATTTCTGAAATTAGCCTACTGTAGGTCACATTAGTTGCCATAAGAAACAGATCAAAACAGACCAAACAAATGGCTAAACATCAAACCCTCAAAGCTTATTAAAGGTGGAGTATGTAAGCACTGGCCACCGGATAGATTCATGCCCCAAGAAACAGGGTCAGCACATCACCAGGGTAACAGCTAAGTGTTGCTAACTACTAAACTTAATGCATCTATGACTGCAGCTAGCTCAGTTAGCCATGCATCTAGCTGGACTAACAGGGGAGTGTTGTTGTTTAAAGCGCTAGCACAGAAGCTTTGGAACACATGACTCGATTCATTTCACTGTCAGAATTTTAAGCCATTTGGACCAATAAAATTCAGACAGTCTATCCACAAGATAGAATTATTTTATCCCCATTGGTGCTAATTAAATCAAAAGCTAGCCAGTGTGCACGCTCCGTGGGCCCCACAACACGGAAGATCCAGGTATATTTCATACCCAGGAAATCGAGCCTTTTTGGCTGAGCAGCTTTCATGGGAATGCACATGGGCTCCACATCTTAAGCTATGTCGAGATTTAATAAAACGTCCTTGCTAGTTATCATCATAACGTCATCTCTGTTATTTCTTCACATTCTGTTGATAATTTCAGCGACTTTCTTGAATGTTTGGAATGAAACTTAGATTTTTTTCCTCTGTAAATTGAGCAACAACATCTTTTTTGTTGTTGTTGTTTATTGTGCCAAGAACTCAACTTTCTATCTGATAAGAGGAAGGGCATCGCGTGCCTTTGACTACTGTACTTAAACCGAGACGTGACACCTTAATTGGAGCTTTGCACTTGTTCTCCGGGGAAATCTATCACCTCGGCTTCAGCGGGTGACACTTTTACAGTGATAACAACAGTGACGAAAAAGAAACTTCCGAGTGAGTGGAGCATTTTCGTTAGAAGTGGTGGAAAAACAAAAACCTTCCTTCACCTCCTTGAATGAAAGCTCCCCGCTCACACCCTCCGCGGCGGTTCTCCCCCCCCACGACCAACACACACACACCTCCCCCCCTCGCTGTCTCGGGGATGGTGTGGTCCAGGAAGCGCGCCTCTCCTCTCCTCTCCTCTCCTCTCCGGCTCCGGTGAATCAGCTGACGAATGGTATCTCCCTCCTCTCTCCCCGGATGGATCGCTCCGCTGAAGCCGGGCAGCCTGAGCGCTGACACAGGAGCAGGTTGCCCACCGCTCGCTCTCCTCCTGCCGCCGCCGCCGCCACCGCCACTGCTGGATGTCACGGAGATCGAGCCGCGAGTAAAGAAAAAAGCTCCCGCCAACCCCTCACGAGAAGAGGTTACTTTATTGAATTTTGTCTCTTCCTCCCCCCCTCCTCGCCTCGGGCTGGAAGCTACCCCGCTCCCTCCCCCCTCACCCCCCCCTTTCACCATGGCTTCCAACTTCAACGACATAGTCAAACAGGGATACGTGAGGATACGGAGTAAGAAGCTGGGGGTGAGTACTGTTGCACTTGCTGTGTGTGGCGCGGTGGAGGGAGAAGGAGGAGGTGGTGGTGTTGGTGCTTGGTGAGGAGGAGGAGGAGGAGGAGGAGTTCCAGTTGTTTTCAGGGTTGGCGGCTGGATTAAGAAAGAGGCTTTAATTGCTCCATAGGCAGCCGTCCTGCTGTGAGCTCTTCAAGAAGAAAAACAGATTAGAGCAGCACAGAACAGTGGCCAAGTTTCTCTCTGTGAGTGCATTGTGCAAAAAAAAAAAAAAAAAAAAAAAATGCTTGTGCATAGATGAGCTGTTGGGATAAGTGTGTGTGATTGACAGGTGTGGTGTCATGCGGATGTAGCAGGAGATCAACTCCCGCCCTCTTTTTGTTTGCAGGTTCATTCATAAAAGTTGGGCACTTATCTTCAACCCAGAGCTGTAGTTGTACCAGTGGGTGGACAAAAAAGGGGGAGAAATTGCCCTTAAAGACATGAAAAAAAAGGAAAAAAATGCCATCACATACTGTAGTGTGTCTAATAAGGTCACTCATAATTGAGCACCGCAGGCTGAGTGAGTCTCTATAATAATGCATGGTGCAAATTAACAGCGTGTTTTATGGGGTTTCTAGCATGGGCAGCATAATAGGAATCCCGGGAATGTCGTTTATCACCGTGCAAAATTGTCGTCAGCCTATTATCAGCACTTCAGCCGACGTGATGAATTGAAAAAAAAGTCTCATTGAAATCCGGCTGATTCGGTGCAGATGCACCAGCTCTTCAGCGCCTTGATAATAATAATGGATTTCGCACTGAGTAAGGAGAAAGAAAGAAAAAAAAATGGCTTGACTGCTTAAATGGAAATGAATGATATATATTCAATTATGAGCGCCTTATTGTCTGACTCATAAAGCCATCTGCTTTTGTTCATACTTCCAGCTCATTACGTCGACCGGGGCGGGCACACTCCCTCTCCGCTGATGAAGTGTGATGATGAGGGCTAATGATGTCTGCCTCCTCACATCATCACCTGGCTTCATCAACAACGCTGTTTTCTGCCATTGTTTCTCGCCCCGCCGTCGAGGCTATCTCTGATCACTCTCTGAGAGCGAGCGAGCGAGAGAAACCTTCACTGAAGCCCGACACAACAAATGGAAGTGCAAGACATTTGTTGTTGTTAACATGCAAATAAGCTTGCTCACATACAGCCGGGGCTCAGTTTTATCTACTTTCTCCAAGTGCTGTTGGTGAGATGCGTTCAGAAAAAAAAGAAAAAAAAAAAGGAGAGATTGCGTTTGTGCGGAGCGTCTGCGAGCGAGGACGCACGCTGTGTTGGCTGTGCTCGAGGTATGGTTGCCATATCTCTGCTGGCTCCACGTCTCGTCCTGCTGTTTGTGGAGAAAAAACAGTTGGCGTCCCGAACACCCACTCCCTCGGCCCCTCCACCCGCTCGCTGCTTGTTTCATCATCGGAGAAGCCACGCTGCGATGGCCTCGGAGGACCCCGGTGTGGGCAGATAGAAAGTAGTTATCCGTCCGCGCCGGGGTTAGTCATTCCAGGCCGATTCTCATTCTGAATCAGTTAAGAGAGGACAAAAACAAGAGCGAAATGGAGCGGGAGTAGGGATCCATACGCCTGAATCAACAGGCACTGATCTCAGTGATCTTTTCCCCGTGTGGGGAGAGAGACCTCATCAGTGCTAAATGGCAGCACTGCAAGTGTTCTGTGTACCAAAATCCAAAAGTGCGACAGACGCGCACACGAGTAGGCCGGACCGGAATAAGATACACATCTGGGTGGAGGTGAATGATATTCAGAGTTGGCTGAAATCCAGAAGAAGTGCACGATTTCGCATCTCATTTTATTTTTGTCTAATTTCTGACAGTCACGATGACTCAACAGAGGCTTGAGAGACAGAGACTTGAGGCATCATTACCCTGATGTGCTTTAAAGATAGGGAGAGCAGAAGGGTTCTGGAAACACGCAGATTAGATTTGGATTAGATGCAGATTTAGGGAACATGGACAGAGAGATGCACTGGTCTCTTTGATTCTCAGCAGTCTTCGTCACCATAATGGGGCCAGAAGGGCAAAAACACCTCCATGCTACAGTCCAGCCCGTCTCTGGGGCTCTTCAGTCAGGGCTACGACGACTTTTTTCTACCAATTCCTCTTTCCCTTTTCCCAGTTTAATCAATATAAATCTTTTGATTAGCTGTTTTAATCAATTATTTAAATGTTTAATCTACAAAATGTTCCCCAAACCGAGTCTGACATCTTCAAATTCCCCCCAAAACATTGCAATATTCCAAGAATAATAAAACATTAATTTTGAAAATAACATATAAACCACACATACATCAATGCCCAAAGCACAACTTAAACACACTCTGCTTCCCACATGACCTCCTACACAGACACGTGCAGACAGAGGATTCTGAATAACCAATACGATGCTCATCTGAAGTATATATATATATAAACTCCTGGTAGTACACGCCATCCACATGTAGTTGTCAGATACAACTATGAGTTACAGAATCGAGAAAAGAAAAGACCAGATCCATATATAAATACGAACTCGCGTGCATAACTAAAACTAGTCGGTATCTTCCAGTCTTTGAGAATACGTTGATTTGCCGGCGCCATGCCCGTCATCGCAGCTGCTTGAATGTGCGAGGGGAGAATTAAAGAGTCCTCCCCGCATCCAAAGAGAGCGACGTCTCCGACTGCATGAAACATTCATCTCGTACCAGGCAAATCTTCAAATCTGACAAGCTGGAATCTTCGCTTTTTAGGCGTTTATTTTGCGTTTTTTGAAACCGTCAACTGACCACCAGAATTGCTGCGGATAATTTACCATCAAACTACAAATCAACGTGCTCGCTAATCTGTTCGGCCCCACAGCCAGTGTAAAACCCAGGCAGCCTCTGTACAAAGCTGTCTGAAACTGGCAAAATGTGTTTTTCGATTCAAAACAAGGAACCGTCTCCTCGAAGGGGGGGGACGCGTAAACAAGATCACAAATCTGTCCAAACATTGATGCCAGTGGAGCCGCAAATAACGATTCCCTCTCATTTCCCCATGATTCCTCAGATTCTCTTGATGATTGATTCGTTGTTTGCTTGATAAAAATGACTGAAAACTGCGAGGAATCACGTTTTTTTTTCCCGCCGTCACAGCTTCCTGAAGCCCTGTGCGACCAGATGTTTTGAGCATGAACGTTATAATAACCCAGAGATATTCTGTTCACTGCAAAAGGAGAGGGAGCAAAAAATCCCTACGCTTGAGAAGCTGGATCCAGACGTTGTTTATCTTAAAAACCGACGAGAATAATTACTGATTTTTCGTTAATTGACTAAATTGTTTGGGCTTTAAATGCCAGCTTTTAGATATTCAGTCCCACAGACACGTTTTAATTGATACCAAAAGAAGTGCTAACGTCTGAGCCTGGACGTGCCTGTCAGAGCAGCTGGATGTCCCGTCTCATCCGGACTTTTGTTAGCCTGAAAGGTCCCGGCTGTTTCCCTCCTCACGTGATGACTTTTTAATGTATTTTTTTCTGTGGTGCTTTAAAGGTCTCTCAAATATCACATATCAAGACTTTGCATCACAGTTGACCTTCTAACGCTCCCGCCTCGGTCTCCGTTGTAATGCCGCCGCCTTTTTAAAAATGTGCTCTGCATTATTTTTCATTAGAAGGCCGTACAGTCGTAACGGCTCTCTTTTTATGCGATTAAAGCGGCCACACCGATGCCGACAACACCAACGGGCTGTGGCTCAACTCATCAGCATCCGTCAGCGGTGATTGGCTCATTTCCAAACCCCGTCATGTGTGAAGGTTGAGGCCATTGAGGTCAGGTCTGCGTTCTGCCGAGTGATCAAAATTACCAACCGGGGCACTTTCTCCTCTGTTTTTCTTTTCTTTTCTTTTTTTTTTTTTCCCGGGACATTTGTTTTCCTCCTCTGCTGACATGAATGGCAACGATTTCCTACATTAGCCAACTTCTTTGTCTCTTTGTTGGCCGCCGGGACAACGCTGCAGTGTTCTTGAATGCACAAGTAGTCTCCCCTTTCGTTTTCTCACATTCCCCTCCTCTTCCTCACCTCTCTACCCGTTCTCTCACCTCACCTCCCCTCCCCTCGGCGTCTCACCTGTACTCCCCCAGCTTCACAGCATCTCTCTCATCTCTCCTCCCCTATTTTATCTTTTCTTCCTCCTTTATCTGGCAATCTCCCTCACCTCATGCCCCTTCCCTCTCACCTTTTCTCTCCTTCGCCGGGTTCGCAGACAGCTGAGAGACTGAGCACAAAAGCATCCTATTCATCACCCCAGCGCTGCACCCTCCATAACCCCCAACATCCCCCCCAATACAACGCAAAAGGCACACACGCAGACACACAAACACGACTTGGTTCAACAATCGAAGAACTGGCACACACATGCACCCGGCAAACAAGTAAACAATCTGCTGCCAGAGAACAGTGTGTGGATTCTCAATTAATTTTAATCCTGTGGCTTTGTACCATACAGTAATTTTTTTTGTTTTGTTTTTTTGCGATATGAAAACGAGCCAAAGGGGCCAAAAAACAAGAGACTTGAGAACTAACATAAACTCTCGCAAGTGTCTAAGAAACAGCGGGGGAGATTTGTAGTCGTTTTCTTCCTCCCTCTCGGTGACGGCATCAGCGCGATGGACTCCTTTGACGAACTGAACAGCGCAACCTTTGAGCCATCCGCCGTCGGGTCTCAGTCCAGGTGGATGTTTCCCAGGTTAAAGATCGCTGTGGTAAACAGAAAAAGGTCAACCGCTGAATATTTCTAACCTGTCCCTCCCTCCCTCGCCCCATCCACCGTCTGTCCGACTTCTCTCCGAGCCTTAACAAAAAAAATGGTCAATTTAAGTTTGCTGCGGGTGAGCTCGGCCTGCCATTCAGCCTGTCCATTCACAAACATGTTTTGACACTTCAAAGGGGCTGTAGACGAGATGTTGGCCATGAGGTAGATGTGTAATATTTTTAAGAGAACGCAGAGCACTTTGCACGTAGGCTTTCACACTTAGATAGGATTTTTTTTTCATTTCCCTGTTCCCCCGAGTTGCGGCACAATATTTTCACCCCCGGAGAACCTGCAATTAACTCTACATTAACTTGTCTCCCGCACAAACAAACGAGAGATCATCAGATATTTAATGGGGGCTCTAATTAGCATTGTTTAATCCATAGCATGAGCACACAGATGCGGGGAAAAAAAAGGCCCACATATGGCGACGAACAAAGATTTATCCCGGGAGTCTTATTGTTATGGTTGTTTATGCTTTAATTCAACTATTTTGGTTCGCTTTCGCTGCTCTCGTAGTGTTGTTTTCAGACACAGCAGGCAGCTGTTTATGGAAAAAGCTGTAAAAAAAAAACAACCCAAAAAACAAAACAACCTCGACCACCAACAGCAGGGAGAAGGCGACAGCATTTAGATGGTGATGAAAATGAAAGATTTAGCCACTAAGCAGTTGGCAGAGACCATAATTAGAGCTTAAAGGGAGCGTTCGCCACAAAATCAAAAGCATATATTTTTACTCTTACCAGAATTGTTAATAATAATGTTTTGGTGGGAGTTTTGGAGATATCAGATGTAGAGATGTCCGTTTCTCTCAAATATAATGGCTCTAGATGGTACTTAGCTTGTGGTAATCAAAGCCCCCCCCCCAATAAAAAATGGTATCACCTCCCAAGAAGGAAGTGTGCATTAACTCATGAAAGAGAGGCTCATCCAGGTTGATGCCGTCCTCCCTAGCTGAACTGCAGTGTAAGCTAGCTTAGTTAGCTTAATTACCTAGCCACCAGCGCGAAACTGGTCACAACAAGGAGTAATGGTTATCTTGATTAACAGGGTCATGATATTTGGAAACAGGCGTATCTGTTGCGTTTTAAAATGTGTTTTGACAGCCAGTCTCTCACACCAAGACCATCTAGGTGGATAAATAGCACAGCAGGTTAGTGTAAAAAATGTGTATTAGTGAGCTATCCCTTTGAAGGAGAGGAAATCCGGACTTACATTCATCAGGTGGACACAAACACAACTCTAATTGAATGCTAATGTTGTTGAGATGCTAATGTGTTAGCATACAGCTGCCTTTTGATACACACAGCAGATACAGACGAAGGTAAGCGCTCATTTGGCGTCAGCTAACTATGCACTCAGTGAAATATTTGGCCCCTTTGCTGATAACTGCTCCGTTAGCTTGTTGCTAACATCGTCCACTGTTTGGCCAGCTTGCATACAGTAACAGCATTGTTAGGTGAGAATTCCTCGTGGGCATCACGTGGCCTCGTTCACATCACACAAAGTCATTTGCTCAAACGTCATTATAAAGATGTTGGTTATAGCTGCTTTGAGTATATGATGGTAGTCTTTTTGCTACCTTACAATACCTTACACACTCTGAGTGTTTTGGAGTTCAGTAGTAGATCAAATCCCCAAATTCCCCTTCCAGCTCAACAGTGATATTTCGAAACTTCACTGTGAGCTGGGTTGATCTTTAAAAAAGAAACATTTTTGAGATTTTGAGGTGGTGTTGGGCATCTTCAGTTCAGCTTCAGCTTAACCTTCATTGTACTGGACTCCACACACTGATCTAACTTTTGCCTGATCCACTTGAAAGTCACGGTCAAATAAAATTATAACCACCAAGCTAACATAGATCTTGAAAATAGACACATCATGCATAATAAGCTGTTAAAGAAATTCATAATAGCACAGATACAATTGAAAGGGACAAAGTTTTACTCCGCTGCTATCCAAGAGCAGTTACTGTATGAGAGATCCTTGGTCAACCAGAAAATGTCAAAGCAGAAAACACATTAAAAATGCATTACGTCTGGTCCAGAATCAGGAGGATTGAAAATACAATCAGCCGAAAGTGAGGATGTAAACAAATAATCAGTAAAACCAATAATCGCGGCTGCAGACAGAGTTTAAGTTATTCATCACCCAAACACAAGTATATCATTTGCAAAAAAGATGGGTTACTCCTGTTTATAGATTTACAGAAGTGATTTGGGGTTTTTAAATTACTTTTTTACGAGTGAAGCATTTCACAGTCTCGGGCATGCATACAGTTTGTTTTGGGGCAAATATCCCAGCTGTAATTTAAGGACTGAAACAAACGAGTGACAACCACTGTAACTCGGTACTTATTGAATTCTTTCCACATCGTGTCTTGTTGGAAGATTTGAGGGAAGTTTAATGCGAATCAGAAGGTTTAATCTACAGCAGACACAGACTATAAAGAATACTGGTAATTTATTGTGACTGAACTCATGTAATTACATGGTGTAACACTCCTAACAGCTACACTGGCTCTGTGGTTGGGCACTAATTATGACTGTTTACTCATGAGTTAAATGTGAAATTCATGTTACTTCCCATCAGTGCTGTATTTGGGATAAAATGAAGTACTTAACTACAACAGCTGAAGAACAAGTCAATTGATTGTATTTAATCATTTAAGATGAACCAAACTCTAGGAAAACAGAACTATGCAGAATGACACATAGTCTCCGTTGTGTTTTTAAAAATATAATAGTTTGATAAAAAGAAAAACAATGTAAAAGTCATGCTGTAATGCTTTTCTGTCAAAATCCAGTCATGTCTTCTTCCTGTTAAACAAAATGTCACATGTTACGTAAGCCATAACCAGCCAATTACACCATGTCATCCACCCTCAAATCAATCTTCAACTTCAAGCAGTGACCGAGTGGTACCGTTTTCATGTCATAAAGATGCCGCTGGGGCGAAGTTTGCATTACTTCTTGCTAAATGAACCTCTAACAGCAGTAAACTGCACCGGGTTCTAAGTGGACACGGCCTGTGTCTGGACCAAACAGAAATTCTAAGACCAACTGCAGGCAGTTTTATGACCAGGGATCCGGTTCCGAAGTGGTTTGCAGAGTAAAGCTGCTGTTCGACAGTTATAAAAGTCCAATCAGCTGATTGATGTTGGCCCCTGGTTGCCACGACTCACATATGGAAAGCAAACCAACTTGGTACTGTATTTCCTGTTGTCACATTAGTGTCTGTAGTCTCAGATGCTGCATGACTGGTCCTCGACCACTGTCGGTTTGGCGTCCATAGTGAAAATCTTTTGTTTATCCCCCTGTGGATCAGAATGTACCACACTCTGGTTTTAAAATGGCAGTCATAGGCAGTTTTAGTTGGACCTTGGACACAATGTTTAGGAACCAGTTTTCCTGACTGATCCTGACAGTTCTTTGGCTCTCGAAACGCAAAGAACTGGTTCAAGAACAGGCACTGTCTCCGAACTGCCTTGGGTGAAAAGGGGGGGAGTCGGCTACTTTGACATGTAGTTGCTAATGCATTCTGCTATTGCTATTAATATCAATCTATATCCTCACAAGTTCCTCACTGTCTGTCTTTTTTTTTTTTTTACCGGAAACACCAAAATAAGACTCCGCCTTCCACTTCATAGGGAGTTATGAAGAAAAGGTAGAAAAGATTCCTGGATCAGTACCAAAAGTTAATGGTGTCCATCCATTATCCAAGTTTTGTGGAAATCCGTTCAATAGTGGGTTTTTTGTAATACTGCTGACAAACCAACCAACCAACTAATCAACAAATGGACAAAACATGACCTCCTTGGTGGCTGTAGTGATTGTTAGTTGAAGTCCTATTTTCAGGCAGCAATAGCAAACAACATTCAAGACTTCTGATTCTTTTCAGTGTTTTCTATTTCGGTGAATCTTCCACTGAACAAAAGCCAGTATTTCACATATGAACTTTTCAGTAAGCTTCAACTTGGATTCCAACTATTTAGAAACTTTTTTTTATCTTTGGAAAGAAAGAATAAAAAGAGATAAACCTTGGACACCTTTAATACCGAAGTGTGAAGCGAGGCTTGCAGTTTACATTGAAGGTCGATAAAGACATTAATGGTGCAAATAAAGCATTTTTCTCGCCATTAAACATGAGGAAAAAATCAAGAGTTATTGCTCTTAAAGTACTTTTCTGGACCCAGTGGTGCTCGCCTGCCATTTCTGTCTGCAGATAAAAACGGTTATTAATTGTTTTTTTTTTTCCCCCTCTTTTGTCTCACTCAGCTGTTTCTGACCTACAAGTGGCCGTTTGTGTTCTGTGACCAGTGGCCTTTACGTGGACAGAGTGTATTGTAATGGTGTGTGGGTATTCCCCCCCCCCCTTGCTGGCGCACAAGCACCCACCAAAGCCGAGGCAAAGAAGCAGAGAACAATGTGTCTATTGTCCAAGATGGCACAGCCGTTTAAGATAGGATCTTGCCACTTCCATGCACTCACTATTAACAATGACAGGCCGTCCAGAATGCTGGATGTCAGGAGATTTTTTCCACCCCAGGAACTGTACCCGTCAGTAGAGCGTAGAAAAAGACACAGTCAGCTATGGTAGACTTGTAGCAATTGAGACTTTCAAAACAACATGGATAAATGTGAGCGGGCTCGAGCAAAGAAATCAGATTATATCAATTAGCGAATCATTAGATCCTTACATCCAGTGGCCAGAATTAGCCCGTGTTCTCTACTCCATCTTCGTGATCGCCAAATTGAAAACTGCAGCAGATAGAGGAGTTCTAATATGCCTAGTATTGTTTATGCTTGTATTTGTGCCTTGTGGCTGCATGTAGCCTACTTTCAGCCCTCCTTGTGATAGATGCTTTTGGACTCGGCGCATTAATTCACAGATATGCAAGGCTATACATTGTGTGGTCATTTCCTCCGGTTTTTCATCAGCTTCCTCCATCAGACAAAGACCCGAAGACAAATTACCAGCTCTTATTGGCCCTGATGAATTGCATCTCCAGCAGGATATGGGAACAACAGCCCAACAGTCGTTATTCACGGTGAAAAATGTGCCTCTATTATATAGTCGCTTTCATAAATAAATCTCTGCCCGGACCCCACTTGAACATTTCACATCATTGATTCCCGTTGTTCCTAATTATCCAAAAAGCTTCTTGTTGTGAACAGGGACAAATGTTGTTATTAGTAGTTAGTAATCCCTGAAAACTAAATTGATTAGGTAATGCACCATAAAAAGACTGGTCGCTTATAATGGTCGGTTACATCAACACTCTTTTCCTGCCCTCGCTCAGAGTCACGCTTCCCAAAGTACCAGACGGGATTCTCCTTTCAGAGCCCGCTGCCTTGTTCTCTATTGCTTCTGTCTCTCCGGCCGAAAATCCGTCCGCAAACACATGTTACACCGAGCTCGCACTGTCCATAACAGCTTTGTGTCCCTGATGTTTTCTGATGAGATGCTTTGTAAAGTGCAAAGTTCTCTAATCCCATTGGGGGAGAAGTCACAGCTCAGTAGAAGAGGACTCTGTTCATGGCTATTTAATTTTTCCAATCCCCCCAGACCATGCACCCTGACAACAGATGTGATTCAACACCACAAGTTTAAGCGAAAGTAGAAAGAACAACCATATAACCAACTGCATTTTCATTTTTGTTCCTTTTTGCTGCATTTTCACAACTTTCAGTCATTCTATTTTGTATATTTGTGTAGCGAACATATCGGAACACATAATTCAAAGCACCTTTATTGATATTTATTTGTAATAATGAATGACCACAAGATGATTTCTATGTGAAAGGAGTTCTCCTTTAAGGGTACCGACTGAATTACATTGGTACCGCTGAGTACCTTTCCATGCTAAATACAGAGATGACCAGGACAACACATCTAACCTGAGGAAACAGCTGGTCAAACATGAAAAAAAGCCAAAGCATGCACGTGTTTGAAGCCATCTTCATCAAAATCCTTATGTCATTAATTTGCTTGTTGGAGTTGTTGTCTTTGGCGATAGCTGGGGGTATAGTTTTCACTGTTTTGGATTACTCGTCTTATCATTATTGCTAGCGTTAGCCCAAACCCAGCAACTGGTTGCATCCTAATGTCCTCACCAACATGATCTTTGGTTTGCTAAAATGGTGTGCGAGATATTTTAGCGTCCAAAGCATGAAACCACTAGTATGTGAATGGCATACTAGTTATGGGAAAATATTACAGTATGCAAACACAGTTGAAACAACAACAACATAGCAGACAATGCCGTTTTTTCTTCTTCTTTGGTTCAGGCAGACTTAGATGCTGCAACAGTGAAATGCTGCCCTCTACTGCTTGTTATTAATGCCCCCTATGACAGTTATTCATTTTCATTTTGTAAAGTCCAATACTGTGCTGATATTCCAGCAGTTTCTTCATTTTAGTCTGGCTATCCATGAGTAAATCCTGCTTCCAAGTTTTACACTTCCTCCTTTGACACAGTGTTGTTCGTATTTTGGGATTTTTTCCAAGTGAAATAAAATTTTTATTAATACAGAGAGAGCAAAGTACCATCTTGGTTATGGCAGAATTATCAAAAGACATCTGTAGTTCCTCTCTGCTCTATGGAGCTTTGTGACTTTTGGCTCATTGTGCTGGTTTTACAACTTGCAACTTTAATGTTTTGCTCTCATCTAGCCCTACCCACCAAGCCATATTTAACAGACAGGCAAAGTTATGTAGTTGTAGACGTATTTAGTTATAGTATTGAACAGATAAAGAGCAAAACATGTCCTTCAAGAGGTGGTGGAGAACAAAAGTAGAGCTAAAAGAGTTCATATCAGACATACAGTCACCAGGTCAACCCTTGGATGGGGCGTTGCCAACAATCATATCAGGGGCACCAATGTCTGGTTGTCAAATAAAGTATACATTTTCTATTTTAGCCCAAATTAATTAAAAATGAAAACTTTTTAGTCTTGTATTTACATTCTTTTACGTCAGTGAGTAGCAATTTAGAAATGACTGAGACTGTTTCTGTTTTTCAATACAATCTTTACCGATATTTTCCTCCACCTGCTTCTCGCACCATGAACTGAGGTCAGACAGTAGAGTATTTACTTAAGCTGTTAAATATAACATTTTGGTGATGTGACAGTCATGAACAAATTGGATGTTCTTGTGCGATTGCTCCGGGTGCCATCACTGTTGTCACGAAGTGGGTTATCCCCTTCTCTAAGTAGTGTTTCACGAGAGAATCGTTGCTGTATTGGTGAGATAAAGTTCTTTAAAAAAGTTAGCGAAAGGAATTGGTTCTTTATCTTGTAATGGTTGCTGTTGGAAGGTGATTCAGAACTCTTATTTTTGGAGATGAACTAATATACTTCTTCTCCCAGCCAGTATAATTTCAGAAGGTGAGCGTATTTTTCTCCGTACTCGTCCATCTGATCCGCATATTTCACCTCCCACGCAGGGCTCAGGCTTGAGTCCTCTGTGGTACTGTAGTGCTACATTGTGCAGATACACTGGAGACTCACCTATAAAACACCAGGCCTGGAGGAATCTATCAGAGCTCCATTAACACTTCTGCATCATCCTCCTCTCTTTGCCCTCCTCCCCTCATTAATCAGCAGACCAGCCCTCGGGGCTCTACTCTGCAGCTAAGCTCACTCTCACTTTATGTGTCGGTGTGTGTGCGTGTGTGTGTGTGTGTGTGGTGGTGGCGGTGGCGGGGGTATGTTTATCTGCATATGTGAACATGCATGGGAGTTTTTCTGTGCGGATACGTGACAATGCCGAGTTTCCAGAGGGGTTTCTTGTCCGTATGAATCTGTTCCATTAAATTTGGGACTAAAGGATCCATCAGTGATTCCCTCAGATGACGCTATCAGCATGGATGGTCTTATTATAAAAGTCATCCCTCTCAAACTGTTCCCAGATTCAATTGAGTCTTTATGTGATCATTCCGATTTGAAAACCCCTGCTTCAGAAAGGGAACGAGATGAAGTTAGCCTTGGAAAATAAAAAGTCCCGCCTACCTTTTTATATTTGAATCACAAACTATAATGAGTTCCTCTCCCGCTGTTACCTTTCATCAGCCTGCTTGCCAAGCACATTGAGTACAGTATGCAGCCAAAGATAGCCTCAGCTGCGTGTCTATGTGTATTAAGGGGCTTGTCTTTGTGTCTGTGTTCTTAATTCACTCAAAGCGGCGCATGGGTAAACATTATTACAGCCTTGCCAGGAAAAAAATAATATAATAATACACCTGATCTGCTTTAAATGCAAGCAAATAGCCTTGTTGAATAATGTAAATTTGCCCGAGCTGTCGGCTAAACAAGGCTGTTTAATTGTTAGGCCCTGTATTATTAATGTGGTGCTTAAAAAACCTTGACCTTGGCGTCGTGTGTGAGTAGATAAAAAAATAAAAAAGCAGTCACTCATCTGTGTTTGTTTCTTTGTTGTTTAGAGATGAGTTTTGTGCACTCCGCTCTCCTCCCCCCTCCTGCTTTTCCTCTCAGGGGAGTTCTTTTAATAGTAAGGAGGTGACAGTTTACCTCTGACTGAACACCGGGTTGACAGTTTGGTACCTGCCCGGCTCACTGCGGCTGACTCGCTCAAGTTGCACGCAAGAAGCCGCCCGCCTTTTGAAAATCCGTTCTAATGAGCCGAAGTGACCTCAAGTGCAGGCCGAGGCAATCCGATTCCCTTTCCTATTGAACAGCTTTTAATATTTCCCTGAGAATTATTGTTCAGGGAATGAATTTTGGATAAGGCCTGCCAAGGGAA
The DNA here is from genome assembly GCA_963678695.2 of Diplodus puntazzo. Taxonomy (NCBI): domain Eukaryota; kingdom Metazoa; phylum Chordata; class Actinopteri; order Spariformes; family Sparidae; genus Diplodus; species Diplodus puntazzo. Next base: position 16,610,036 of record OZ023171.1, on the reverse strand, counting down.
ATGGAGCACACACAATAGTAGCCTTGGCAGTGGCACTTTGAGCGGATAATTTAAAGGTCATCATGGAGGAAATAATGGCTCTTAAGAGTCATAAAACAATTGAAAACATGAGGTTATTGGACACAGTGCTGGAGTGAGATACATAATTGAAGAAAGAGGAATTAATATGGTAAACTTTTGACCCGTCATGAATCTTGAGCGTGCCGGCAGATTATCCTTTTTAACAGAAGGAAGTTTGGAGTCGAGAGCACACAGTAGGGTTAACACTCCTCCCCCCGCTCCCCTCTTATGTTCCCAGTTATTCGCTCACATTTCAGAGAAATGTCTGTCGGGCGAAAGTGATAATTGCATTCCTCAATGATTTCATGCTGAGACACACACGGTGACACAGAATCACAGCCCACTTATTCCAAGGGAGTGTGTTCTTTTGGAGGAAATGAGACAAAGACAATATGACCGACTCTATCGGATCTCTGGCGTAGAAGTGCTGCACATTCCCCCGGCGTCCTCTTTGATTCGCAGACCCGACATGTGCCTGAGTCAAGTTAGTTCCAGCGAGCCCGAAAATCTCTCGCTCTCTGGTTGCGAGGGGGGAAGAGCTGTCGCAGACACAGAGCCCGCCGCTTTCCCAGCTAACCGTATCAGAGGAGCAGCCCAAACATCAGTGAGCGTGTACCTCTTCAGAATTAATCCTTGGGCTGTGTGACGGGGGGGGGGGGGGGGGGCACCAATGTATGAGGATTACTGCTTTTAGGGCTTCTGATGAAATTCAAATAACAAGCGCTTGCACAAAGTGTCCTGGAAAACACTCAGCATTTCCTAATATCCCTGCTAAACATTGCAAAACATTTGCCGGAGCACTGCGCGGTGGTCTGCGCCTCATTCGATTTCACAGTCTTTGTTGATATGATAATCAAGTGGTCGGCAAATGGTAATAAAGCTAGTCGATTGATGGACTTGCATCAGAGCCCCTTTCATCCTCGCACTTTATATTCTTTTCCCACAGAGGCTGGTCGGTCACTTCTGAGACGGCTGGATTTGGTTTCTATGTGACAGCCCCCTCACCTGTTGGCCTAGATGCTTATTTTGCTGGGAGCCGGCGGTGTCAGCGAGCACAAAAACAGTGAAAAATAAGGCTTTGCTGAATGGAGTCTTGTGCTTTTCATGCCACATTCCTCTTCATTTATGGATTTGCTTCAGTTTAACATTCAGCCTGACTGGACAACTCATTCCAGTCTTATAAAGAACAACACTGCTCTGTATTGTTGCTTCCTGTCTGCGGTGGCCTCAGTATTGCTTGTCAGCGAGGGTATTCTGCCATCGTCAAATCCTTCTTTGTCTGCGTGGTTATTGTCTGTGAACGCTTCAGCCTTGTACATGGATTAAATGGAAATTGCTCCGTTCGCGTGTGTTTGTGCGTGTGTTTGTGTGTGTGTTTGTGTGTATTTGCAGAGGATTGCTGACTAAAGCCGGAGTACATAAAGAGGTTTGGATGACGGATGGTTTAAAGAGCAGGCAGTTGTCATAATGACGACGTGAAGCAAAAATTGCCCCATCGTAAAAATGTTTTACACATGCACGCCAAGTCCTCGCCAACCTCAGTGTCACCGAAATCAATAGTGGTTAAAATATACGACGGAATAACTTTCACCGTGCTCAAGTAGGCAACATTATACATTTTTTTGGGTAGATTATGGGATTATGATTGCGGTGTAATCCTTTGTCCTCTCTTCTTCTTGCCTTTGCCAGTTTGACTCCATGCCCAGTACAACAGGGTGGATGCTGGTGAAGCCATAGTCTAAGATGGCACGAGCAATATGTCATCCTGTTTACACCATGAAAAACAAATCTCCCCTTGCTCCTTTTCCCTCCCTCACACCTGAGAGAGAAACTTTAATATTGACCTACATCTCCTTCAGAATAATCTGGCTGCTATTTTTGTGCCGTGCTCAAAAAAAACCTGCTCATCTACAGAAGAAATGGTGGTCTGATCCGATGTGACATTTAAACTAATGTTTCCCTGCACAAGGCTGCGCCGCCCAGCGTGGGTCAAACATCTCCCTTGTCTCCCCCACAGTAATAAGACACAACAGTGGGAAAACTCTCAGCTCTCAGCTCTCAGCAAAATTATTTGCATGAGATTTGGAAGCAGGGGTGGCACAAAGAGACTCCGCTTGTGGCTTTTCAAGGTTTGAGAAACAGCCGTGTTTATGTTGTTAGGGTAAGGGGAAGAGGGATTCTTATAAATAATAAAGCAAAAAGTAGGTAAGGTAGATCTATTCTCAATGTCCTGACCACAAGTCCTACTTAAAAGCATGATATATCATTGCGACTTCCGAAACTTTTAACAGCTGCTCTCACCACCTCATGATCAGTTCCACTTCTCCAGCCCTTCTTTTAATGGAGCAAGTTGTAAGATATGACAGAATTTCTACATTAAAATATTCAGGAAAATGTTAAAAAACAATCGGTTTGAAAAAAACAACGGTATTGATGTTGTGTCAAAGACATCCATGTGTCGCTGAGATGTCAGCTGAAGTCATCATGCTAACCAACCAGCTCCTGCTTCGTGATACCACTTTGCAGTTTTATCATAGTTTCAACTGCAAGATGTAAAAGCAGGGAGAATGAGAAATTGGGAGAACACACTTCATTCAAACTTGGCATACACAAAATAAATCTCACCAAAACAGTCTTGGTTTGTCTTCACACAATCAGCTGTAATTTGATCAGTAGTAGTTTACATCAAGTAAGATGTAAAAATATTCCGGCTTTACAAGCCGTCTTCACCCACTGCTGCCCACTGAGTCATAGTCCTGGTCAGAGCTGTCAGAGCTCCTTACTGTATCCCATGTGACCAGGGCAAACTTGCACAATGCTTACTAGCTCGCCCATCAAGTTAACTTTCGAGGAGGGACACTGGCCAATGTTGCCCCTCCTGTTTTCATTTGTAATAATAATATTGCAATAAAGAGTCCCTTCCCTTCCAAAATGTTGACAGTTATTTGCAGGTAAATCTCACTGAAGCCTTAAAGCCCCAAAAATGGTATTCAGAACATCTCTCGTTTCTTTTTTTCATTCATGCTTTCTTATATATATCAGTCCTCCTGGCTTCCTCCCAATCTCTGGCTGGCCCTCTTATTTTCTTCTGTTACATGGTCATTTTATTTCCACCTGCCCTTGCAGTCTGTCGCATTGGGTAGACGGACTCATTGCTTTTGTGGGGGACAGGAATCGGCTGGAACCTGTTGTCCTTCTTATTTCATGCCATATTGTGTGAGTTGTGATTCCAGCTATGAATACTGCCTGTGCGATGCCACCTAAGTCACAGCCGGGGCCTTAACAAGAGAAAACAAGGGTTACTAATACTATGATATTACATTTCGGGACCAGTTTGGCTCATGAATGTTTGATGAGAATGTCCAATCAAGCATAGACACAAGAAAGAGATGAGGAATGGGAGAAGGGGAAATTTAGAAGGCGAGGGTGAATGACAGAAGGGCACGAGGAGAGACGAAGACGAATCAGCCTTGGAGAGAAAGTCAGTAGGGGGAGTGTGTGTGTGTGTGTGTGTGTGTGTGTGTGTGTGTGTGTGTGTGTGTGTGTGTGTGTGTTTGGGATGGGGTGGGGGGCAGTGATTACTTGCTGCTGAGGTAGCACTGCATTACACATGAGGATTTGGAATGGCCCAGATAAAGTAATCTATGATTAACTGGGGCGCGGCTGGCTCGCCACCCTGCCAACAGCTGTAGTCAGGGGCGAATTATGAAATTATGGGATGTCCTAACATTTTATATGCGGCGGGAAATATATCTCAGTATATGGGGAGGGAGAAGGTTTGGGTGGGATGAGAATTATGTATCAAGTCAAAGGTGACAGCCGGCGGGCAGGGAATTGAGTGACAGAGGGAGCAGCGGTGCAATTAAGACAAACTTTTTGTAGTCGACGCATTTGGCAGGGAATTGTTGAAATGCTGGAGCAGTCCTTGGAGGACTTGGGGAGGGGGGGCCGGGGTCGGGGCTGGCGGAGTGATCGCCGCAATGATTGCTGTAACAACTGTCCGACCTGATAACAAATCAAATTATAAAGATGGACACCGTGGCACAGGCCCCGCTGCCGTCTGAAATTGATTGCCGGCACCGGGAGCTGATATTGCCGGGCCTGCTCTGTCATAGTCCATCAGGCGTCATTATCACCAGGGGAACACTAAACCTTATGCAGAGCTGAATGAGGTGGAAGACTTCATCCGCACCGCCGCGAGGACTTTGACAGAAAAACACACAAAACATATCAGATGATTGTTTTCCTTATGATTTAAAGGTTAAAATTCATTAATTTCCGACAGAATCCCGTAACAACATGGTGGGGTATTCGACATGCTAAGTACCAGCGAAATCCGGTCTATTATCATCATGTCTGAGTGTTGCAGGGCTACCTTGATTGAAGTGCTCTCATGTCTTGTATTGCCAGTAAGTGCACCAGTAATCATCTTTGAATCATAGTTTGTAGGACGCATGAATCATCCAGAGGGTACAAACCCATCCCACATTTGTCCCTATTTTTTATGAAATATCTCAGGAATAATAAATGCATCTGCGCCTCCGAGGTATTACGATTGTGCCTCAATATTCACCGGAGCTGCTGAGAATCTAACAGGCGGCTATTTTTATTCCGCCGTGTGATTAGTCATTTACCTGAAGCAGGCTGTCATTGGAAATCATTTTCACGTCTTTAGACAGTTCCTCAGTTCATCCAAATGACAAGTGATTTTGCCTGTGGGGGGAAATAGGGCTCATATTTTATTGAGAGGCGAGACAGTTCTTTAATAATGGCAGAAGTTTGATAATGCTCTGTGAAGTGAATGGACTTTGTGTTGGAGGCCACTTACAGAAAATGACTAAGGCTTCAAAGATGGCTCATTACTGAGGTCTGACTTCCAACACTTTCTAGCAGACCTCTCAGTCATGGTGTCGCTCTCTCTTTTGTCTGGCAGTAGCACGTGTCTGGAACCTGAGATAAACCTTTGAGGCATTTATTGTTGCATTTAATGTCACTACACTGTGATGCAACGTTACTTTACATGCACACAGATACCTCTAAGCACCTCACAATTGGGTTAAATTCCAATTCAGAGGCCTACGCTGTGACCATAATACAAATATCGATGGATCGATGAACCTTGATGCATACAGATTTTTTGAATGGTCCAGAATGTTCCATACTTAAAATTATTGGCCGAATTTACTTGCATTATCTTACTTGCATCCTCACCAAAACTCAAGAAGTAGCCTGGCTTGGCATATAAAAACAATGCATGTTTATGTCTGTTACACTTCATAATCCAATTGCCGAAGTGTAACAGACATAAGAAATGTTAATGTGACACAGTGACGCTCATTTTTACTTTGTTATGTTTCATCGGCCTATATCAGCATTATCGAAATGTTGGTTACGAGTCCAGTAAAAGATGTGCTGCGGTTGCAAACGTGTACGGGTCGCTGCTATGAAGCAGCCCAGACTCACTCAGCAGTGTGTGGGATTCCCTTTTGCTCACATAATGTGTCCACATATACACACACATATGGGATATAACTTGACAGCTCTGGCCTGCACTGAGATAGCGCTGACAACAATACACCATTTTTTTTCTTTTGCAGCAATAAAAGCAATACTAAAGAATTGCCTTTTATAGCCGATATTAAAGTTCCCATGTAGACAGACATGTCTAGTTGGCCTTCAGTCTAATAATGATTACAGCAACGTAGGCAGTATTGGAGGCATTTCCCAGTCGTGAGTTTGGTGTCGGAATAACCCCTAAATCTTTCAAGAGAAATGCTGCACATCTAATAATCCATCTTCCCCCTCCATCCCTACGTAGAGATGTGTTCTCTGTTTCCTTTTGAGTACAAAAGCACATCAGACAGTCTGCCTCCATCTGTCTGTCTGGGATCATGCTTTGGCTCTAATCCTTCTTTCCGGCCCCCTCCAACAGCAGTCTCAGTGTGGTTGTCGTAGTGGAGCTGGTGTTGATGAACTCGCTGTACCTTGCCAAGTGCCTCCTGAAGTGTTTTCCTTGCCACACACAGACCTCCCTAAAAAGTGGAAGGATTGCCCTTGAAATGTTCTCTCCAGCTCGTTGCCTTCGCTGCTGCCTGTTTTACACAGCGCCTTGCTATGTGTGGTGGTGAGGCACTCGTTTTTTTTTCTTTTTCTTTTTTACAGAGATGCATTTCAGAGCCGAAGGAGTATCTTATTCATATCTAGCACAATGTATTCAGCCCGTTTGACTTGTCTCTGTTTCTTAGTGTTGCAGGTTGAATAAAAAAAAATGCATTTCTCACATTTTCACAGCTTTTACAGTCTTCACAAAAATACAACATGGCTACAAAATGAAAACATGCTCTCGGAGGTTTTGGTATTCTTCCCATTCAAATCCACACATTTGTTCCATGTCAGACAAATTGGATGGGTTGTGCCAGTGAGAGCCCAATTTGAAAGCAGTTTCTCTGAACATATTTTTAGTGGCATTCATATTTTGGCATCGGCTGGGCCACTCAGTTGGCCACTTTCAGTGTTGACTGGTCGTCACTATAGTCACAGATCTCGATGCAGGTTCTCATCCACAGTTTGCATTCAGCTCTTTCCTGGATCCTTCTACGTCCTCCAGTTTCCACAAATGATGTCACCACCACTGCTCTTCATGGAAGAGAGCATACATGGATTATGAGATTAGCTCCCTCTTTTCCAGATTCAGAGTACTGCATGAGAACAGAAGCCTTTGTTTCATCTGACATCAGAATATTTTGCTACAGGAGTCATTTATAAGCCCAACTTCGCCCACTGCAGCAAAAATAGATTGAGGAATTTCAATTAATAAATACATGTTAAAAGGGTCAAGGTCAATTTGACACATTTGTCATTGAAAGTTGGAATATGGTGGTGCAGATATGATAATAAATCTCAAGATGCATTGGTGCATTCATTTACATAGAAGCTGTTTTTTTAGAGCAGGCAAAGGATCTTTTATTTGTTTTCCTCACACTCATTTCTGTTTTTTGTCTGTTTACTTATTAATGAAGAGGACAGAGACACAGACGCACACACACACACACACACACACACACCACCCACAATCGTGGTTGGCAACTTGTGTTGAAAAAATAATTTTCTTTAATAAATCATTCTAAGTTTGTGTTAATGAAGTGTTAAATTTTAATGACCCAATCTCGTTTGGTTTCCAGTGGCCCTGTGGGTTCATCCCACCTCCCAGAATTTAAATGAGTACACACAATAAAACAACTTCTTTAAATCTCCATGTAAGGCGGCTCATTTTTTCGTGATCCTCCTGACCTGCTGAATTTTGCTGTTCACTGAAAGCACCAGTGGATCGAATGAATTATTCCTTTTCAGAAACCTGCTATCGAGGCTTTATTTCGACAGCCATTGTGGAGAAGCACTGAGAAGGTGGTAATTATGTCAGTGTTTCTAAGCAGGTATGTGTTCAGCGAGGTGTGTGTCTGCAGATGAGACGGCCTCTCTGATTAAGTTTTAATGACAAGCCTTTCACACATTAACCACACTTTGAGACTGCAAGTCTGGCCTATGGGAAAGCTGCAGACGTCAGAGTACATACTAAGTGTTCAGAAGGATCACTGTTGAGACTAAATGTGCAAACAGACAGACTGACATTTTCGTTTCATTTCATTTTTGATGTGATATATTAGCCTAATAGCCTGTTTTTATGCCTACTGTTGGTTAAAATTGTGACACTAGAGTCAACTCTCTTTTCTGTAGCATTCTCGCCCACTGAGGTCTCTGTCTGTCACTTGAGATGATTGAGCAAGAGTCACCTTGAAGCCTATAGCGCAATCCTGTGGGATCAGACTCATTGCAGTCGTTCGCCTCATTAGCATAATGCTGCCTTTCATTGATTTCTTGTGTATTTTTTTTCTTCTTATTTGAGGACGTTGTGTGCTGGATCAAGATGGTCCATGGGCCAGTATTTTAGTGCCTGGATGTCACAAAAATACTGAAGCTCAACTGGATTTACAGGGTAAACTGAACTATTATACACTTGAAGCTTTAGAGAGAGGAACTATCCATGAACATGAGACTTCCAATACCATGGTTTCATCTTGGACTAGGAACAAAACCTCAAGACTCATTCAGTATGCCACTAATACAAATAAGAAGTTTAACAATTTTTCTCCTATCTACACCTCTCAGTAAGCATCCAATTATTCCATTAGGACCACGTTCTGTTTTGTTGCTTTGCCACTTCACCCTTTTTACGACCACCACCAATGTCAGTGCCCAGTCCACAGTTCCCCAGGCTGTTCTTGGATACTATTTACAGGGTTCTACTTCTAAATGTCGATGTAATTGACCGCCAAAGTCTCTTTATTTATGTTCTTGTGAGTAATTGTTAAAGTACGTGACTTCTAAGAGCAAGAAACAAACAAACAAGAAGCAGTAGTAACTAAATGGAAGTAAATCAGAGCTTTAAGGCTCAAAGGCATTAGAACTTGAGTTGCAGGGGCAATCAGAGTTGTAGAAGTTATTGAAACAAGGTCAGCTGTCCGACCTCCATACACAGCAGCAATCAAAGCTGAAGATAGAGTTGCCTTTCAGTCATTAGCCTGCAGTTTTGCCTGAGTATGCATGCCAAATTAAATTTTGTTGGTAGTTTACTTGATGGATGTGTTCCTTTTTTTTTTCCAAAACCTGTGTATTAAAAGCTTTGCCTGCTTTGTGAAGTGACCAAAGGTATAAGACACAAGTTGGGCAGAGGAGGAACTTCTTTTACACAACAGTAATCACAGGACATATCAAAACAAAAACTCAACATTTTATTTTCACCAGAATGGTCCTCTTGCTTTTTTTAGTGCCAAACAGAGTATCCTGCACTGTTCTGGCATTAAATGACTTGCACCAAACCAGCTGAGAGTCTCCTTCATGTCTGTATAATTACAATCAGTGTAAGAGTGTCTCTGAATAAGAACCACCAGCAGCTCAAGAATAGGACTGCCTTGACAAAGCATTGACAACTGTGGAACAGGCAAAATTAAGCCCTCTCCATTCATACCCCCTAGTTCTTATTATGCACAAGCTATCTCACTGAGCTTGCTTTTGTGCTGGTATAATTACTTAATCTGAGCACTCCTAGGGTGAATTACTTTGTGTGCGGCAAGCAGGCTGCATTGCTTTGATTCAAGCTCCCAAAGGGGAATTGAGGCCCTTTTAATTTTGCTGTTTTAAAGTCGCAAATGTGATAATGGCCATTGTCAAAAGAGATTCACATTCATGCTTGTGTTTCTGTTAAAGCTGCAGTTTTGTTTTATTTTAACAGGCAATATTATGGAAATAAATACAGTATGTTCAATTTTTGAGCAAGATTTTATTGCGCTTTTGTTCTTTAAAGCATTTTATGGCGGGTGTGGAGAGTGATGCGCGGTGCATTAGCGAGTGTCTAGTGCACTATTTTGTGTTGTTTGCTGTTTATAATGGGCCTGGGCAACACTTAACTAGAATGGAGGCCCATCAAGGCAGACCGATAAGGACCTAGGGATCCACTCTAGTCAATTACTGCAAAGTGCCAAGTTCAACTCACGTTCAACTCAGTGGGCCTTTTTATGAAGTACACCAGCTGAGTAAACAAATTAATCGTACATCCATGGTTCCCCAACGCGACCATGTGGCCCAGGGCAATCATACATCAGGCAGAGTGATAGCGGCTGTCTTCACCAGGAAATAGAGGGGTCCCACTATTAAAGATAGGCAACCACATAGGACTCATAAGCTATTGACCATCACACTTTACTCTGCTGCTCAGCTGCACTGTTCTGTCTGTAATGGGTTTTTACACCTTGACACTGGTATTGTGAAGAGGAAGTGTTGCAAACGGTTTACACATGTTATATATTACTGCGGGGTGATACACTGGATCAGATAGAATAGAAATAACAGCTTTTTACTGATTTTTGTCCAAAGAGATCTCCAAATTTGGAAAGAAAGAAGAAAGAAAGGAGTGTTGCTTTTCAGGTTGAGAAATTTCGCTTGTTTCTTAAAGGATAAGTTCACCCAAAAATGACAATCTAGTCTTAATCTACTCACCCCCATGCTGATGCAAAGTTAGGTGTAGTTTTGTTCATTTCTGGATCTCTAGAGTTGCAGCTTTCACCTAAGCAACTGAAAAAGAAACATAAAATGCCTGTTAATGGGTGTTAATAATGATCGCTACACGGTTTACTCAGGATTGCCACAATATATGCCGTTTTTTTTTTTTGTCTACCTAAAATAAGAACAAAGAAATCATGTATTTTGTAGTCATTTTGTCTTTTCACATACGTGTGTGTTTTTAGGGTTGGTCCGTTACAGATAAGAGCGTCAGAAATGCCTTTAATCACCTGAAATTAAGTTTAGGTAACCGAATTGGTAGGGTGGAATTGGTGGAAGTTAAAATGGCACCAGAATATCCGTAGTATTTAAACAGTCAAAGATTTCTTTTTACATTTTAGTTTTAGTTTTTCGCATTATGTGGCCTTTTCATGATTTGACCTTGAAGTAGTCTGATCCAGAGAGCCCTGGTGGATGGGCCCTACTGTGATCCACCAATCAATACAATGTTCAGTAGTCGTCTGCACCAGAGAGAGAGAGAGAGAACATTGTATGTGTGTGTGAGTGGGCGTGCACTTTGTGTAGCGAGAACCAGAAGCAGAGTGTGTGATCTGCAGCCCTCTCATAAATGGAAGCACATAACTCCAAGTTGAAACTAAGTTACAAAGTTGTTAAGCCTGTAGAGCTGAGTGCAGTTTGTTCAAAGCTCTCGGGAACACAAGTTGTTTGGTGAATTTTAAAAAAAAGTTCAGTTCAGCGCTTGCTCTGATTTAAACTCTGGAACAATATTTGTTTGTGTACGCCCGTATTTTGAAATGCGGTTTAATGCCTGCAGTTGCAGCCCCCGTATGTGCCTTTTGGCTGATAAATAAACCAGTCACTTCACTCAGAAATAGATGAATAAATTAATCACAGAATCAATTACATATCTAGAATTTAGGATATTAATTATTAACTAAAAAAAGTGAATAAATTAAATAAATATTTTACTCTTTAAGCCACATTTCTTCCTCTAAAAATATTTAACAAAATTAAAATTCTGACCTCATCCTGCTAAAGTACATAAACAGAATCAGCTGTATGTACTTGCTAAATGACATACATGAACCGTAGGGCTAATCTATATTTTGATCAGTGAGAAAATGTTAACTGCTTTATCAAATTGCCAGATTTTGATGGTCAAAGCTTGAATTCTAAGTCAGTATCTATCTATTGATTTCTCTGCCTTCTGCTTTGGTGTAGCAGGAGTTGATTTTCCTGTCCTGTTAATATAATGTCAGGTCGACTTCTCCTGGTCTATTGTTTTGTGGTTGTGTGGGTATCGACCTGTCTGACTGGACAGTCAGTTTGTGTTTTGCTGTTGTCTGTATCTCCTGGTACCTTAATGTATCTCCTTGCTGCGGGAGAGTTGTGTTTTAGTAACGGGGGGGCTGCCATCCTTCTCTGTTGTCAGATTTTCCGGAGGTGTTGGCTGGTGTTCAAGAAGGCCTCCAGTAAAGGACCCCGCCGGTTAGAGAAGTACCCAGACGAGAAGGCAGCGTACTTCAGGAGCTTCCACAAGGTAAACACACGACTGAAACACAGTTTTTTGCAATATGATCAATGGGATTTTCATGCAGTTTGTTGTTATTGATTAACTTTTTAAATGGAATACTGTACAGCAAAAAGGATATGTCAACATTTTGCCATTCGATATCAATATTATCCCACTTATTTTCTATAAAACTTCCGAAAATAGTGAGATATGCCGGTCACTTTTTCCCAGACTCATGGGGAATCTTAAGGGTGAAGTATAGAAGCATTGGCCATCTGTCAAATTCATAATTTAAACAAAACAGGGGCAGTGTTGGGTTTTGCATCGCTAACCTAGGAGCTTTGGGCTTAGATGTGCTGCGGTTAGCAGGTTAGCATGCTGACTTCCATAGATAACTGTGCAGCACAGTATACAGATGTCATAACGTCACAACTGTTATTTATGCAATAAATGAAAGATCTTAAAAATATCTTTAAAAATATATTTTCAAAGACGTATCCCATCCAACCCAATCGCCAGAATATAAACTTTACATTTCTTTATGATGCAATTTTATGTTTCTTTGGTTCAGTTACCAATTTTATGTTGTTCTACTTATATTCTGGTTAGGTCTAGGCAAAAACCTACTCAGGTTAGGGTTAGGAAAAGATCCTGTTTGTCCCGATGTCTCCTTAGTAACACCCAGTGGTGTCAAGCTTTCAAATGTTGAAATGCTGTGGTATTATGTCAAAAATATCCAGTGGTTTGGCATATACAAATGTTTAAAAAACAGTCTTGAACAGTGGTCATTGGCTTTGCGGCCTTCTCCACTGTAACCACCACGGTCAGTCCCGTCAACCTCCTGGTAAAAAAGTAAGATTTTAATTTCCAATCAATTCTTTGAGATTATTCAGTGGACCTGAAATAAGAACCAACCTTAATATCTGAGGTATTATTTTAAACGATTTGATAGCACCCTGACTTTTTCCAGCCAGCCTTTTTCCCGTTTGACATCACTGAAGTCTGATCCCGCGGACGTTCACGGTCCCACGCGGATCGTGAACAGTTAAGTGCATCTTTGACTTTTTGAATTCCAAAAGCAGATTAAACCCGGTGTGTCACTCCCCCGGGAACAGTCTCTGGCCGAGTCTAAATGCTACAGCTACATCAGCATGCACGGCACATTCGTCAGACGACAGCCAAGGGTTTCATTTTGCGATTTGGCCAACTGGTGGAATTAATTAGCTGTAGCTGATAAAATCTGACGCCAGCGGTTGCCCACCAAAGAAAAAAAAAAACGAGGAGCCGGGCAGAAGATGTGTTGTCTCAAACGGAGCAGAGAGAATGTTTTTATTTGACTGTAAAAGATAAAGATACGCAGCGTAGGTGTTTTTATATTGTATTAAGAAAAGAGAGCGTATTAAACCCAGCTGTTCTGCACACTCCTGCCTTGTGTTCATCTCCATATAAAAAGAGTTCTGTCCACTGGCCACAGATGATGGAGTTAAGTATCCATTAAGACGCATTTTTGCAACTTTATCTCCTCCTCTGGGCCTCTTTCCCTCCCTTTTGAAAGTAATAATCCAGAGTATAATATCTCTCTCCCCACCTCTTAAGCCCTTTGAAATACTCCAATTATGGCTCATTATCACGGTGGAGGGAAGATGATGTTAAAGGAGTAGCACCGTGAACACTGTTTTAGAGTAATGAGAGGAGATAACAGCAGATGATAGGGGACTTTGACACTGGATTTTTCTACATGGCTGCAGTCTGAGGGCTGATTTAGTCGTCTGCAGCCGGCTGTCTGCTGCCATGTAATTATAAATCAAATTGGGGGATTTCTCTGCGGAAAAAAAAACTTAACGTTTTCCTCGACTTTTTCCGGAAAGCATCCGGGCGCGAGCGTCGTAGGTGTTTTTTGATTCACTTTGTTGGCATCACCTCGCTGCTACACTATCAGCCCGTGCATTGTGAATGAGGCGGCTCTCGGCCCACTGCATCATACTGTCACGGAGGCGTCCTGTGTGGCTGCAGCCGCCTCCACCCCTCTCCTCCTCCTCCCAGAGGCGTCTCATACACCCGGCGCTGGAGTGAGCGATGAGTGCGCGCATGCACCAGTGCACCTGGTAATGCATCGCCACAAAGATCAAGAAAGGTCCCGTCTGAGGGCTTCATTCAACGCTGCAGTGCTTTGGGAGGAAATAGGCTGCACTGGTGGCTGATTTACAGAATCAACACAAAGAGGATTGGCTTTTCCCTACTTTTTTTTTCTTTCTCTCTCTCCATATCCTCCTCACTCCCACTCTCTCTCTCTCTCTCTCTCTCTCTAACTCTCTCTCTCTCTCTCTCTCTCCCTCTCTGTCCTCCCCTGTGCCTTTTTCTCTGTCGGAGAAAGCGCTGGTCCACACAGTAAAACAGTCCCTGAATATTTTTAGCAATCTTTTCAGCCCCTGCGAAAAAGTTGTTTTCCTGTGTGCTACATTTCTCGAACTCTCCTGAGCTCCTGACAAAGGCAGCCAGAGTGGGAAAAATTGAGCTGTATTTAAATGGATAGATATGGCATTTGCATAAAGAGGTGAAAAATAACCAGTAAAGGCAACGGGGGCTTTTGTTTTTTAGCCCAACTCACACCATCGACCGGTTGATCCCCTTTTTGATCAAGAGCAGGGGCTCTCAAATGTATTACTCAAAAGTCTGTATCTTGCTTTTATACTTGTCAGGTTGGGGATTCAACAAAATAACATTAAATCAATTAATCACAGTGACGTCTTGGAAGAACTATGAAAATAACAGACTTGTTATACAATAATATGGTTGAATTAGATTTATCTGAATTTATAAATCTACATATAGAGAAAATAAAAGGGATATTGTCATTATTTAGCGTATTTAAATGAAATGTTTTGTTGTGAAAGCACAGGAAGGTAGTGACAGATGTAGCTATGTGTTCCAACAAAGGAAAACAAGTTAAAAAAATCCAAACTTTCTTGTTTTGAAAAACTTTTGCATTCATTTTCGAAGTTTACGAGGTGCACCTGAATGCAACACGAAGTCCCTCTGTGTGTGTCAAACTCTGACAGAAGCACAGATATGGAGCGAAACAGCTCGCCTGCAAATGACACCAAAACGTGGCAGCATCGTTTTTTTCCGTTACATGACTATTTTTGGTGCAAACTTTTTACCTGGCAGTGTGGCGGATAGTCTTACGGGATTTAGGCCAACTCGGAAAAAAATATACCCACATTCGGCCCTCGGCGGAGTCTGTTTTCTGACTCATATTCTTACAACTGCATTCACGCTAGTTGTAGAAATTGTGTACAGGAGGAAAACAAGGCATATTGTGTGTCTGCGATTGAGAAGCTGAGAATGTGATGGCGCAGTGGCTTGTAATGGGGTGAATGGTGTCTCTGTCTCAGCTGTGACTTGTTTCTGCACTGTGTAACTTCAGTGAGAGTGGGGGATCACAGCGTTACATACATGTTCACGTCAACACACAACTCTACTTGATCCCTCAATTTAGCATACGGTGCCAACATCAGGTCAAAATGTCAATTTATCAAATACTTTGGTTTGCCACTAAATACAAGCTAAACTATTTTCATCGGCCTCGCTTGTACATTGTGATTTACGCTAATTAGCAACTATTAGCCTACTAACACTGTGAACCAAGAGAGAGATAGAGAGAGGGGAAGCTTGGTAAACGTCAGCACCGTCATCGCGAGCATCTCTGTAACTCTTAAGTGTACCCGCCAGCGGGACTGCGGACGCTAAGTCTTCTTTTTACGTGAGATTTAACTCTCACCTTTGAATAAACTCAAAGAAAGAAAGGAAGACGAGGAGAGGAGATGAGGAATAGGTCCCATCACAAGTGATTCACTTTGCTCGGACTCTCTTGCGCCCTAGGCTGGGAATGCACCCAAACCTCTCCCTTAGAAACACAGCTACACACACACACACACACACACACACACACACGCACTCAAAGGGAGACTTAACACATGCGCACTTACACATTGAACACAAACAGAGAGAGAGATGAGAGGCTGGTGGAATTCACGGCTGAGAAATTCCCCCTTCTGATGCTTGCTTTGTGGCACTTATGTGTATGAATCGCCCGCCTGGGGACAAATACATACTGTATCTTCACCTCATCTCGTATAAAATATTTAGATGCTATCTTCGAATAGGATAAGAAATAACGAATGGAGACATATCTGCCATCTTTCAATATCCACGGCCTCCCGTCTCGTTGTATTTCCTCGATTTGTTGCTGGGGTGCTTCTGAGGCATTTAACTCGGCCGCCGAACACGAGGATGATCGCCGTTCAAGGGGGGAATTTATTATATGCGGCATTATCTGGCGAGGAAATCTGTCGTCCACATATGTTGTGTGCGTTATTAGGTCTGCTCTTTTAATCTTAAACAGTCAAGCTTTACTATTCGGGCAGCGAGCCCAGCTAATTCATTCCCAACAGTCTGGCAGAGGGCCCACAGTTAGCACACAATGGACTACAATAATGTAATGGGCCTTATCTCCCAGGCAGAGCGAACACACGGACGACCGTTGAACAAAATGGCCTGTAAATGCGGGTGATATTCAATTAAATGTAATCTTCTCTTCTTCTCCCCCCCCCATTCACGATCAATCTCCTGGTAAAGTGATTTAGATGCTTTTGATCGCCCTCCTCGCTATTGACTGGAAAAGCGATTTCAAGGAGAGGCACTCGAAAACGGTGGATGCACAGGACGAGCATCAGGTCGCGTTTATTCAAAAAGTGCTTTTTAAAATAAATAGCAATGCATCACAGGCTTATGCACTACAACACGGGAGCCAGCGCACTGCCGGCGAGCTGCCACCGCTGATGATTTCCCACCTTTTTGAAAAGAGCTTTTTGTAATCAGCAGGAAAACGACGATTATTTATTTATCCCTTAAGATCACACACATTTCTGTTTTAGTTTGCCATCCTTTATATGCTAAGCCTCTAAATACTATTGCACTCTCAGCAAAGCAGTGCAAGATGGGAATTAAGCCTTGCTGCTGCTGCTGCTGCTGGCTGTGTTCATTCAGGGTAATGTGCTGCTGCCACTCTCTCCCCCCTTTCTCTTTAGATCACCGAGCTCCATAACGTCAAGAACATTACCCGGATGCCGCGGGAGACGAAAAAGCACGCCGTGGCCATCATCTTCTGTGACGACACATCCAAGACATTTTCCTGTGAATCGGGTAAGTGCCTCTGCCCTGCATTCATAATTAAAAGGGGGAGGCATTTAAGGTGCACCATAGTCCACCATACTTTCACGCGCTGGTAGATTTTGAGATTTTTAGGCTCTCTTCCACAACATGTCGTGAAGATATATCAAAACACTCAATGAGGCATTTCTTTTCTCAGGTGTATGCAGATTAGCACATCTTTAATTAGATGGCCTTGTCAAAATGTGTGGAATTTTAAAGGTGCATTGCACTGCTAACTGAGCTAAATAGCTAAAGGCATCTACGGTTAACAGCAATGGTCACTCTGGTCAAGTGCTTCCCCCCCGTTTGTTTTGACTATGGATTCGACAGGAGGCAAACTCTTACATAGTGCACCTTTAACAGCTGATTTCTCAAAATTAATTTTATTCTGGTACTCTGAGGCAGAAATCCCATATGTTTACAGATCTTAAGGCGTTCCGCTGCGTATGTCAGAAAAGTAGTATAAAACCTTTTGTGGCTGCATGTAATCACTAATTGGCTTAGTTGCATTGTGGGTAATGTAGGCGCCAGGTTTTGAAAAAGGAAGACAAATGTGTGGAATAACAAAGTGGAGCAATTTTGATAATTTGTTTTTAAACTGTCTGTCATGAGTCCAGCAGTGTTTCAGGAGTGCAATGCTGGATCAGCAGACTGCTTTTTAGAACCTGGAGCCTACATTACCCACGGTGCATCTTAGCTACTGAGTGACATCATCAGAGGCAATTTGACAGATTAAATGCAGCTTCCTCTGGAGCAGTAATACAATTAAAATATATATATTTTTTACACATGCAGTAGTATTCCTCAAGACCTGTAAACAGCCTTTAATGTGTAAAATCTTGGAATTACCCTTTAAATGAGACTTGTTCAGCTGTAGGGGAACATCTGAGGGAAGAAAGGATTCAGTACTTGGGTGTTTCTTTTTTATCTCCTGAATGCAAAGACGCGTGGCGGTAAGATGTCAGATGAGGAGTTTGAGAGTTGGGTTTGTGGAAAAAAAAGTTTGTCAGGAAGTGGAGGAAAGAAATCAGAAGTCAGGGGCAGAAAGAGAAAGAGAGAGGCGGAAGAAGCGGCGGAGAACTGGTGTCGAGCCAAGGGATGCTCATTTGCCGCTATATTAAGAAGTGGGAGGATCTGTTCCGAAATATTGATTTTCATACTGAAGGTATGAAAAAACGATATTGGGCATCGTTTGCAGTGTGTTTCAACCCAATTATGGACTGTAACAATAGAGATTGCCTCCAGTACGTGGACGGAAAGCCAAAAGAGGCTCGTGATCCGCGTACGGTTGGCCTGCTCTTAAGTTGCAAATAAGCGGAGGTGGATGAGGAGGAAGCCGGAGGGCGGGGGGGCGAGATAAGGTGGATGCGCCTTAATGTGCTAAACTCAATCTTAACACCGGCCTCGTGGATGTGTGTGTGCATGATCAAATACCTGTTGATGTAGAGCAGCAGTAAACCCCGGGGGGGGGGAAATATTAGTGAACTCAGTGCAGTAAATTTCCTCTTGCCTTTACTCTGTTTCCCATCATCCCCCCGCTCTCTCTCCCATCTGGATCATTTGATCATTTCCATGCCCAGAGCCTCCCCCTCTCCCCCCTTGCACCACCAGATGGATGTCTCTATCACTGTGTGTCCACTGACCTCGCGTAGTCCTTCACTTCCTGGAAACCCCCCTTTACATTTACACCCTTTGCTTGCATTAATGATGATTTAAATTTATTCCAGGAAGGCGATTTTTATCACTCCTAGTTGTAAAAAGGTGTGTTTATTCTGCTTTTCCGTATATTAGGTTTTGAGAAATTCTCGAGTTTGAATTTGCCAAGTCCAGGTGGGCCAGGTTAGCTACATCCGATGCTAATTTGGCACGCGGCCATTCCACCATAGCGTGATGTCAATGGGAGTGTGGATCAGAAAAAACTGAAGCTGGCAGTCCGAAAAAGCGAGCGTCAAACTTATTTTAGGGGGCCGCCGTCCAAAGCAATCCAAATCATTTTGAAGAGTTTTGTAAAAGGGGAGGAAAAGAGTAATTAGGCCTCATGATGATTGCCTGATATTTTATTTTAAGAAAATAACCTTTTGATGCCTCAAACCTGAGCAGTGTCACGCTGCTTTGTGTGCTGTCAGCGAAAACACAGAGCTGAAACCAAGACTGAGAAAAAAGCTTGCATGTTTTGACAGTCGTGCGCTTTGAGTGCATCTGTCAAACACGCGTCACAGAGAGATAAAGACAGTGTGACCCGCAGATTGGATAATCTGTCAACTAGGTTCCACAGGGAAATCAGGGAAAAAGAAGTAGAGCATACAATATTATCTCTTGTGTTCAACAATAGCGACACTGGTCCACGTGCCAAGAAGGATTCATTTTATTTTTACATAAGATTTTAAGTCGATTTTAGCAATACGCAGTGGACACCTCGACATCAAGACAGCAGAGACACATAATCTTGAAGACAAAGCGAAACAAAACCAGAAACAGTGAGATAGCCCACAATGACCACACTCACACACTACACTGTCCTGAGGTCAGCTTTCTGTCTCTGACATAAAAAGGAATGGCGGATGATATTTGTAAGTATTATATGCGGGAATAAAATGAGGAAAAAATGTTAGAATGTGATATTTTCTGTTGTTGCTATGGTGGTTGCTATGGATGTAGCTTGCAGGATTAGGTCTTTTTTTTTTCATTTGTGTAGATTTTGTATGTATGTATTTATTACTTAATATTGACTAAAATGGCATTTCATAGTTAAGCACCGGTTTCATTTTGTTTCGTTTCAGTGTACACCCTGGACTGTCCCAGTGATGATCTATTTCCTTATGGTTTTCTTTAATGATATCCTCGACAGGAAAACACCAAGGCGTCCTTTAAAATTCAACAATATGATATATGGTTAAAGCTTTCATTCTAATAAATGAAGTCAGTTTTGTGGACAAACGCAGCTGTTGCACATGTTGATGTGAGAGCCCACAGCCCACTGCAGAAATTCGAAAAGACAAAGCACGCTGACACACAACATCCCCACACGCTCTTTGCTTCTACATCCTATTGCATCACGTGCCTACCCCTCCACACGTGCGCCGACATCCTCCTACCACATTTTCTCCATGCATGGCACATAGACTCGCGAGGCTCAGCTGCCTCTGTGCTGATGAAGTGTTTGTTTGGCCGATTTTTCCACCCAGTGCCCTCAAAAGTGTGGGAGTTTAGAGGCACTTAAAGGCCATAGTAACTCTGAATGGAGAGAGTTAAAATCTGCAGGAGTCATGAGCTGAAGTGCAGAGCTGCTGCCTGTAAGTTTGTGTGTGTGTGTGTGTGTGTGTGTGTGTGTGTGTGTGTGTGTGTGTGTGTGTGTGTGTCTGCACATCTGTACTTTTTGCTTTCTGTTGTGTGAAAATGAAGCGCTCCAGGCAGCAGCAGACCTTTCCTTCACCCTGTAAAGTTGTGTTGATCTGTGCCATTGGACACCGGAGTTGATCTGACAAACAGGCTGTCAGGCATTATGCGAGCTAGTTTGAAGTGGATGAAGTGAAATTACGTCCACGAACGCATATTACGCAGGCATGGGTTGACTTCTGATCATTAGACACAGAAACCATTGTGAAGTTTCCCCCGCTTCCTACACGAGTCTCTGCCATAGTTACATATCCCAGAATTCCACAGGGCTTGGATTTAAGAACCTTCCGAGCGATAACCAACTCTGGCATTCGCCTCATTTCATACCTCAGTAACTCTCACCAAAAGCTCACATAAGACAATTGGAAATCTTCTGCATTGTAAACAGTGCTCCCCCCCCAACCTAACAGGAAGGAAAATTGGTATTCGCAAACAACAGACTGCCACGCAGACCTCCAGATTTGATTTGTGAAATCATTTGTCTCCACTTAGCCTCCAATTAAAAAAATTCATTCGTACAATGAATGCCCTCCCCCCTTTAAGTGCCAACTGTCACATGTTGTAGATACAACTCCCTACACAGAGCTCAGCCTCTAAAACCAAGTCTGCGGCTCTACAGAGCCGATGATCATAACGCTTCATAATCACAGTGAACCCTTTAAGGGACGATGTGTAAGATATGGCCAGAGTTTAAGGTTGAAACATTCAGGAAATAGACGAACATTATCAACAAATAATGCGGTTTTGACGTCGTGTAAATGACGTCTGTGCATTGTGTTGCAGAGAGCTCCAGTGAAGTTAGCATGCTAACCAGCTAATAAGTAAACAACATTTATTCACCGTGTGTCAGGGAAGGAAGTTTTTTTTTTGAGTTTTTCCACAGAAAAATACGACTGGTCACCTTCTGACCAGTCCTTTACAGAATAAAGACGAGCTTTATCGCCTTGCTAACTCATTGTAAACCGTAACAGTTTTGGTTTGTGTTTCCCACAATCCCCTCTGGTTTGATCTGAAGTCCAGGCAAACTCCACGCAGCAGAATGGGCCACTAGCTACAAGGCTAACGGAGCTAACTACAGCCAAAGATAGCTAGCAAACAATATAGTGAGCAGCAGTTGTCTGCTAAACTAGTTATGTCTTGGAGCTGCCTTCACAGGTTTAAGGTTTAATTCCACATTCCTTTATTTACTTTCTTGCAGAGTTTTATTAAAAAGATTGAAACCATTCTTGTGTGTAGGTTAAATATGTAGCTAGCTAAGAACAAGAGCCAGTTAGCTTATGAAAATCCCCAATCTTGGCGCGCAGGTGGTGGAGTGGTTAGAGCGCATGCCATAAACGCAGCCGACCCCGGTTCGATTCCGGCTGGAGATCCTTTGCTGCATGTCACGTCCCCCCTCTCTCTCCCATGTTTCCTCACTGTCTCCTACTAATAAAGGTGTCTATGCCACAAAAAATCTTAAAAAAAAAAATCCCCAATCTTTTTAGCTTTGGTTTTAGAATTGATTAAACAAACAATAGATAATGTGTTGATTAATGTGCTGCTGCTGATTACCGGCAACAGCTGGTTAGCTTAATTAGCTTAACACACACATTGGAAAGGGGAAAATCCTGCCTTGGTAACAAAATCTGCCTACCAGACAATCTGAAGCTCACTAATTCTCAAGATATACAGTATGGCGTTCTATGTCATGCTAAGCTAAGCTAATGGCTGGTGGCTCTAGCTCCATATTTAACACTACAGACACGAGAGTAGTTTCAATTCTCTCATCAAACTTTCAACAAGGAAGCACATAAGTGTACGTATTCCTTCAGCCATCTCTTCCTGTTGAAATGTTCTTTATTTTTCCGTTTCAATTAACTTTTTCTGCCCTCCTTCAATTTGGAAAATAGCTTATTGATTGTCTGAATAGATGATCACCAGTTCCAGCTGTGACTGTGGCCATATTGTTCTAGCAGAGCTACTTATATTGTACAAGCTTGGAAGTGAGTATTGGCAAAGGAGGGGAGGAGAAAACCTAGCATTCATCCGTCGTTGCCTCCTCTTTTAATCTCCCCCGAATCGATGGCATAGATTTTCCTCCCCCCTGGTTACCGCTGGCTGCGCTCATGTCCTGTACATGCAGGGTTTTATTCAGAAAACCCTCCCCTGATTTATGTGGATGTGGATGTGTTAACACACTTAAAGGCAGCGGTAGTATAATCTGGACAGTATGTTTTATTATGTGTTGTGTGTGGAGGAGGTGTGTGTGTGTGTGTGTAAGTGTGTGTGTGTGGTGTGTTTGATGGTGGACATGCCCTAACACTGTGCTGCTGTGTGTGCAGAGCTGGATGCAGAGGAATGGTGCAAGCTGCTGTGCGTGGAGTGCCTGGGCAGCCGTCTCAACGACATCAGCCTGGGAGAGCCGGACCTGTTAGCAGCGGGGGTGCAGCGGGAGCAGAACGGTGAGTGCCCAATTAGTCCCCGCTAACACAGACAGCCATTCGGGGTCAATCTCTCTCTCTCACTCCGCTCCGCCCCGCCACTGAGCAGTTACGGTTTGCAGTCCGGGCTCGTGTGTGTGTTAATGCACCGAGCACCTCGGAGGGTTAGGGGAGCTGAACAGCCACTGTCCAATTAGGCCCAGCTAATAAGGGCCATTTTTTGTCAATACCTGATCTGAAGTCCCCCGTTGCAGTCTTTAGTTACATTAGCAGACTTTGGTTCAACTTCAGAGGTATGTTTGGATGTGTGTGTGTGTGTTGAAGGAAACCTGTGTGTAAGAGTAAGAGCACAGGTCACAGGCTGTGGTAAGGGCTCTGTTCCAGGCCTAATGAGAAGTGCTGTGCATCACTGGCTTCCCTCATAATGAAGCTTGTCACAGAGATGGATGAGATTATGGCTCCTAAAGCCACGTGAAATAAATGTGCTTCCCCGCATATTCCACTCACAGGAAATGGGAAACGGGAAAGGAGAGGAGACAACAGGGGCGCTGCTCTCACAGTGGAGCTCATTCCCTGTGTAATTTGTAAACTCGCGGAGGGAAATGGAAAAGGCGACGGGCAAAGAAGAGCATTTTAAAGTTGTAAAAAGGCGAGTAATTGAAAAGAATTCGCCGTCACTTCAGACCATTTCATTTCACCGCAGCCGCAAAGCGAAATCGTATTCTTCAACGTAGCTTGGGCCCGTTTATTAAAGATGCACACATTTTTTTTTTTTTTTTTTTTTTTTTTTACTGTGTTGAAGTGTAACAACACAATCCCTCTGGTGCTCGCCAAAAAAAAAAAGAAAAAGAAAAAAAAAGAATAAAGTTTGCCATGTCGCTCTGCTGCCTGTGCAGTGGGAGACTGGGGGGCTCTGCAGCCACATTTCAATTAGTATCCCTCCCCCAAACAGCGAGCGCCGATAATTAGATCAGAGTTCATTTTCACTGTCCCTAAAAATACGCCGTTCTATGACACTGCCATTTTATATCTGCCGCAGACACATGTCTTATTTTGAATCATTAAGCGTAATTAGTGAGAACTAATTTAGATTATGGAGATCTCTCTCCCTCTCTGTCTGCCTTAGAGAGTTGGTTTAATGTGAGCGGGCAGATTTGGCTGCTTGATCCCGGTGCTGCTCGCTGGACGGCTAGTTAGACCCACTGTAGGCGGAGTGCTGTCTAAAAATACAATTTTTAAGGGGTTGTTTAACTCTTCATTTGCCAAACAGATACAAAAACAGAAGTGAGTCAGGGGTAAATGCAGTCAGTTTAGTGTATAGTATTCTATGTAATTATATTCTATACTGATTGGATGATTGCATAAAAAAGATGTAATGTGGTGGCAATGTTTTAATATCCATGTGTTTGTTAAATACTAGGCTTCCCATCCCTCTCATGCTCTATATCTCATTGAGGACTGAAGAATAATCCATCACTTGATAAGAGCTGATCCTTTATCTTAATCAGGCTCCGCTGATCCGATCAAAGCCACATCCAAAACTATTCAATTAAGGTTAATCTTAATCCGTCTTTTTAAGAATACGGATACGAATATCTGAGAATCTTTGCCCCTGGAAACAGTTGCGGATAACATCTGATATATTACACCTACAATAATGAATTGTTAAGAACAGATAATTGCTACGGGTTTTGTCCTGCTAGCGGTCGATATTTGGACACCCTCACAACCGAAATTCTGTCTATTTAAGCCTGAGAGTAGTTTGACATTTTGAGGAATCCACTTGTGTTTTCTTGCTTGGAGAAAAAATGGGAAGTTTGACACCATTTTCATTTTTACGTGAGTAAAATGAGGCCACTACCAGGAGATGATGGTATGGGGGAAACAGCTAGCATGGCTTTAGCTTGCCTACCAGCAACTCCAGTTAAACAAGATGAGATATGATGTGGCTTCATGTAGCTTTGTAAAGAGCCAGGCTAGCTGTTTCAAGCCTCTGTGTGAGGCTGAGCTAACTTGCCGTTGACTGATGCTACATATTTAGCATCGGCTATTGAATGCATGTCCTGTAGCTAGCACAGGCTCTGCTCTGATTTCCATTTTAAACTACAAAGTCCTGTAAAAATATGATTTTTGAAGCTTTCAAATGTCACCTTTTAATTCTTTGAGCAGCACAAATGAAATTCCGGAAGCAGACAACTGGACAACTTTCTGCGTGGCTACTGCAGATACAACATTATGTGTATATGTTTCATAATTTGATTCCGTTTAAAAGTGTCGTTTGTGCAGGTTTACCCTTTTTAAATGAGCTTATTGTCAATCTTTCCAGAACGTTTCAACGTGTACCTGATGCCCACCCCCAACCTGGACATCTATGGGGAGTGCACCATGCAGATCACCCACGAAAACATCTACCTTTGGGACATCCACAATGCTCGCCTCAAACTCGTCATGTGGCCTCTCAGCTCGCTGCGCCGATACGGACGAGACTCCACCTGGTTCACTTTTGAGTCGGGAAGGTGTGTGTGTGTGTGTGTGTGCGCACGCATTGGAGATGAGTGCCAGTGTTGTCTTGTGCGTGCGACTGAAATGTTGGCAGGTTTGGGAAGGAAGGAAAAAAAAAAAAAAACTTTTGGAAGTGTCATAAAAACTTCAACAAAGCAACTTTGGATATCCAAAAACATCCCGGGATATCAACATTTGCCGCAGAGCCCTTCAGGCATTGATGTGACAGGTGCCTCTGTGAATGTGTGTCTTTGTTTCCGTACTGTATCGTCTCGCACACATGTGTGTGTTTTGACTTCAATGGGCCGTTACATCAATGCGCCTCTCTGTAAGTGCACATTCAAGCATGCATATTTTGTAAATCAGCAAATCCAAGAGCGAGCGCGATCAAAGTGTGCGCACTTCTCTCTGTCTCTGTGTGTGTGTTCCTGGCGCAGGATGTGTGACACAGGAGAGGGTTTGTTCACGTTCCAGACGCGGGAGGGGGAGATGATCTACCAGCGGGTCCACTCGGCCACGCTGGCCATCGCCCAGCAGCACGAGAGGATGATGGAGGAGATGGAGAAGAGCTCCCAGGTATGTTTTTTTTTTTTTTTTTTTTTTTTTTACATTTATCTGATATCTACAGCGGGCTCACACTGACGCCAACAGTTTTTTTTATTCTAGCGCTGCCAACATTACAAACAGCTTATAATGAGTGCAAGTGTCAGGAATACTTATTTAAAGCATGCGTCACCGTCACACACTCGATAATATATCCTGTTGCACCTACTGCTAGAAGCGTCGTCTCTGCATACATCTGTTTTATGTTTAAAGGGGCACTCTGTAGTTTTGGAGAAGAGATTCTAACTCAGAATGTTTTTATTTACAATATTAATGAAGCGATAATACAAACTTTTTCCATAATTGAATGAAACGAGCTGTTCTCAGACGAAAATAAGGTCCCCAGAACACTGTTTGAAGCTCGAAGGGTGGCAGGGTCCGCCACATATCAACAAAAGTAAATCAGTGTGGAATTGTGTTGTGTTGTTTCGCATGTTGTCTCGAAAACTACGATAGTTTGTTGATTTAGTTCGTTGAGGCATTGAATAGTTAAAAGATATTTCTCTTCTGATTAAAATTTTAAAACTTAAAAAGAAATAAAATAATTCCCTGTTCGCCTCTTATTTCACTGTCTGTTTGATTGAGGCTGATCAATTGAGGCTGCTGACAGCATTATTTTTAGAACCCAGGGACGGCAAAAGCAATGAATTGTGATTTTCACAGAAGATGTTTACAAACCCAAACACACACACACACACATAGAAACACACATTTCTCTCTCGGTATTGCTGCCTTGGACCGGGAGTCCTCCGACGCCCCACCGTCTTGGCCTCCGCTCCCTCCTTCTATCACAACACCAGTCCATCCCCTTCCTTCCTTCCTTGCTTCCTCCCTCCTTGCTTCCTCCCCTCCTCCCCGCTATCATCTGAATTCTTTATTTATGTAGGCCTGCCCAGTGTTTGATGAGCCTTGACCATATGGCCGTGCTCTTGGACCCCACCATTTGGGAACGTTTCCAAATGCAGCACTTACCCTCGGCTCTATAAATCACACGGACGTCGAACCGGAACTGACCACTCTGCAGTGGCAGAATGGGTGGACTAACATGTTTACCAGGGACTATTGAAGTATGTCACACATTAGAGATGAAGCTTTCAGTTTTCACGCCGCAAATACAAATCTTAAAAAAAAAACAACACCACAGAAGCTGGTGGCATGGCGACGGCACAATCCCATATCTCCCCTATCTCGCCCGCCAAGCGGCTGGTCAGAGCAGAAACGCGCCATTCAGGCGGCAACGCGCCGCACTACGCGCCGTCTTTGTTTTTCCAACAAACCCAGAGCAATTTCCCCCCGCTGTGAGTGAGTGACTGAGGAGTGACAGAAAGTGAGAGACACTGTGAGCTTTCTTTTGTCTCGTTTCAGATCCACTCCAGAGAGACGCTCACCAAGTCCATCTCCCTGCCACGCAGCGCCTACTGGCAGCACATCACGCGTCAGAACAGTGTGGGAGATCTCTACAGTTACCAAGGTACGGGCACGAAGTTACTAATTATCACACGCGCGGCTGCTGCCATTTCTTCACCTGCCTGTGGCAGCGTCAAAAGAGACAGCCGGAGAAACGGGAAGGCGGAGGCAGAGGGAAAACTACACCCATACATGTGAAAGTGTTTATCTGAATTTATTAGAATTGTATTTTATTTCATGCATACAATATTATATACACAGCCATAAATACAGGACGTCACCCATTACTCCATCAAAGAGAACAGAATCAAACCACAGCACAACAAATATGAGTTCAGTGTCAGGAGCTTATTTCCTTTAAATAACAATGACTTTGAGCTAGTATTAAACTGACTTTACAACGAACAACATCACCCGGCGATAGAAAAGGTCTCTTGTAGTCACTGACTAAGTTCTGCCCCTGCCAAGTTTTAAAATGTTGTGCAAATGTGGGATAAATTAGCTTGTCTTTAAAGTTATTTTCTTAGTTTCTGCCTTTGAATTTCACAGTATATCTTTAAGTTGGGCATTTTTCTTTAATGCCACATTTGGTCAGGGATTCTGAACCTGGAGTAAAACAAGCTGCGTACTCGCCATTTTTCTTGTTCCTTTGTCATTTTTCCACTGTGGGAAAAAGAACTAAGAATTATTTGCTAATATTGAGTAAATTCCACTTATTACTGTGCGGTATAAAAGCAGGTCTCAGGGAAATCTGAACTCAAACACAGCATTTTCCATTTATTTTCAAACCGGCGAACACCATCAGCACCTACTTATTTTCTAAACTGGAACCAATTTATTTTCAAGATGTCTTGCGAGGTAAAATGATCTTGCTGCACGGACGGATAATTTCACCACTATGAAGACATTTTCTCCTCAAATTAAGTGTTTATTTCTTGTATTTTAGCTTTTCCTCTTCTGCAGTGCATATTTAACCCTTAAAACAAATGTACATTTAACTTTTTTAACATATTTAAACATTTGTAAATGTTTGTATTGCATTTCATCCTTTTTCCAGACTTATGCCACAAGGCGCACCACATTGCGTTTCACTCCACATATTGTGTATTTAACAAAACCCTCGAATCCTCGACCTTCATCGGGCATCTGATTCACAATTTGAAACAACATCTTAATTCTAGAGCCACGGGCAGCAGCAAGCAATCAAAACAGAGGCAAAATCTTGATAATTGATACGAGACTTGGATGAATTGTTTTGTCCGGGCTCCACTTCAACCTCATGTGAACTCCTTTTGTTGATAAAATCTTTTCCTTTCTTCCTTCTTTCACTTTTTCCCTCTCAATATTTAATTTTTATCTTGAGGATGCTTATAATCACTTATTGATGTTGTGACTGCTCCACGTGTTTGTGATTTGATTTCCCTTCCGATCGGTTGTCACATACTGTGGCTCCAGTGTTCAGTCTGGTGTGGTCCCACTTCGTTCTTCCGACTTCGATGTGTCCTTGTGCATCGTGTCGCAATGTGGACGCCAGAAAGAAGTCGTTTTGCGTTTAAACTCAGAGCGCTTGAACAACACGTTGACGGCCATTTCTAGTATTTGACAAGGAAGCACGAATGAAACGGTATGTCTACTGACGTCTGCAGCGTGTCACCCTCGTACGATTTCAACTCGGCAGCGCGTGTATGAATATCATCTTTCAATATCCGAGTTGAATGTTTTCCAGTCGGAAAAACGCCTTTTCCGGATAATTCAGGCGATTCCGACCATCCCATTCAAGTGATTCTTAAACAGCTACAAGCAACAACTTCACAGCTGCAAAATAAGCTTTCAAACCGTCGTTCATAGAAGCATAACATGGAAACATCTGAATGACGTATTTATCTCTGAAGTCTTCTCAGCCGTTTAGAAATCATTTTGAAATCACACTTGAGTTGAGTTGAGTTGCTTTTTTCCGTCTGTCGTGAGAGAGACAAAAAAAATATTATTGTGTGTTCCTGGAGAAACTAAATGTGTGTGTGTGTGTGTGTGTGTGTGTGTGTGTGTGTGTGCGTGCGTGCGTGCGTGCGTGCGTGCGTGCGTGCGTGCGTGCGTGCGTGCGTGCGTGCGTGCGCGCGCGCGTGAGGGAGAGAAAGATAAATGTCACCCTAAATACGTTAATATTGCAGCAGGTGCTCTGTAGCATCCAGGCTCAGCGCTGTATATCCCCTGCTGCGTGCACTTAAATGTACACATAAGAAAGAGTGTGTGTGTGTGTTTGTGTGTGTTTGTGCGTGTGCATTAATGTCGAGATGAAGACCAGAGGCAGAAAGGTGATTAGTGAGCCGATGAGATTACGCTCTGTCTATGGTATTAGTTGATTAGTAGACTTATCAGAGGATTACGGGCCTTTTGGCTCTCGCTGATAGGGCACAACAGAAAGCCGGGCTGAAAGAAGATGAAAGTCGCTCTGACGTCATCGTTTTCTTTTGAAAAAGCCGAGGCTGGATGTTGTTTTCCTTTTCTTTTTTTTTCGTTTTCATTATCAGTTAATTGTGGCTTGATAAGCTCAAAAGCAAATTATGAGCCTCCCAAACACCAACATGTTTTTTTTCTCTTTACTCACATACATTAAACCTAGAAGCCTCCACCTCGGGGGTCATTATTTATAGACCCGTTCTCCGTAAACTCTCCCTTTCAAAACTCTTCCTCTGCAAACTCTGGTGAGCACAGGAGCTCCTCTCTCATCCATCACCCTGGCATCTCCGCCCGGTCCTCCCACACTTTTCCTCCGCGTGTCCGTCCGACTCAGAACCAGCCTCCGCCTTCTCCTGCTCAAAGCGCGCGACCGCCATCTCCCCCTCCTCTCCCCCATGAATAAAATCGAATGCATCGGTGTGTTTGAGGACGCGTCGGAAAAAAAAAGAGGTCTCGTCAGACAAGGAGGACTGCAAGGTGATCGCGGCGGAGTGACAGGAGTTTAACCCGCCGGTGTGACGCGGGATGTTTGGAGCGAGGAAGGCGTGTCGGGAGAAGCTCGCACAGGAGCTGCCGTTGCTTTTGACATGGCTGCGAGCTATCTCGGATGAGGGAGCGCACGCACAGTAATTGCATTGAGTCCTCATTGGCAGAAGGTCTCCACCTCCCTGGAGCTCTTTTACATCCTCTGCTGCCTGTGCCGCAACACAGAAACTCCCATCATGACCTCATGTGTTTGCACCTTTATTACGGGTATAAACAGTTCTGTTCCGCTCGTATTTGTCTCCCGGAGTCATAGCGCCGTCGCATCACAACACCCAGACGTCAGACACATGCTGTTAGCTCACTCTTTACAGTCATATCAAGATTCATGGAGGCCATAAACGATAAATGTCCATAAATTTAGTTAAATATGATGTAAAGGGACTTCAGATCCAGACTTTTTCTTCAATAATATATCAGTAACCTGGATGATTGATGTCTGTACGGTTGTAAACAGGAAGTAGCCAAAGCAAGTGTAAATAAATAGATGGAGGGGAAAAACACTGAGCTGTCGACGTTTTCAGGTTTAACATTCAGGCCTTTCATGACGTTCATCTTCATCTGTTTTCCCCAGAAATCTGAATTCTGATTGGTCATCCTAAGTGCCACCCTAAAGGATGACTTTCTATCTGCCCAGTTGTATAAAGCCTGTGTTTGTAGGTTTAATGCACTTATTGTAAGTTGCTTTGGATAAAAGTGCCATTTAATGAATGTAATGTAAAAAATGTAAATAAATGTAAACACGGGAGTGTGAGAAAGTGTGCGACACTGTAATTTTGAGAATTAATGTGTATAAGAAGTGGTCATTTAATGCCCTTCCAGCTCACTTCATGCCTCCCCTGCTTATGTCAGTGCCCCAATAGGGCCCCCCAGTCCCAAAAGTCTGGACACGGCCCTGTTTTATTTAGCCCAAACAGATAAACACAACCTGACACCCTGACGTTAGGGACTGTCTCAGAAGTGCACGCAAAATGGAAAGAGAGAATTTGGGATTGTAAGCCGACAATCTGGACCTGTTATATACAAAACCGCCTTTTTTAAAGTAAAAGCAGAGCACATAGTGACGCGATTTCAAACAGCTTTCTCCACAAATTCATCCTTAATACATAAAATGTACGTACATGTACGTATTTATTTTACAGATGTAGTACAGTTGTAGCAAATCACTTTAAGGAAATACGCCTTTAATGATCATCTGGTGTAAAATATAATGTTTCCACTGTACACATGTGTCTCTCTGTAATAGTAATAATATTAGCAAAAACTATTTGGGTGCAAAACTGAGGTAAGAAATCAGGGATTTGGACCACGATGGGCCGGCTGCGTTCGCTCCTTGGCCGAATCACTGCGTGCACGATGAATATCCAATCAGCACAGTCAATTTGCTGAGTCATGCTCGGGCTGCTTTCAAATACCCTGCGGGCCCGGGGGAATAATTAAGGAACGCCGTTCTCCTGTCCCGTCGAGGTTTGCCCACCTATTTGTTTATTTCTTTGCCTCAGTTAACGTGGGGGGAGCTGGCAGAGAAGTACAGTAAGTGGATTATTTTAATGGATTTCACATCTGCCTTTTTAAAATGTAGCTGGAAACTCCTCAAAAAAAAAAACACATCCCAAACGCCTTGTTTGCCGTAATTGAAAGTAATCATTGTCAAACGTGTTTTGTTTGAAAGAAATTGAGGGACTCGTAGCCTCTGATGTGCTGACCTTTTTTTAAAGTAAAACCCAATGTAGACGTTTTAATCTCCACAAACGATACCCGAAGACAATGCATCTCCTCTCCGCTGCGTTCCACCTCCACTCTCCTAATGTTATTCACTCTTTTGCATTTCAGTGAAAACTGCTCTGTTCCAAGTTTGCTGATGCATACAAATAAGTGCACTTTAAAGTTTTTTCGAGTTGAGAAAGCAAGGCGCCATGCCTGTCGGAAATGGTTCAATTACCAGCTCTAATAGTGGAATGGAAAAAAGAGGGAACAGGAATGCTTGTATTTTCTTCGTGGGGGCCATTTTTATGCGATTTTTTCATTTTTTTTGCCATTTTATACACAGTCTCTCTCTCTCTCTCTCTCGCTGCATTTCATTGTGCTCTACAGTTTAGTGCTGAAGCATTAGCAATTCTAATGGGGATGGAGCGCTGTTCTTGGTTTGATCGGCTGGGAGTGATACGAGGGGATTTTACAGAGAGGGAGCAAGTATCAAAGGCACGGGGACAAGATGATAGGAGAGCAGGACGATAACACTATCTTATCTGCAACAGGCGACGAGGAATAGAGTAGATGTAGATGCAAAGAGGGGAAAAAAAAACGGAATCGCATGAAAAATTCATTGCGGCCAGGTAAAGCTGGGTTCAACTGTATTGGTCTCTCAGTGGAGGCTTGGGAGGAATTTGAAGGAGCATTATGTAGTTTTTGGGAAGACATTTTTAGATCAGAAGATTTTAATGCTAACCTAGACTTAAATTTAATAAATTGTATTTACAAACTTACCTTGAAGGACAACAAAGTTTGATGCTGTTTTATTTTGTTTAGATGCGGTGGACCCTGCCACCTTTCCAGATCCAAACATCGTTCTGTTCCCAGAACAGCTTGTTTATTCATTTATGGAAAACAATATATATTTCTCAGTTTGTATTATTTGTAAATATTCCAAGTTTCAGAATTTATTTTTTCAGTACTACATGGTGCTCCTTTAATCACAGTCGTCATCGCGAGTTATCTGAATCCAAACTGACATAAAGTGAGTCAATCTTGAAGGCCGCGTTGGCTCGATCCTATAATCAAGGGTGTTGTTGCACCTGTGGCTGCTTCACCTCACAAAAGACACAAAGCTGGATGTCAGCAGCCTTGCATAATCCTGATTTTTTGTGGTCCACGCAGCTTTGCTTTCTCCGGTTACAGCTGTTACTAGGGGTGCCATCTGGGTGATGGCACCGCAAGGAAAGGAAGGCGCAGACAGGTGTGTGTGTGTGTGTGTGTTTCTGTGTTTCTGTGTCTACATACATGCATGAATAGGTGCTTGTGTGTCCAGGTCCGCCATTGTATCTGTCAGCATGTACGGTGCCCTCCCTGCCTGTCCTGTCTGCTCCGGCCCAGCAGCTGCCACCCCGGGCCAGATAGGATGACATGACCTTCCCTGGTAATGAAAAGGCACTGACAAATCACTGTCTGAGGAGGAGGAGGAGGAGGAGGAGGGATGCTGACTCCATCTTCTCTCAGTGTTTTTTTTACAACTATTTTTTGTGTGTGTCTGTGTGTGTGTGTGTGTGTGTGTGCTGTGTCCAAACGCGTGGCTCTCGTCAGGGGTCGGGCATCACACAACAAACTCTGCTGTTTATGACTGAGGAGATGATGAGATCTGCTTCGCCCTCACTGTCTGCTCTGGGCTCCCTGCCTCTCTCTTTTTTTTTTTCCAGCCCAAATTGGCCTTGGTTTGAGGGGAGGGATTGTCTTGGCAAAGATGTGAAGAGGATATGCCTGGTTGCGCACCACTTGTTTCAGCAATCTATTAAGCACAACGGCGAGGAGAGAGAGAGAGAGAGAGAGCGAGAGAGAGAGCATCCCCCCTTTTTTTAACCTACAGTATTTTTTTTTCTTCTTGAACACAGACTGAGCTGCGTTTAAAACATTTAGCCTGAGCTTTGTCTCATTTTTCTTTATTTCGGGGAGTGGTGGAAGGGAAAGACTGGCAGACAGAGGTGTGTGTGTGTGTGTGTGTGAGTGTGTGTGTATGACTCACCTGTTATGGCTGGTACTGTTTTGGGCTCCTCCTCACACCCACACCAGCCCCTCTGCGCTTCCTCCTGCAAGCTGTTCCCTCCACTCGCGCAGGGGAAAGTGCTTTTTCTCGTGTTCTTCCTTCTCGTTGTCCTTCTTTACTCCTGCTTCATTTCACTTCACGCACATTTCTGTTTTTAACAAGACTCATCCGTCTTGCTTTTTCTGTGGTTCTGACATGCACACACACACATGCAGCCACTTGACATTGATTACCAGGCTGACTGGGTCATGTTTTATATCCCGCGTCGTGGTGAGTTGGCAGCCCATGTCGCGGTCTGAGCTCGATTCCGTTTGGTGGCAGCATGAGCGGTGCTGCTTGCCACACACACACAGGAAAGCCTGTGTGTGTGTGTGTGTTTGTGCATTTTGTTTGCTATATTATGAATGAACTTTAAAGGAGATCTATATTATGCTTCAGTTTTTTCCCTTTCCTTCAGTGATTTATATAGATTATTATACTCTCCCAATGAAAACACTGCTCCTGAAATGCCTCGACAGTAGTTCCACCTTTAAAGGGTTACTATGTTGTTTTGGAGAATTTTAATATTTACAATATTAATTAGGTAATAATACAAACTCAGATTTTTCTTTCCATAACTGATAAACAAGCTGTTTTCAGAGGAAAACAAGGTACCCAGAACACTGTTTGAAGCTAGAAGGTGGCGGGGTCCGCCGCATATAAACAAAGTAAAACCTCATCAAACTGTGTTTTCCTTTAAGGTCAGCTTGTGTATTTAGTTTATTCAATCATGAAAACAAGGAGTTTGTTCATTTAGGTTGTTTACGCATAAAAAGATCTTCCTTTCTTCCCTAAAACTACATAGTGCACCTTTAACTCTGTGACTTTGTGACATCACACTATTTCACCATGTCACACATTTTCGCAATGTATGCCTAGCAGCTAGTTTGGCACGTAAGAATTGATTTAGCACAGCTGCTCTGTTGTAGTTAGCGGTGCTGGCTCAGGCGTGTGTGAGGACCAATCAGAGGAGACTGGATACTCAGGGGGGCCTTAAAGAGACAGGAGATATTTTTGGGTGTTTACTGTAAGCATGTAAACCTATTCTAGTCGTAACCATGATAAAATTATGAACCCAAAAAGAGAAGAAAAAGCCTCCTTTAAATTCAGTCAGCACAAACAGCAGAAAAAATAAAATACTCTCTCTGTCGATTTTGACTGTGGAAGCTTCCACAGAAAACAAATTCCCGTTGTTTAATTTGTTAATCAAATTTCAATTAACCTCCGGAGGTAAAATCGATTTGAATTGTAATAACTGTATTGACGTGCGGCTGCCCGTACTATCGGGCGCTGTAGGTTAGAGTTGATCACAGTGTTGCGCCTCCTGAAACATTCATCGGCGGCCACTTCCTCCTTGTTCGCTGCACGATCAGCATGATGCCAGCCACTTTATCCTGGGCCCACCTCGCCGCGCACGTCTCCAAACACATTCTAATATATTATTAATGGTCTCGCAGTCGCACGGAGCAGCCCCCCTCCACCCACAAGGATCCATTACTCCCTCACGGTGCAGTTAACCAATATGAGCTGCAGAACAAATTGGTCCAATTAATTTAAATTAAGGTGGAGAGGGAGAGAGAGCAGACCGTCCAAACAGATGAGACAGGATAGATCACTCTGCAATGAAGTTGCTTATTTGAGGCGAAAAGGCTGGCTTTCCATCACAACTTAAGGATTGTATATTTGTATTACGTGAGCCACCTACATCAGAGGGCTTTAAGAGTTATTCTTGTAGTCTTGATTTGCACATAAATACATCAGCATGGACAGTAGCTAAGCAACAGTTGTGCCGTGAATATACCGTCGGAGAAAAAAAACTGGACATGTTGTTTTCTGATGTCCAGTATCGGCGAAACAGATACGCTTATTTCCGTTCGGCTGAAAAAAACGAAGTGCTCCATTGATTCCCCCTCTCCACTTTTTCTCTCCACAGGAAGCGGCCTGACAATGACTTTCATCCCTCGAGCACAGACGTTCCCCAGCTTTCTGTCTGACGAGCCGGAGCGGGAGGAGGAGAGCCAGCGCCAGGAAGAGGCGCCATCGCCCTCTAGTGGCCGCGAATCCAGTTGCAGTCTGAGAGCCCTTCAATGACAGAGAATTGCTCTCCCACGATTGGACACTTTACCCTCTGCTGTAGAAAGGTTGTAGAAATATGTATAGGGACATGTGTAATATATCATTTCCTGGTGAACAATAGTGTCAACTGTAGAGCGAGTGGGACTCGAAAAGGATCCCTAAAAGGGGTGATTCTTGTGTGTGTTGTGTGACAGCAGCGAGATTGCACCAAAAATCATGTTAAATGTAGTTTTTAAGTTGTCATTATTCCCTTAAAGCCAGCAGGACCCCCCCCCCCCCCCCCCCCCCTCCAAACCTCTGCACTACATAGTACTAGAAGGTAAAAGTACTAACACTGTAAAACACAAAAGTATTTCCTTCTGAAATTGATGAAATCATACCGGGTCTCATTCCAACAATGTGCCGCCTCAGCAATCATGTTCCAGAGAAACTCCACCATCTATGACACGCAATCCTCCCCGTGCTCGCTCCACTTTGCTCCCTTCTCAAAGAATGTGAAATTGATCAATGCCTTACACACAGAGAAAAAAAAAAAAACGCTTCACTTTGATGGCAGTGATGAATCAGCTAAAGCCCTTAATCAGTTACACCCAGCAAAAAAAAAAGGGGGGGGGGGGGATGGGAAGTCATTCAGAAATGTGCTTCAAGGATATAGAAGTGGACTGCTGTGTCAGAATTGATCGAATGCAACCTTCTCCCAGCCTCTACTTTAGACTGCCAACCCCACATTACACTAAAGCAGAGCAATTTGGTTCTAATGGCTCGCCAGCTCTTCTCCAGACTCATATACTGCACAGTGTGTGATAGCTGGTTCATTAGCAGAAGGAAAGAGGTGAGATGTTGGTGACCTGATGGTGCGAACTGTGCAAGGCAGAAGTAAAGTGCTATGTCCGGTTTTAATATTGAAATTCGGGAGGAAAATAGCTTCAGTATAAAAATCTGTTTAGCAAAACAGGCAAAATTCAGAATTTCTGACCCAGCAGCCCGACAGCTACCTTACGGTCAGTCCCCAGTGCTGTCTTGTTTTCATCATACTAGCAACAACAATGTTTCGGGAAGTCCAATAATCTGCTGACAGTTAGATGAGAGGGTTGGTGCGGCTCTCATTGCTGTACAAAAATGGCCAGTTAACCCAGTTAACCCAAGCAAGACCTGGAAACAGGGTAAACAGCTAGCATGGCTCCATCCAAAGCTAACAAAATTGGCCTACCTGCTCCTGTCAAGCCATAGCTTGTTGGTTTTACACTTCAGTTTTCATACAGAATAAACAAATGAGATATATCTTGTTAATTGGAGCGCTGTACAGGGGCTAGTGGGCACATTTTATGAGCAGAGCTAGCTTAGCCAGCCATAGTAGTGTGCCCCTTTTTCCTGTGTTTGTGCTTAGCTAATTAAGCTAACCAGCCTTTGGTGTTACAACTTTGTTTTTAGCATACGGACAATATCTTACATGAGAAGATTTATACCACTTTCATGTCTATATGAAACCACAACTTGTTGCTTGTACACTTCAGGTTTCATACAGAATAAACAAAATATATCTTATTACATTTATTTAATTAGTGAGCTTTGTAGGTGCTAGGTTAGCTTAGCTTGTTTCCCCCTTTTCCAGTGTTTGTGCTTAGCTAATTAAGCTAACCAGCTGTTGGTAGTAGCTTCATATTTATCATACTGTCATCGAGAGTGGTATCAATCTTCTCATTTAACTCTAAACAGAAAGAAAGTATTGCAATTGAAAACACATAATTTGACCCAGTAGCCTGACTGCTACCTTATTACTGCCGGTTTCCAAGCCTTGTTTTTTGTTTATTAGCAACAGTATGAACCAGAAAGAGACATTTTGGAAAATCCACTTATTTGCTTTCTTGCCAAGACTTAAAGAGAAGACTGATACCAGTCGCATGTCTGTACAAAAATATGAGCCTACTGCCAGCAAGGAGCTTAGCACTAATCCTGGAAACAGGGTAAACAGCTAGCTTAGCTCTGTCCCAAAAAATTATATATATATATATATATATATATATATATATATATATATATATATATATATAATTTTTCATACAGACATGATGGTATCAATATTCTTATCTAACTCTGTCACATTACAAGAAGGTGTACATCCAACAGAATTACGACAGTTAAAAACACACACTTTCTGATCCAGTAGCCTGAAAACGACCTTATTTTCAGTGTCAGTTACGAATGCCGTCTTGTTTTCCATTCATTAGCCTCATTAGCAACCGTGTTAACGAGAAAGAAATCATGTTAGAGGCCATCCTTGATCACCAAAAGACCATTTTAGTAAACCCCTTCTGTAGCATGTGAGTTTTGAATTCATCTGTCCCTCAGTACAAGACAATGGTGGCGATAATGTCCTCCTTGAGTAAGAAGTGCCTTTCCGACACAGACCACAGAGTGTGAGACCTCACCAGGGCGCCGTCCTCGGGCTTTGAGTTTACCTTTGTGGATAGAATTTAGCTCTGTACCTCTTAAAAAAATATATAGTCTTACGTTTTCTCTCTTAAATACCGCAGACCCAGCTGTGAAAGGCCATGTCACGTTAGAATACTCACAACCCTAACTGAAGCAGAGCCAGCTGAGAATAACACGTTACCTGTTGGTAGGTGGGTGTAAGCAGACACTTATCATCCATTTACATTTTTGTCGTAATTTTCTTTTACACATTTTGGAAAAGACACGATTCTCTTGGATACAAATATTCCAGCACTCATGACAATCAGTTTAAGGCGGCAAAGCACCTGTTTTGTCCAGATATCAAGTTACAAGAACTGATTATGTGTTCAAGTTTAATAGTCTGTCACTTTATTTTGTATTTAAAGAACTCACATTTTACATTAATTTGAGCATCGCATGACAAGTGCCCATCTACCAATGGGTCTACACGCGGAGCCCATAGTAACTGTTCGTAGAAGTATAAGACAGTTGTTGATGTCTGGCCACATTTCTGCCGTAGTCATCTTGAGTCTTAGCTCAAGTGTGTTCAGTATATATATACGTATAATAAATCCACTGCATCTGGACCGTTAGAGCCGTGCTGAGGAGACCCGAGGACGTTCTAGTTGACCGTGTTTACCATTTAAAGTTTTTTGTTGTTCGCCGTAGCAGCTCACTTGTTTAAGGTACGACGTGTCGTCATGATTTCCTCTGTTGTTGACTCTGTTGACTGTGTTTGTATCTGCCATGTTTCGTGTTCCGTTACTGTCAGATTATATGTTAATAGCACTTTGAATACATTGAGTGTAGGACTACAGTTTTCACTAAATGTACATATGTAATGTTTTTGATGATAAAAAAAAGGTAATAAATTGAATGTTCTATCATGTACTGGCATCGTTTTGCTGCCGACAGGAATGCTGGAGACGGACTTTTTGAGGTCATCCGAACATTAGACCATTTGTTCATGCGCTCCGGTGGAAGCTGATGGCGTCACGACAAGGTACGCTGAAGAAGTTCTTGTTTTGAAACTTTGCACATGTGTAGAGGAAGTGTTACCAAAAAAAAATAAAAAATTGTTAGAGACCTTATTTTGGGACAAACATTTAAAGGGGTTTTTATGAGATACAGACTTGAGGTCCTGTACATGCAGTTTCTGTCTAGTGACCACTGAAAGTTAATTATGGCTCTCCACATTCACTGACATAAGCGCCTGGTTGTGTTAGCCAAGATGGCTGCCGAGTAATAAGACTTAAAAGATGTAAAGCTGATTCAGTGGCTTCGCTTGGAGCACAAGGTCTGAATCTAGATCAGAAAGCTGTGAGCCTAGCTCCTTCTATAGGTAACATAACCAGCCTACCAACACCTTGAGAATTACCTGTAAAAAAAACTGTAAATGTTCATGTTATTTTTAGACGTGTAAAAATGTCAGTGTTATGGGGAGTTATGGGCCAGACTAATTGTAGCGAGACTTTGTCATGGTCTCAGGAAGTTACTGCCATTAGCCGGAACAACCTGACAAAAACCCCTTTAAAACCACAAAGTCATTTTCACACTTTGTTGTTTTTACAGATGAAACAAGATAAGACGTATTAAAAAGTGAGCCTCAGTGGTGTTACCTTCAGTTCTCTATTTCAAGTCTCGTGTAAAGTTTATCATGTTAGCAATAGCTTCAATATTTAGCACACAGACTCACTGTCTCCCCTAAAAATCTGAGCATGCACTCGATGATACGCGGTACTTTCATTTTGCAGCAAATGATCCGTTTCCTCGAAAAAAGTTTTTGGCCAGCGATTGTCTTTCTCTTTCCCTGTCATCGCACTCCCACATTACAGGAAATCAACGAGGTAGTGGTGGTTATGACACATTTTTTTTATTTATACCACATTTGCAGTCACAAGACAGTTTCAGTATCGCTGGTCATCCACACAGTATCACAGTCAAATGTACAAGTTGCAGCTTCTACTGTTTCACCGGCAACAGCTTG
Source organism: Diplodus puntazzo (assembly GCA_963678695.2). Lineage (NCBI taxonomy): Eukaryota > Metazoa > Chordata > Actinopteri > Spariformes > Sparidae > Diplodus > Diplodus puntazzo. Next base: position 16,569,531 of record OZ023171.1, on the reverse strand, counting down.
ATGAGAGAATGAAGGCAAAAAACAAAACAAAAACTTGTGTGATTCCAAACTATATATTGTCCCCCTTTTTTTTTTACGTTCCACATTTCTAGCTTGTCCTCATTTGTCTTGTTTCTTAGCAGAATAGCCTGCATATCCGTTACGGCCTCAGCCACTGCCTCCATTTCTATGGAGAGATGAATCAGATTACACGTAAACAACACACAAACCTTAAATATTGATTGAAGCACTTAAGCAAGCTTGGAAATGAAAGGAAAAAAAACAGGAGAAAAAAATCAAACATTCATTGTTAAGCAGTAGACAGATGACGTTTGAGGAGCTAAAGCACAGGATTAGCTAATTAGAGTTTAGCTTTCACAATAAGAGCGTGCTGTAACTAGAACGTAGCCATCCTAGATAGAGAGCCCATCGGGGGAGTGCAACAGTCTCAAGTGATGGTACAGTTCTGACTGACTGCTTTTCTTTTCCGTTAGATGATTAGACACCATTGTCAGGCTTTGAATGGAAACCAGGAGGGATGAAAGTAAAAGGAGAGCAATTACACAGGCTTTTGTCAGTCATTTTACTCGGGGGTTAGGGGAGTGAAAAGAGCCATTATACAGCCCTTTGTCTGCTCTTCGTGCATGACGGCTACTGTCAAATATTGTTTTGCCCAAAACAAATATTTCCTCAACAGTAATTATGAAGAAACATACTACATTTAATTAGCAGGAGCGGCGCTCGGAACAGCGTCCTGAGACTCACGCGAGCACCAGCTTGTCGACTCTTTTTCCAAACACAGTGTGAATATTAATCAGCGTCAGTGTGATCCCTGCTCAAATAAATAATCAGCATTTATTTTTTGCTGGCTGTGACAGATTGACAGCTCAGATCAACCGGTACATCTTATTTACGGCCGCTCATTTGCGATGATGCTGACAACGGGCTTTGTGCGACCGTACGCTCTGCAGGTTGGCGTAGACCGGGCAGTTTCTTATCGGCTTGGACTTCTTCCTGGGATGCACAGAGATGTTCTCGTAGAAGTTTGGCTGTGAATGTGCGTCAGATTATGTTAGTAAATGAGGTGTTAGACAAGGAAGTGACAGACGATAATGGAATGATGATAGCAAGGAGTAGCTTGGCAAAAAGTATTCAAATGTCCCTCTGAACAGGCTGAATGTGAAATATTTTTTTGTGATAGAAAATTACATCTTTACATGACACAGCTGATATTACAGCAAAAAAGGTGTTATATTGTATTCAATAAAGTTATATTACGTAAAATTCTTAAAGGAGACATTTTATGCTCAGGTTTAGTTCAGTTTCATAACTTTACTTCAAAATGCTCTGTTGTAGCTCCTGTCTCTTTAAGGCCCCTCTCTCCTTGAATATCCAGACTGCTCTGATTGGTCAGCTTGCACATGCCTGAGCCAGCACAGCTAACAACAACTAAGCAGCTGTACCAAATGAATTTGTGCTGCCAAACTATCCGCTTTAGGCATTAAGTCACAGAACTTAAAGCGAGACTACTGAGGGGACATTCAGGAGCAGTGTTTTCTGTGGGAAAAAGGAGCTTCTGTCAGTGTGGACAGTGACCTTTTATAAAAACACTAAAGTAAAGAAAAACCATAATGGGCCTCCTTTAAAACTGATGAGATAAAAAGTATTTTCAACCAATCTGTTGACATTTCGACAAGCTGCTCTTGTACATGATCCAAAAGCCGTGACACTGTCAGTGCTCGTGAAGCGGCATTAGTGAAGTCAGCAAGTATACATACAACGTATCAGGGTACATGGTGAGAGATGAGCTGTACCAAACAAGATTAAGAGTAAAGTGTAACGGGTTTATAATGAAGTGCCTGTCTGAAGAGAAGGTAAGGGAGTGCCGTAAAAGTGTCAAGTGTAAAGACAAGAGTAGATATGATGAGTGACGCGAGGCTCACCTGTCTCTGAGATGGGTGCAGTTTGACTCTGTACTCCTCTCTCTTGGTCTTCTTTCTGTGGTGATTATTGGACGAAAGACACAAAACGACAAAAGAAATGTAGGTTTGCCATCACATTCTAGCCCCACCATCAGGTCAACATTTTAATCATTCAAAAACTGAAACAAACTACCTCCAAAGTTAAAGACATTCCAATCAGCCGCCACTCGTACTCAGTGTTTGCTGTGAAGTAACACATATTGAAAAAGGTGCAATATGCAGGAATCTTAGCTGAAAACATTAGTTTGAAATAATGACATCTATGTTTTGTGGTGCAGAGGTATCTATCGAAGTTAGCATGCTAAGCAGCTAGCCCGGGCCTGTCCCGGTCCAACATCCCCGTGTTAGTGGTGTAAACACCAACACTCCCGGGTTCTATGAGCTCCCAGTCTGGACCACTAAATATAAAATCAACCGAGCTAACAAGCTAACGGCAGTTAGCAGGTGATATGTTGCCCCCGTTTGTTCTGAGCATGAATTTGACTGATAGCCACGACTTTTATATTGCGTCTTTCACATGCCAACGTGCTAAATTAAGATGGCGAACACCAGCACCCTTAGCAAAAAGTAGTTTATTCAAGTGTACAACAAGTATACTTATTTTATACTAAAACTGAGGCAGTATACTTGAAATGTCCTTTTTACGGTGGGTGAATGTGGTTGTGAATAAGATGATGTGTAAGACGGTTGTGGGTTAATTCACATCCTTGTTCTGTTGTTAAATTGTGTCGAGTTAACAAAAATGATAAAAATGTTGGCTCCGTGACTGAAGGGGTGTTTTCCAGGAGAGGCTTCCCGTCAGTTAAGCTGTTGGTGTGTGTGGTAATATATGAAGATATTCTGGCTAGAACTTGCCAAATTACAAGTACTAATAGTTAATATATCTTGATCTAAATGCAGATTAAGGTCAAGTCATTGACTTGTGCTTACATTTAAGTTAACAGAATAAAAATGTTTTTCACTACACACATTTGCATTGAGGTATTATTTCTGTGTTAAACCTACATGTTAATAAACTAAAATGTGGACTAGAAGTATATACTTAGTACACTAGTAGTATATAGATGAGTGTACTTGTTGTATACTTGAAAGTGTACTTCTGTAAACTTAAAATTACCTTATAAAGTATACTTAAAGTATACTTTTATAAACTTCAAATGTTCCAATTTAGTCCAAAGAAGTATTAAATTAGTATACTTTCTAGTACGCTACAAGTACATGGTCCATAGTATACTTGCTATACTTATACTTGTACTCAAGCATACTTAATAAAATTAACTTCAAGTATACTACTTTTTGCTAAGGGCAGAGCCACTGGAGTGACTTCTGTTGATGTTAAAGTGCTCAAAGATCCGAGCATTTTGTGTCAATTAATAGAGAGACCCATCATTGCTTAATCAGGATTAGTTTTGGACTTTTGTTTGCTGCAGACCGATGAAAACACACTGCGGGATCTTACCTGTGAATCACTACTAGTATGATGATGGCAACGAGCAGAACGAGCCCGGCAGCACCAGCCCCGATGTAAATATACATCATGTACGTGGACAGGCTGAAACCACCTGGATATAAATTCAGAGAAAATAATGAAAATCATAAAATGAACGGAAACAGCTGGAAAGAAAATGGTTTTCACTTTAGCAGAAAACAAACACCACTGTGGTTGAATTGTGTTTGCGGTGAGTGACACACATTTCAGAATATCTTTTAGTTCATGACTCACAGGTACGACACACGCTAAAGTACTTGTAGTGTGCAGTCTCACACACCTACACACACACACACACACACACACACACACACACACACACACACACACAGCTTCCCAGCAACAGTAAATAGAGAGCTGCTGCAGGATGTGGTCGTTTCAGCAGATGTCTGCTGAATCGTTTGACATTAACGGATACAGCATTGTTTCATTGTATTCATTAGTTTTCATCAATCAATGCATCGCTCAGACATGTTTACATTCATAAATCATTTTTTGAGAATTCATTATCTTGTCACACGTGCTGTATACATGTGTATGTTTCGCACTGCATGCTGTGTGTCTGTGTACCTGGAGGGGGCACGGTGAGCAGCACTGTGGTGGTCTGCACCCCTGCGTCTGTGCTGAAGGTGCAGCGGTAGAAGCCACCGTCTTCCTGTACCACACCTGTCAGGTGCAGGCTGACATCCAGGCTGTCCGTGCAGCTGACCCTGCCCCTGTCGCTGTAGTCCTCGGCCACCAGACCCCCTTCCACCTTCTTGCACACTCCGATGATGCCCCAGGGGTGGCCGTGCAGCATCTTCTCCAAAATGACCTGGTACACGGTGCCGTTGTGCTCGTGGTTACAGCTGACGGTGAGGTTGTTGTCCTCCTCGGCCACCAACTCTGTGTCCGGCGTGATCGGCTCCGGGGTTGGGGGCTCTGTGCCGTTGTCTTCTTCCGGGGGCTCATCTGCAAACACAGGAAACGTCTCGTCAGAGAAAGAAAGAAGTCTGAATGCGTGGTGGAAATTAAAGGCTGGTACAGTAGAATCTCATGCAAGTTTCATTTCTAACATCGATACTATTCTTAGTCATTCAGCGGGGGCGCAGCAGTGTAATAGCTTAAACTTTCCTCAACATATCTTTTACCTAAATCTTCCACCTGAATGTTCCTTGTCCAGGGGCCTTGAGGGAAGGTCTGAACGGAGCAGTGGTAGAGCCCGATATCCTGGTGAGTGACGTTCCTCATGGAAATACTCCCGTCCATAGGCGTTGTCTTGAGGAACTCTATCCTCTCCCGGTAATGGTGCGAAAAGGCCACTCCGTACTCTGGATGGAAAACAGCTATCGGGTCCTTGTCTGGTATTTTGGTCCAGGACACCATGCTGAGGTTGCCGTCCCAGGGGCACAAACATTCAAGCACCATTCCTTCCTCCAGGCGCACCGTGATGGCATCTTTCTGCGGGACAGCAACTGGACAAAATACAAGTTTTTAAATCAGAAGTTTTGCCAAACAAATCAAAAAAATAATCTAAATTACACGCAAGAGTAATCAGTTGTTTGAATAGAATCATAAACTTCCAAGAAATTACATTCACACCTATGCAAAGAGAAAGAAAAAGGCAATGTTCCCCCCCCTTCCCCCTTAATCTTCTCCACTTGAAGATTACCTCAGCTATTCACAGCTTCGAGGCCATCCCTCGGGTAATGGTAATTAGGCTAATTTGAGCCAGTACACAAAAACACAGCTGACAATAGTTGGTGATCAAGCTTCCAAGTTTTCAAAGCCTTTTATCTGAGCTGAATGACAACTGATTTCAAGTCCGGTGATGCCCCTGGGAGAGCTCTGGCAAGTTTAGAATAATAATGTCTCGCAAAACTCACAATAACAAGTTTTTCTACCATTTTTTCCTACCAATTTAACCAAAAGTGAAGAAAACTGAGAAATGACTTTAAGATTATAAACTGATGAAGCCTTAGCAAAAACATACAGACAACAGAGGATTCAACTCTGAACAGTCTATATAAGTACTATTATTTGACACACTTCCATTCATGACAAATTACTCTTCTAAAAAAGTTTAGAAATAAGTCTCCAGTCCATACCTTTAAGAAAAGGAAGAAAGATGAGTACCACGAAGTACCAGTGGTCCTTTTGTACAGCTTCCATCTTGCCCCACCGAGGGAGAATGAAAGCTACATTGATGAGACGAGTGGAGAGGCACCCGAGCTGCACTTCCTGCTAGCTCTCTGGCTACAGACGCACTTGAGCTACTGGGGCCACACTTCATGGTAAACCCACTGTTAGCTCATTCCACACAGAGGGGCACTTTATCGCCGGGTGCTGGGAATGGGAGACAAGCTTACGGCATGATGCTGCATGCTGGGAGCCATAGTGAAGTTTTCCAAACTGTACCGACGCTGCCCTCAGCTGTCAGAAAAGGTTTTTAATCCAGTACACAAGCATTTTTAAACTTCAGTTAGAGCTTAAGATTACTGTTTTTTTTTTTTTTCCAATTCGAAAACACAGATTTGAGATTTACAAATGAAGATAACTAACTTTTGGATGGTTTCCATGAAGATATGGTGCAGATTTTTATGTTACGCAGGGGATGAATCCTACCAACTTTGGTGATCAACTGGCTTTCTCTCTAGCGCCACCGTGAGGTTGGTGTGGAACTATAGCATTCAATTTGTTACTTACTTCCCTGTTCCCTGAATGTTGCTCCGATTCTTTGAACTTCCATCTTTCTAGAACCATTATCAGTTGAAAATGTGGTTTTCGGGGTTAATTAGCAGTGGCGGACTCCGGATGTTTGAGGGACAAGGGCGGGAAAAACCGGCACCAGCTGTGTGCGATGGAGCACTAATGTGTACCCCAGAAGGTACGTTAGCATGCAAGAGGGAACATCTGTTTGTGTTTATTTAGCACAGAACCACCCTCTCACCTTTCGAGTCCACCTTTTTTTAATTAGCAAGTTAGCATGACCGCCCTGGCTTAACTAGGATGCTGAACATGGATAACATTACACCTGCTATGTATCAACATGCTAGCTTTTGTTGAGCACGTTAGTATGCCGACGTTAGCCAGATGATTTAAGTAGCTTCAGTGCTTAAACTGGCAAATAATCAAAGTTTTCTGCTTCAGCATACAATTATGAAGTGGATATGGATGACATGGAATAATAAAACCAGAGTTTGCATTGGCTCTCTATAAACCTTGCTATCACTACGCTATTTCTTCAGCCACGGGGCACTCGCTCACCCAGGAAATGAAAGATTAACCAGCCATCTATCTCTATTATAGACAACATGATTGAATAAACTCATGTTTTGTCCTGAGGCGTTGTTATTTTCTAATCTGAGGACAAAAATGTAAAAGATCCAGATGTCTTTGCAATAGGGAAGCCAACAATAACACTTGGAAATGCTAAGGGGGGGGGAAGTTGTCTGATGCTACTTTAATTAAAGCGTAGCTGCTAGCATGACCCTAGACTTGTTAGCTGTTCCAAATTGCACATTTTATTTTTACTTTTAATACGTACCGTTGCACGCCGTATGCATACAATTGGGACATTCTACCTCATAAACTTGGGCCCTCTTGCTTATACATCCGTCACAGTCCATGACATTTAAAGTAAAAAGAGGAAATATGTGCTTGAGAAGGCAGCTTCAATGAACTGAGGAAAGTGTGTCAGAATAGCCAGAAAAGCATGCAAATGGGACAAGGTGAAGAAGGCCGTCCTCGTGTTTATGGCATACAATTGACACAACTTCTTGTTTCCTGGAAACACTAGGTTTACAGTATCTGTGAGTCAGTTGTGTTGGTTATCACCAGGTAACCCACGGGGGTAGTGAGTGGAACAGCACCCTCTCACAACCACAACCACACTAGCGGTGTTTAAAGCCACAGCTGTTACCCCTAACCCAAAGAAATTATTTAAAAACAGAAAGGGAAAGAATGATGAGAATCAGTTTGGTTTTAGTTTGGGGTAAAGTCAGACAACACGAGGCCGAGCTAAATTTGCCACTTGGCACTTTAATATCAAAATAACTTCAAGTATAAAACATGATACAAAACAAACAAATAAAATAAATACAATCAGTTTTTTAGCAGCTGGGAGAGGTTCTCGAGGCACTTCAACAGGTAGGCGCTCGTAGGCTCCTGTTTCTTTTCTGCATCTGTGATTTATATGAAGAAGAAAAAAAAAGTCACGATCGTAAACAACGGGACATGAAAAACCCAATGATCAGATGTTCGGCGTCGTGACAGGTGCTGATGCGTGCTCGTCATCAAAGTGAATAAATGCATACCCTTCTTAGAGATGGTATGTGCCTCCTCAATTTTCAATCGAACAGAGGGACACTTCAAAGTAGTCTTGGCCTTTGAGGGGAAATGAGAAAGACAGATTAGGAAGAAACCAGGAGGGTTTTCTTTTTTTTTTTTTCTAATTCATTTAGGAGATAAAAAGGCAGATCGTCCCCTCTGCGTGTGAGACGACAATGAAGCTTTCAAACAGACTTATACGAGACAGAGTGAAGACACCCTCGGATTTTATTTGACATTTATCGCCAGTGAACTCAAATACTAGCCGGTGAATTTATTGTCGCTGAAATAAAGTTTTAGTGCGTGGATGCATGTGTGTGTGTGTGTTTGTACCCTTTGGTTGTTATGGAGCAAAGCCCAAAGTGCGGAGGCTCCCATACACCGTGTCTCTGTGTCTTTACTGTCCAGACAGCACAGCAACACTTTCATGGCATTGCCTGGAGGAAAGATATGCAGATAATCATCAGAGGTGTTTCGTAAACTGTAAAAAAAAAAGCAATCAGATATTTTTTTTTAAATTCAAAATGACAAGAGGGATTCTAGTTAATGGAAACACAGGTGATATATAAGCATAGACAAATCTTTACACAACACACTGATATTTTCTGGTGCAAACAACCGCTGAACCAAACCCAGAAAAACATGTCTGGCAGTGTTTTACCACACTGTGACTATCTGGGTCATTTCTAGATATCACACAGCAACATCTGCTTTGCATATTCACCCGTTCTCGCAGACCGGAGACGGTGGCAACGCAATCACGTAGCTCACAATCACCGATTGAGATCGCACTGCATGCAAGACGCACAGGAAACTTGATCTTTCCACAGGAAACAAAAGTAAAGTCACAAGGTAGATTTCACCCACCTGGTCCTACAACTCCCACCTACAGCCTCGCTTGGGTGGGTGAGGGGGTCGTCTGTGACTTCCTCTCCGTGTCTCAGAGCTATAAATCTCACGCCTGCTGCATTCTTCCTACCTTACTAAATTTAAAATGTAACTTTCTCTACAGCAAAGCAGAGACTAAACTTAAAGGTGAAATATGTAAAAAAAAAAAAATATATATATATAAAAAAATAGCTTAACACATGAAAATAAGTATTTAAAAACTTTCAACAGAATTGGAAGAAATAACAGTTGTGATGTCATGAGGTATTGTATTGTGTTGCAGAGATATCTACTGAAGTTAGCATGCTAACCAGCTAGCCCATCCTGGTGTAAACAACAACACTCCCTCTGGTACACAATGCACCCAGTCTGGACCACTAGATGCACGGCTGAGTGAGCTTACTAGCTAACGGCAGCTACAGTTAGGAGTTACTCTTGTGATTTGCTGCCCTTGAGGATGAATTCTGCAGGTGACCAATTCCTACATATTGTACCTTTAAGCAGTACGCAGCCTTTCTATCGTGAAATGTTTTTATTGCATTGGCAAAAATGTGCACATTATCTGTAGCAGAACCAGAACAACACGGGCATCCAACTGCATGTGTTTTTTTCTGGCCACCGGGTGAATTTTAGTCCAACACTCACTCCTTGTTTGTCTCAAGTTTAGAGCTCCTGACAAAACATATCTGGGACTCTCAGCTTCCCAGATGACTTTGTTCACCAAGCATTTTATTTTTACTCTCCTCCCTCTGCTGTTTCATGCTCAGCAGACACAGACAGAGTACAGTCGGCTTGTCTGAGTTTGTAAGCCAGAAAAGGCTACAGTCTAATATGGAAGGATTTTCCGCTGGTCAGGCAGTACTGGCAACCCTTTAAGTTAAAGGAACAGTTCAGCATTTCAGAAAATACTCTAATTTACTGGCATGTTATAAAACAGGATGATTGATACCACTCTCACATCTGGGCATTGAGTGTGCAGCTGAAGAAAGAGGTTGACCTGTTAGCTTAGCGTAGGGACTAGACGCAAGAAGAAACAGCCTAGCCTGCCTCAAATCTTTATGCTAAGCTAACCAATGAACTCCAGGCCCCAGCTCCATATTCTTCTTTTATAACTGACAGCAAGAACGCAAATGCATTTCACAAAATGTTGAACTATTCCTTTAATATAAAATGCATTATATATCTATAATTCTATATACTATAGTATACTATACCATACTATACTACTATAAATATTTGGGTGATCTGAGTGGCTGCTAATGTCTTGAACAAAGCCACAGCCACAAAGCCACTCTGTTTTTTTTACAGAAGCAAAATAAAAGAAAGTGTGTGTCAAGATTGGTGGAGTGAGAACAAGGAGATCATAGATCATAACCTATAGTCATAAAGTTGCACGGTGCACCTTTAACTTCTCCAGTTTTTCCTTTCTTACCTTTGGCAATGACGTGCGGCTTGTTGGCAGGGCAGAAGCAGAGGTTGTGGAGGGTGAGCAGAGCGTGGCGCCGGTGTTGTGCCAAGTCTGCCAGCAGCTCCAGAGCTCCGGCCACCCTAAGGATACTCTGCTGGCCGTCCTCCGCGAACGACAGATTGACCAGCAGCCTCAGCCACAGGCCCAGAAGACTCCCGCTACCTGCAGACGCGGCCTTAACGCCACCCGCTTTGGGCATCGGCACTGACGGGAAGGCTTGCAGGAAATTATTCTGAGAAGGAAGCAGATGAGAGAGTTTTATTCCAAAACTTTTTACAGTCACGTGAAGAGATCATTGAGAGCTGCTCCCCAGTTTAGCAGCGAGGTGTAAGTGTGAGGGTGAGATTTTGGACATGTTAAGTGCGAGAGAAGCATGTCATTTATAGCCAGAGCTATGATTGAGGTTTTTTTTTACACTGTAACACTGCATATTTTACAATGTTACATTTATTTAACTTGTAAATTTATTTTTCACAGCCAATTAAAATGAACTCAAAGTGATGAACTGGCTCATCTGTTTATTTTAAAACTGACTCAAAATAAAATTCTTCATTTCTAATTTTGATTAAACAGATCATCACTAAGTCGCATATTAATGTCTTCAAGTGTTTGTTGTCCACGATGCTGAGTACACCAGGCTTCCAGGCTTGTACCTTTTGCAGGAGGCCTCTGCATTCGCGGGACATGGCGAGGTTAGCCAAGAGAGAGAAGGCGAGCTTCTGGATAGGGCTGTTGTCTGGGGCAACCCCTGAGGCCAGCTTCATGACAGAGTGCATCAGGGAGTTGCTAATGGTGCATTTAGATCCTGGTGCAACAGCAAGGCCTCCGCCACAAAGACAACTACATGCTGAGAGAGGAAAAAAACAAGATTCAGATTAACCTGATCTGATCAAAAATTCAAGACAGGTTTCACAAATATGTGAGAGTCAATTAATCACCTACACATGACATACACTGTGACGTGTGTACTGGAGTAAAGTAATTAAAGCACCGAAAATCAAGGTTCTATTTTGATCATCCATTCCAGCCTTAACTCCTTGTCTTTAATGGTAAGAGCAATAATCAATGCCTGATGGAGAGGCCACAAGCTTTAACTGTCCCTGAGGCAGCCAATCAAGGGTAGCGCTGATTGACAAGCTTCCATATTGTGAGAGCAGCTAGTATTGACTTCCAACCTAATAACATACCATTTTAATGCTTGTATCAGGCAACTGTCTCTCCCTGGAAAACTATTATGCAAAGCCTTTGGTTGCAATTACCAACTACCAAAAAAAAGTGGCAACCACGTCAATTTCCCTTCTACGTTTTCACTGCTTGCACCCAGGCAGACCGACACATAGCATACACACAGAAACACTCAGCAGCTCCAGAGCACACGCACGAGTGCGTCACTCAGGTGAACTAGTCATCGATCCCTGAATGCCAGGCAGCTGAGTTAAGGTGGGTCAAACACTGTCACCACAAAAGCCTTGACCACAGATCACAGTATACGATGAGGTAGAAAGAAGGGAAACACGACAGGATGGAGGAAAGTAGTGTGGCAAAAAATGTGTTATTTGGTTCTATGTTTTAGATTTTAAGTTTTTTGCTATTGGAAACGATAGAAAATAGATTTTCAGCCGCAAAACAGTCTTTATCAACAGTCTGTGCCACAAAGCTATTATAAATTAGTCATCAAATACATTTCTACACTTTTAGCTTCAGAATCATAATCAGAAATCCTTTAATGTCCTTCAGACGGGGAAATTTGTTTTTTAATATCTTCAAATATGTGTCTGGAAGAAATTAGAAATGTCCCACTAATTTTGCTCATGCTAGTTTATCCAGATAAAAAAAACTCTACCCACCAATACAGAAAATTACATCTACTCTGTTTTCTTGTGCTGAACTTGAAAAACCTCGATGTCCCACCCACATTTTAAATCCTCCCTACACCCACGTTCTTATAAAAGCTCCGTATTGGACAGTGGGTTAGCATACTGCCAGCAGCTATGTTAGCCACTTTTATCACTCGGAAAAGTCCAATACAACCGCAGTAACAGTCAGCAAAATGCTCTTCTTCTTCCTCTTCTTGGCACTGGTTGCTTTTTTCTGTTTATCTTTAATCCAGCTAGCTGTCCAGTCGGTGGCAACCAGAAGCCGCAAAAATAAAGACTGGCCCGCCTGACTGCACGGCTGTCTGCACACTGTACCAAAACATTGGTGCACGGCTGCATGCACAACCTGTGAAGACACTGAATGAAGACTTTTGTCATCTTATAAAAACAGTGTTCACAATGAATACAGAGTTCTGAAAGAACTAGGTCGCACATGTTGAATTCAAGACATCACTGAAAGTTTCTTTTTTTTAAAAAATCTATTTTAACTGGCTTTTAATCTTTATTCACCATGAAAGCTCTCTGACTGATGATGAAAAGCACCATCTTCTGACTCTGTGAGGGAGGAAAATGATTCAGCCTCAGGCTATGGCTACAATTTATTCTACTACAAGGCCTTACAGAAATGTAAACACAAATAGATGACATACAAATAACTCAGGAAAAAACCTCTCTCTTTTTGTGCCACACTCACATCAGCATAACTGTCATGACTAATTGCTACAGCTGCAGATTACATACAAAGCACAGAAATGAACAAGCTCAAGACGGAAAGCATTGACGAGACATAGTCTGACAGTGATTGATGCTACTTATTGGAGAACATGACAGCTTGTTGGTTATACTAATCCAGGGATGGTAACATACAGCAACAGGCGTATGCTGATGTTAGCCTGAGGTGATCTCAATACCTGTCAAGAAAGCTGCTCCATCACAGAATTGACAAGGGAGCTCTGCTTTATAATGGATCTACTTCACTGATGTGAGTCAGGCGTTCCCACTGCTGCTGCTAATCTCAATAATTTTTTTTCCATATAGGATTGATCATTCCATAGAAATGTGTGTGTGTGTTGGGGGGGGTTACTTTCTGTCTGTCTGCAGAAGCAAGTTTCAGAGGCTGCTACAAAAATATCTGTGGAAATCTGTGTGGCACAGATGAATAGAACAATCTGACTTGAACTAACAGTGCAAACAAAGCCTTGGATGAAGGAAGAAGACTGGAGATGAAACATTCAGGAGAAATGTGGCAGTCTCAGGAGACAAAGTGGTAGCCTGAGGGTGGATGGTGTAATACTAAGCCTGGCTGCATGCAGCCTGAACACAACCTGCTGTTCGGTTAACCTTTAGGGAAATACTTTGCCCGACTTCACTGATTTCTGGTGCTTTCACAGCTTGAGCATATGAGGGGTCTAAAGCGAGTGAGTTTAGATCAGAGTACAGGCACCCACTGAGGAACGGGTGCCAATCAAACAGAGACAGACACACACACACAGAAATGCTCTTAAGTGTTGCACGTGAAACTTCCTTCCCTTCGCTGATGAAACTGATTTCTATTGCACAACTACACATGCATACACACACACACACACACACACACACACCAAAGGAGCCACAGCCGTTTATCAAAGTAAAATTTCTCCACTGTTTCCTCCACATGAATTTTTCCTTTCCACTACTTAAAAAGCTTATGCAGTTCTGATTCCCACATACACGATTCTTACATTTGCATGACTGAATACTAACACAGAGAGATGCTCTGTCCTTCCCCACATCGTCTCCTCCTGGTCTGAAACCAGTTGCCATACATACAGCGGGGCAGCCATGCAGCCTGATCCCTGCGTCCTGACACTGTGCCCATTGTGGCTGGCAGGCGAGCAGGCGTTGCTCTTATACAGTGAGACACAATGTTGTTCAGTGGTCACTGGAGAAGACAATGGGCTCCTCAGTGCAAAGTGTGTGTGACTCAGTCAGATTGCTAACCGCAGACAGAGGCGATGGGTAGGCACGGGCCAGGCACAGTGCCTGCACAAACACATAAGACACACAGACAGGCGCGCACACACAAACAGACCTGTGGTGCAGTTGGCCGTGTAAACGCACAGAAGCTCCAGCGCCGCCTCCATGGTGGGGTCGTCCAATAGGAGCCAAGGCCAAAGAGCATAGAGTGACTGTGTTAGGCGAGCATCTGTGGCCACCACCTACACATACACACACATGCACATGCATAAGAAAAGGCCCACATACAGACATGCACATGATTTATACAATAGCAACAACACAGATGGCAGTAATCAACACAAAATGCTTCAATTTTTTCCTAAACGTGCAGGAGAGGCACCGGGAGGAGAGTAAACACTGCAGCACAGCCTCCCTGCCTCTTAAGTCCAAGGTAACCACCAGTGACAGAAAGGCCACTTAGAAAATGAAAAACAGCTAATATCCTCTGTAAGTTATGCCATTACAGTGTGTAAGAAGCTAAACTTGCTGAGATGTTAGCAGGACCGTACGCATTTAGCTGAATCTCATTTACAGGCACAGCATCGGTACACCGAGGTTCCATTAAAAACCAATTAGCAGTAGGGAATTAAAAGGCAGACGCAGAGGCTCACTTTGCATTCATTGTTGCGGTAAAGAGCACTCCGCAGGATCTCCACATTCAGCTTGACTTCCTTTAAATAGCCATCTTCCTGGTAATATAGAAAGACAAAAAAAAACACCAAAATGTTTAAATGTTCAAATTGAAAACTCCTGTTTTACTGCACTGATAGTCATAATATTTATCCAAAAACTGGATTCAGATTGTTATTTTATTCAATGGAAAAAAACACAGAAAAGTGGCAAAGAAACGCCAAGACTGGAAATTTCCAGCCGGTGTTTGCTCACCTTTTTGCGGTGACAAGCCTTGCCGGGTCGGACCGACTCCAGGTGGAGCTGGGAGTGAGTTTGCTTCAGTTGCTCTACACAGCTGTCAATCAGACCAGCTGGAAATAAACAGAGTTCAGAACGGGACATCAATTTGTTAACTTTACATTAAATGACAAGTTCTAAAAAGATATTCACCATAAGTGTGTCACAAATTGAGCATGAACTCCTGTAGACCTTTCTTGTCAAGAATGAGGTTACATTATTTAGGTTAATGTGTAGAAGTCATCGCATGTGTCTTATGGGGAACCACCAGACAACAAGCTAGGGATTTTTTTTATTTCAAAGAGCACCTAAAAGGTGACTGACTCTGACTCCAGCCTGAGGTTTGGGGAATTACCTTTAGCTGCATGGTTTTGAGCTGTGGGGCTGCAGGCTAACAGCGTCATCAGAGCTGTGGCTGTGAGCTTCTTTAAAGGGTCCTGAAGGGTCCTCGTCTCAAAACTCTGGCATCAGAAATCACAATAGAAACACATTATGAAAGACTTATATGTATTGGTTAAACAATCACCAAAATGATCACAGAATTGGAGGACAAAAACTGTTTTGACATTATTAAGTATATATGTATTGTTTTGCAGAGATATCTACTTAAGTTAGCATGCTAGCCCCGTAGCTCTGTCCCTCCTCGGCCAGCTCTTGTGGTAGCAGAATAAATGCTAACCCTGGTCCCCGAGCTCCCAGTGTGGACCGCTAGCTGCATGGCTTACTAAGTCTGTCCATCCGTCCGTCCGTCGATCCATCCATCCATCCATCCACTGTAAACCGCTTACTAAGTTGACTAGCTAATTATCAGCTACAGTAAGGAGCAGTAAGCAGTTGCTCTGGTAATATGCTGCCCCATATTGGTTTGAGTAAGAATGAAATACTTCCACATCTTACATATTGCACATTGAAATATAAAGGTTCCCTAACTAATTTTTAAATTTCACAATCGGCAGGCAGAGTGGCAATTTGAAGTCAGCTGGGATTCTGGTTTCATTTTGCATTGAAAAAAAAAGAACCTTCCCGTCTTGGCCCTCCAAAGGAAAAAGTTTGGCCGCCCTTGATCTACATTGACTACATCCTCCACGTACCTGCAGTAACAGTTCACACAGCTGGCTGGCTGAGGGACCGATCACAATGTCAGACAAAGCAGAAGCATGTGCAGAGTGTGAGGTGGTGACCTCTGCACCCTGACTCTTTGTCTCCTCTGTGAAAACCGTACGGAGAAACTGCAGAGCCACGGTGTGAAGACGAGGGTCTGCAAACCTTTCATTCACACACACTGATAACGTCCCTGCAGACAAAGTGGGAACATAAGAAGAGTTAGAGTAGCTTTCTTTTAACAAATGATGCAGCAATAATCTCTGAATCATCGTGAGACAAAAAGGCAAATCCTTGACAGCGAGATATTTGTCCCTGACTGAGGAAGTATGCACCGGGGGAGGACACACTTATCATTTAAATGTATATGCAGACACCTAGATACCATAAACATACACACATACATAAATACACGCACAAACACTCGGCATTCATCTTTTACTGGACTCATCAGATTTCCCTGCTGTGCCATTAATCACAAAGGAAGATGAGTAGGAGGAGTAGAGGTAGTGTAAGGACAGGATGCAATTATCCTATCCTAGCATCTGTTCAGGGAGCGTAGTGCACTCAGTAATGACACAATGAACATGTTAATATGATAGAATTTCTTTCTTTGGACCAGAATTAAAGCTGCACTATTGCACCTAAAACACTAATCCTAGTTAGTTAGTGCGGGGGTTCTCAAAGGGAGGCCCGCAGGCCAATGGCAGCCGTCAGAAGCATTTCTCTTCAGGCTTTTAAATTTCCTCATATTTCAAGTACTTGACTATTTTTAAACCACCATTTCAGGGGACCATTTAATATGGAACACTAAATGAAAAAGACATTTATCTATTATAAATTGTGAGAAAAGATCCATAATAGATGATTACAGAAGGTATTCTGCAGCCTCAACCACAACAATGAATAATTACTTTTACTCACTTGAACACACACACGCGCACACACACACACACACACAAACACACACACACACTTGCACAAGCACATACACACAAACACACAGAACAGAACACAGTATCTGTGTACCTGCAAATGTCCGCCAGCGTCTCCCCAGCGCAGCAGAGACAGATGGGTACGCTGCTGAGCTGTCCCTCCTCACCAGAGTAGCCAGGAGCATAAACACGTCTGCCCAGCACACACAAACCACATCCCGGGTACCTGCATCTGAGGAGGGAAAGAGTGAGTCACAAATTTTATGACACAAGACAGCCACAAAGCCACACACAGATCACACTGTAGCACACACTGCAGGATAAATGTAGGAACAGGACTTGCATTTGGAGCGTTGCTGGTGGTTGATAGTATATATGGAATATGGAAAACATTTGGACATTTTCTTAGGATCATTATAACCAACTTTATTTGCTAAAAATGATTACTTCTATTTGAATTTAAAATCAGGTTCTGACCTAATCCTTTGGTGTCCAGCGTGAGCACCACCACCAGCGAAGTCAACATCTGTTTCAGGAAGTCCATCTGGCCAATCAGCTCCTGGCTCACTGTGACACAGGACTGCAGCAGTTTGGAGAAGCTGGACAGGAACTGAAGTAGGATGACGAACTAGAGCCACGCACGCACATGCACACATAAAGTCAGACACACCACACATACATGCACACAGATCGCAAATGTTTACTGAGCAGGTAAGGTTAGAGAAAAGATGGAAACGGATGCATATTAAAAAGTTATCAGTTTTTTTTTTTTTAAAAAAAGCTAATTTCCTGAGCTGCAAAAACAATGGTGTGCTTTGAGTTGAAGCTTGTTGAGAATTCCACCCACACTGAAAAATCCGGAGGAGCCCTTAGACAACCTAGCACTGCACTGAAGCTGGCACTGTGCTCCACCAGCCCACGTTTTTTTTGTGTGTGTGTGTGTGGTAAGTCATAATAACCAGAAAAAAGTTGAAAAACTCTTCAGAACTGTCGATCACAGTGTTCCTCACCTGGCCCTTGATGTCTTCCCTCTCTCCTGGTAGGACGTTGGGTGTTTTCAGCTCAGTCAGACATTTCTCGATGGGCCCGATATTCACCAGACTGAGGAGGAAGAAAAGAAAGATGATGAGAAATGTGTGTTTTTGCAAAGAAACGAGCCAGAGGGGATTAGGGCTACAATTAACATGAATTCCTTACGGAATAAAAAATAAGCATATTTATTTAGATCATCTTTAATCATGATAGAAAATTCAAAAAAATATGTTGATTTTATGACTTCCATTTACACAGCAAAACCTCCCTGCAACCAGAAAATGTCTGATACTTTTACTGACACTTAAAGCAATAAATCAGTCATCAAAATAAAGAATTACTTCTCCATCATTCAGCTCTTCCTTTATTTATCTACAAACAAAACAGTTTAGCAAAATAGATAAATAATCATCAGCAATGTGGATATAGTGACTAAGTGAGTAAAGACAAGTATCAGAACGAGTAGAACAGTCTGGTAAGTTCCGAAAATGACATCACTTTACTAAAATGGAGCCTTCAAAATCAGGAAAAAAAAAACATTTATGCTATATCACGATTTAACAATATCCAAGATCGAAGACGATATATAGTCTAATATCACGATAACAATGTAATATCACACAGCACGTGACCTCTTACCCGGCCAGTCCCTGGAGGAGCTGGTTGTGGCGGAGGGCGGTGAGGGTGAAATCTGGCAGGATGGCCAGCAGGTTGGTCAGCAGGCTGCAGTGGGCTGCCATGAGGTCTGGTGTTACCATGACAACGGGTTCCGCTGCCGAGGGCTCACCCTGTTGGGAGTCTTGGGAGGCAACCGAGTCGCTGGTGTCCGTGTCGCTCTGGCCTGTGAGACACATCAATAGGTGGCTAATAGAGACTTGCGTCTGTCAGAGACTAGAAATGCTGTGACTGCATGATCCAAAACATCAAACTGAGGTTAAATACCAGAGAACAAAGTTGTGCTTATTAAACTGTGGATGCAAGATAGAAATATAAATACACAAATGTGGGGAATGATTTTTAGTTTATAACCATCATTGACCGCAATGAGGTTCTGAAGGAAAATAATGTGAAGGTTTACATGGTATGAAGAAGTTCTGCTATTACTCTGAATGCATGTGTGCACACACAGACACTCTGTTTCTCTCTGCAGTACCTTGAGCCATCAGTCTGTTGGCAGGGGTATCCTCTGTGATGTTCACTGGGGAGGGTCCCTTCGGGGTGTGTAATCCTGAACCTCTTATCTGAAATGGACAACATGAGGATGTGATAATGGATGAAAATGTATTTCCAACATTTGTTTGTGTTTGCATGTCCGAGGGTGCAAGAGCATTGCTGACCACAGTGCTGGATGTGGAGAGGGAGCTGGAAGGTCTGCTGGAGTTGATGGTGGGTGCCGGCGGGTCGCTTCTCCAAAACCACAGAGAGTTCTCAGAATCTGGTCAAGCACATAGACTTAATAACATAAACTTGGACTGGAAAACACTGCTAGAATGCAAGAATCACTTCAGACTCGCAAGAAAAATGAAACCTACCCAGTGAATTGCTCTCCTGAGGTGCGCTGGTGGCGTCAGCACGAGGTTGCAGGTGGAACGTGTACCTGCCTTGGTAACAGCTGGAGGCCGAGAGAGCCACATGCTGGAAGTACTGACAGTGGTAGAGCAGAGCCTGGAGGGCTGGGAGACCCACCAAAGACACACCAGACACCTCATCGTGGACACATGGGTGCTGGAAGAACAGAGAGTTACTTAGGGGAAGGGTGCAGAGATGAGTGCGCATTTATTGATGAGAACAGGGCTGAAGTGCCAAGATGCACAAAATTCCTTTTTCTAGATAATGTTGCTTTAATATTAAACTGAAAACTACGTTGCCAAGTTTAGTCACATCACATCTAGTTCCAAAATAATAATCAAAATGATGAAAAACTATGTAAACAATTTCAACACTCACTTTTTGCAGTATTTATCCTGTAGTGCCCACATAGCCCCCACCTCCTCCAGATGTAAATAAACTTAGATGATGTTGTTCTTATTAGCTTTATCTTTTCATAAAAACAGAGGTTGTGGCAATTTCCCCTTTTGGCACTGAATATTGATATTAATTAACAAGAGTCTGTTTTATTTACTGTTTTGGTTATGTGGTTAATTCTATTACCTTTCTTAACACTCTTTCAAAGAAGACATTTAATTATTTTTATATCAGCGGCATACAATGGTTTTCAAATGACAATAATAATGTTTAAAGCAAATATTTTTGTGACAATATATGGTCCATCAAGACTAGATCATGACATGCCTGTTAATCTGTTTTATATGAATATTTTTGACAGGCTGATAAACTTTTTTTCTGGCAATTACAACTAGATCAGATTTAACAAGCAGCATGCAATGCTTTTAAAAAGATAAGAATAAATCATATCAATTTTTTTCACCTCTGACCTACAGCTCCCTTCACGAGTCATGACACCCCAAATTAAGATGCTGTTGGTGTTTTGACAGAGACGTAAACGTAATTATTTTTGGATGCAAGTCCTGGAGGCGTGCGCCCCAGTAGAGCTTGAATTCTAGCTACACCCATGGCCTGAACCCTGCAGGGCTGAACGAGAGGGGAGAGGAGAGAGCTGAGGGATGTGAGGGAGGAATGGAGAGGGGATAGACACAAAGAGAAAAGAGAGAGAGAGAGAGAGAGAGAGAGAGAGAGAGAGAAAACAGTTCATGGTCCATAAAAGCATTTTAACTGGCTGGCAGAGCTGCTGACCTGCCAGTGGGAGTCCTTGGCCTCCTCTGCGTTGGCAGGCATGGGCATCACCAGCAAGTTCTGCAGGATAAATGCAGCCTGGACACACAAACCAAAAAAGGAGACGTGCTGGGTCAAGTTAAGACTGCATCAGCAACAGTGCCATCTGCCTGTCTTAGGCTGGTAATACATGAAAAACCTGTTCCTGTTCCAACATACGCCTTTTGCTTACAATTTCAGAACAAAACAACATATATTTTGACAAAGGACTCCTCAGAGGATGTTATTTGTTTCCAGTTTAGCAATAAAGAAAGAACATTTCTGGGTGGTTGCAGACAACAGAGCAGAGTTGCAGGTGGAACATTGTACCTCTCTGCGGACCATGCTGCTCTCCTGCTGATCCAGGAGGATGTTGAGCAACGTGCCCCACAGCCCGCCGCTGATGTTCTGACAGCTTCCGGACAGAGCCTGGCACCCACTGGGCACCGAGGACAGAGCTGCGCCTAAGCCCAAACTGGCACACCTCACCTGACATGAGAGGGGAGACACATTTGGGAAAAAGAAAAGTGTTGCAGGTGTTTAAATATCCACAGACTATGGAATCTCCAAAAACTGTGAGGCCGCTCATGTTTAGAATGAAACTGTGCTGTGCTGAGTAGCATTTGCGTGGATGATAGCGAAAACATTCTACCTTGTCAAGGGAGACTCATAGACTGATATGTATGGGAGTTTATTTTTGGAGACAGACAGAATTTGCGACTGGCTGTCATGTGCTTCTTTTTGTCTGTGAGTTGTTACGCAACTCTTACGGGTTTGTCCCAAAAGTCAAGCTTCCAGAAACTTCATGTTATGACAGCAGTTGTTGTACAGAAGTGTAAGCTGAAGAATGAACAGTAAACAGCTAAATACTGAAGCCTGGATTGCACACACTATATAGTTTGAATATGCTGGAATGTATGTTTAAATTAGAACGAGTTCAGCAGTCGTACCTCTTGATCTCTGTCGACCCAGAGTGGGATGAGCCAGGCTAAACCAAGCTGAGAGGCGCTAGCCTCCTCTGCAGCTGCCTCATTCCCCAAAGACCACTGGGAGATGAAGTCCTGATGCAGACAAAATGGAAAGAAAAACATGCTTTTGGTTGCATTCCAAAATATTTCACCACAGCATCCTCACAGCGGTATGAAACACAGTTGACACTTGCCTCGTCCTTGTTCTCTGCCATCATCTCGTGGGACAGGTGAAGCAGAGAGATGACAGCATTCTTGGTCACACCTTTCCCCATGAAAGACAAAGAGTTGCCTCCCCACTCGACATAGAATGAGGAGATCACCTGTGTAGAGGACACAGATTATATTTGGAATTAAAGAGCAGTGCAGCGTTTCCAATCGTGAGTTTCTCATCCTGCAAAGACTGTTTTACTTATATTTGGCAGACCCTGCCACCTTTCTAGCTTCAGATAGTGTTCTGGTGACCTTATTTTCCTCTGAGAACAGCTTGTATATTCAGTTATGGAAAAAATGATTTCTGAGGTTCTAATATTACCTCAATAATACTGTAAATATTAAACGTTTAAAATGTATTCTCCAAAACGACATACTACTTTAAGTAGGTGGTGTTGTCACATGTTGCTGCAGGTTTTCTGTTTGTTGTTATTTTAACACCAAAGCAAAAGAAAGCTGAACAAAGACTGCTTGCTTCTGAGATGGTGATTACTGTATGCTTGTCATGCAACTCACTGCTTCTGAAGCTAAATACAGCTGAGACTAATTATTTTGCTTTGATGTGCCATCAGGATGTGGGACTGCACTGAAGAGCAGGTGAAGGGAGAGCAGCCCAAGGCCTGCTGAGCTTTAGGGCCCTACAGTGCCAGGAGTATCAGGTGAGAGGTGGGTCAGAGGGGTTGAGGAGACGGGGGTGAAAGACTTGGATGGGACTCAGTGAGACGGAAGCAGCCACTAGAGATCTCGAATGAAAAAAGGAATTAACCTTCAGTACTCATCTAATCTTAATTCATGTCCACATTTAACCAAACTAAATGGACAAGAATATTCGATTCTTGTGTAAACAGGATAGTGTATTCCACCGGGGTCATTCATCCCCAATCAAAAATAAAAGTTTGGACACCTCTGTGCTGAGGACTGCTGCACAAGCTGGTTCGCACTGTGTTAACGCTATAGTTTTTTATGGACTGTTGAACAACTGAACAGATGGAATAGGCAAGGTTGATTAATCTCATCAGCATCTTCACAGTGTGGCATATCTAATCAATGAGATTTTTTTACCTATTGCAATTCATGTCCCGTAACCACATTCTGCCTAATTTTAATTAATTCCTCAGAAAGTACTGTGCTTTTCCTTTTATTCATTTCTGTCGGCAGTATCAGCTCTGTGTCTCGCGTATGCTCAACACATCGACATATGCACAGAGAACTACACACACGTGTCACACACACACACACACACACACACACCTCTAATAGCCCGCTGAGATACTTGGAGCAGAGGGAGGCTGGCTCCAGGTCAGGGCAGTGGGAGCTCCAGCCAGGCTGGGCAGTCAGGCTGACCATGCCCTGCAGTGTCCTCTCCAGGCTGGGAAGGCCATAGAAGCGCGGGGCGTCAGACACCCGCAGGCTCTGAAGCAAGCGGACTGCCAGCTGGCTCTTGAAGGGGCCTGCTAATGCCAGACATAGCCTGGACAGACAGGGAAGGACAGAGTGAGAAAGAGTGAGGAACCAGACAGACAGGAGGGTAGGAGAGAAAGGAAAAAATGAAAATACAATGTTGACAATTAGCATACCATATGTTTTAGCATTTATATGTTTGACATTTATTTTCATGTTCCAAATGTCTCAGCTAGCTGGATTTCCCTCAAAAATGAGCTACATGTTCCTTATAGAGGGGGGAGAACACTTCAGTATCTTTTTTCCTCCTGATGACATTAACCAATTTTCTAACCCTAAAGGAAGTCTGAATAGAATTATGTACTCACTTTCCCATACACTAACAGAGTAAGACCTGCAGTTCTTTAATTCATTTTTAAAGAAGAAGTCATGAGGAAATAATGTGGAACAACACTGGCAGAAATATGGTCTTGGAAGGTCAGCTGTGCCTCTGTGGCCCTGAGCTGTTCCTGCAGTCAATGCAAAATTGAGTTCTTCACTGTATGTTTGATAAGTAAATTCCTACCTATTGTAGTATCATAATGCAGGAAATTAAATTACCTTTCAAAGAGATGTGCCTATCATCTGTCTTTTTGCAGTGTTTTTGTGTGAAATCATCCAACCTGTCGGTGGTGCACGCCAGCCGCTGGAGCAGGAGGTCAAAGAAGCTAGTGAGTTCTCTCTGGAGCCTCTGGCTGACGTGGCTCTTCAGTTCCTCCGACTCCCCCGGGCTCTGAGTTGAGGTCTGGGTCTCTACACCGAGCAGCAAATTAAGGAGGGACTCTGTCTCCTGGATGATTGACAGATGAGTTGCTTTTTAAATTTTAAGTAGTTATTTTGGATGTTTCGCATTTTAACAGGAACTTATTCATCTACAGGCTTGTATAGGTGACACAGACTGAGAAAGACGAGGAAGATCATTTTTCACGTCATGATCAGCTCACAGGTGGCCAATAAAAAGTGATTCATACATGTAAATTGCTGCAAATTGTTACATAGAGCCCGTTTAATGTGATAATGGACATTAGCTTGTCTCTTCTTGCTCAATTTTCCTTGTTTGTTTTGACAACTTATGAACGTCTTCACCAGCTTTGTCTTCTTTTGATACCTTCTTGTACTGTCCATGTACATGGTTTAATAGTACATCCCCTTGTTCAGACGGATTATCAAAAGGAGCACTATTTTAATATTTACAATGTTAATAATGTAATAATAGACACTCCGAAATATTATTTTCCATAACTGAATAAAAAAGCCATTCTCGGAGGAAAATAGGGTCCTCAGATCACTGTTTGAGGCTAAGAAGGTGGCAGGGTCTGCCAAATATAAACAAAGTAAAACAGAATGAAACTGTGATATCCTTTAAGGTCGGTTCATTTATTCAGTTTATTCAGTGATAAAAACAAAAACAGTTTGTTTATTAAGTTTGTTTGGGCATTAAAAAAATCAGCCGGTGACGATCTTTATCTTCTGATTAAAGTTTCTTCCTCAAAACTAAAAGGTACTCCTTTAACTTACGTGGATTAATGAGCATTAACCGTAAACCAAGATTTATCTGCCCACTTTTCTAAATTCAATTAAACTGACCCATGGAGGGAAGATGTAGAGGAAGCCAACATGTGAATTCGCAAGCACCTCCTTCTCAACACCGCCCACCTTTCCTTGAAAAAACTCAGATCTAGGAGTGCCTAACATGCAGAATTTCTTATTGAGTGGTACACACGGAGCAGATAGTTTATGTGAGTGTAGAGAGCGACAGATGTTCTCGAAACAGCTCAGTAATTACAGAAAAGTCGGAGCAGAGCAGAGCTCCTCACCCCTACCAGGCATCCAATCTGAGTCTGCTTTAGCTGCCAGGGGAGGGCTTATTGTTTACACACGTATTAATGAGAAAGCCAAGGTGAGACTGATTAAATCCTAAAAGTAGCTCTTCCCACTAAAACAGTGCGGTTATTCTTTTCCTCAGGCGAAAATATCAGTCCAACTCTGTGTTGAGAGCTCAGGAAATAATCTGTGCCGCAGGGCTGAGGTGGAACGCTATGATACTATTTTTCTGTCGTTATGAGAGAGCAATATGTTTGGTTTGTCTGACGGTGTGCGATTTATTCAAGCTTTGATTACAGGTATATAACTCTCTGTGCTGGAGAGGAGAGAGCCTAACCAGATTACTAGTCAACAGAGGTGCACACAAACATATTTTACAAGCGCGTACACTCCCTACAGAGCAAGCTACAGTAGAGTACACAGTCACAGTAGTCCACGCTGTAACTTAAACCGATAC
This sequence comes from Diplodus puntazzo, assembly GCA_963678695.2. Taxonomy (NCBI): domain Eukaryota; kingdom Metazoa; phylum Chordata; class Actinopteri; order Spariformes; family Sparidae; genus Diplodus; species Diplodus puntazzo. Next base: position 16,543,891 of record OZ023171.1, on the reverse strand, counting down.
AGAAAAGCCAAAACCTTAAAAAATTACTGTAGTGAAATTTTTACTTTGGTGTTTGTCAAGAAAGTGTAAATTATTTGTACCTGGTTGAGAAGGAGCTCCAGTATCCAGCGCAGGTCCCTGTCCTCGGGGTCTGATGCAGACTCGGTGTGTATCTGTTTGAAGTAGGCATTCAAAAATGCAACAATGCCCACTAGCAACCTCTCGTCCTCCACAGAGGCTGGACACACCTGGAGAAACCTGCAGGGAGGAAGAGACAGAGGAAGAGGAGGAAGAAAATGTGCTTTAAAAGAAAGTGCTCAATACTCATTATTTTTCTAGTGAGTACAGAGATGATTGTACAGGAAAGATGTCAATGTATAAACCAATGAAAGGTGTCAGACATATGCTGCCGCAGTAGAATACAGGTGGTGATAAACTGATTGAATCAACTGAAATAACTGGAACACCTGAATGTACTTGAATGTACATAATGTTTGCATAATCTTTCTTTCTCCATCGTGACTGAAACATCACATTTGAATCATTTAAATACTGAAAGTCCAAGCTTTAGGATAAGATTAGGAAGCAAAGACAAACAAAGACATTTTTAATGATAATAACTGTAATAAAGATTAAGAAAAAACAATTGTCCCTCGAGTAAATAAAAACTTACATAAGGACAACTGATGCCAAGCAGAAAAACAAAACAACCTTGCAAAAACTTTTTGTCAAAGATATCAAAAGAGTGTCATACTTCCTGAGGGAGGGCAGAAAAGGCTTTCAACACTGTTAATTCACGTAAATTCTTCAAACTATGACAAAAAGAAAAAAGCCATATTGTGCTCACTGAGCCATTTGGTTCACAGCGAGTACTGTTTTGTTCGACAGCAGCAGTACTACCAGTGTCATTAAATCCTTCTGTAATTTGCTTAATTCATAAAACTTAGCGAGACATATCTACTCACTCGGTTATTAGCATGTGTGCGTGAATCTGTACCTGGTCAATGCTGCCTGCCAACTGAGGGAGGAGAGGGTGTCTCTGCAGCTGTGGGTGGGGATGTGAGGGAAGGCCAGTCTGTCAATCAGTAAATAGAGGCTGAGCCTGGAGAGGGCAGAGGTCACCGAGCTGTGTCCTGCCGCCGTGGCGATGGCCCGGATGCAGTCCTGCAGCGCGGCGGGAAGATGCGCCGCCCGCAGCGTCAGAACCTGTGCTTCTGACAGCTTTAAGTCAGGGTGAAATCTGGGGGGAGCAAAAATGCAAATGGTTAAGAGAAATGTATTCGAAATAAGATTGCATGACTATTGATGTGCTGACAAGAGTGTTGCATAAGTAGCATCTTCAGAGGCATACTAATGACTGCATTAACAAACATATTTGATCACCAATCTGGAGGGACGAGACATTTATGAGTCATCTGAAGAGATATTTTCTGAGATCTGCTCGGAACCGAGTCAAGCAGCAGCAGAAGAGGAAGGCAACTTACCAGCAATATTCAAGAAAGTTGTCAAAATGATGTCATAACAGTGCAGAAAAAAAAGATTTAAAACTTATAAAAAAAAAAACAACAACAATATCATCAGATCAGAAGTTGCAAACTTTGATTAAGATACCACTCAAACGTCACTGACTAATCCATCTTGAACAAACACTCTTCTCCCAATCATAGCGCTGTATGAAATGTTGTTTCAAGGTGGATTGATCCATCTATGGTGTGCTTTAAACTTCTTTGCTGTAATCAAGCTGGTTTAGGCTGTGTGAGAGACAATCTCATCTGTTTGAATTAGGTCACATTAGAGGTAAATGAAGACAGATGAAACACAAGATGGCAAGCCTCAGAAACTAATTCTTTACCGCAATTCTCCACTAGAGAGAACATTGAATGGGAGTGATTTGTAGCAGGATGCTTCTTTAAACTTTGGAAAAAAATATTTTCTGGACAGTTTATCTCGCATTTCGTTCCTTAACACCATATTGTGCTGCTCTAGTTTTTATATATATACTCTGTGTATGCGTATTATCGAAGAATATCAGCCAAATGCACTCTCGAGGTTTTAACTGCTTCACATCGATACTGCAGCCACAAAATGTAAGTATTCAGGCCTAATATATTATATATGAACAAATAACTACAAATTGTTAGTCTGTTCTTCTACAGTGAAGCGTAGAAAAAAAGAAACCTTGTTCTCAAATCTTACATTAAACGATAAAAATGAGACTCCAGTAATGATCTAAGAAGACGCTTAAACCCCGCTGCATGCTTAAGTGTACGATTCTTACTCAGTATCTTCGGTACAGGCGCCATGCAGCTCTTCCAGGAGGTTGTCTATCCCAGAATGCCACGCAGTGTTCCAGGCCACCTGCAGGGCTCGGCGAGCAGGTGCTAGGGTCAGGAGGTCAGAGGATGGCGGCACGACACAGCAGTACGGACTGACGGCGTGATGGGTCGCTGCCTGGAACGGGATGTTGTACCTGGGGTTGCAACGGTATGACATTATCACCAAATCAAATAAGTTAATAACTGCTATTTTTCATACCACGGTATACCTTAAAACTGATATATGACTGCAACCCTTGGGGGAAAATTGGTGAAAAATTGCTTGTGAAGTGCTGTTGATCAGAGAAAACAAATGCAAATGTTTACTGGTTACAGATCAGTTTACCTGCGTATTACCGACAGCGGCAGCGAGAACGGTGCGAGGGTCACATCTGCATTGGTTTTGTCGGACCTGATGTGACACAAACAAACAGGTAGCACAACAACATACTGAACATTTATTCAAGAAGCACGGAGAGCTCAAAGAGGACAAATAAGCTCACCATATTTCAATGCTGGCAATCTCATCGAACAGCAGTAAACTCATCAGGATGGCAATCTCACTTCCACTGCTTTTGTTCTCCTTCAGTATCAAGGATGCTATAATGAAGACACGACATGAGCAAATTGCATAAGAACCACGCCCTGCACTCAACCTCATGAATACATTCATAAGCATTTTAAATTCCATTAGAGCGACAAACACTTAAAGGCTCATTTCAAAATCAAAGTTTGGAAACCTCCAACGAGCCTGCCAGCCCACATCAGGCTTTGATTACATTATGATATTATAATAACTCAAAACTATACTAAACTATACTACTTAAAGTAAATCAAATCTATAAATGTACAGTAATCACAATCATGATGTTAAATCTAAATCAACTTCTAATTTCTAATTAGACCTAATTTACAATGATTGACAGACAATTAAGCTACAAATTATGCAACAAAAATGTAAAACCACTACATGCAAAGCCCTGAACAATGCACTGATGTTGAACTGAGCTCCAAAGCAACAAGTTGCATCATACTAATGTGCCACTTACTGCAGTGTGACAACATGGTTGAAAGCTATGCAACGACGGATGACTTGTCATCTCTTTTTTGAGAATGCGGCCCCAGGCTACACAACACGGCGCGTATAGCTGTTACTTAATGAGTTGTCTTGTGAACGTACCCCTGAGCAGTGTGAGGAGCAGGAGGTTGCGCTGTGCCAGGCTGTGCCTCAGAGACGGATCTGCATACACCAGCTTCCTCAGGATACATACACAAGGCTCCAGCAGGCAATCTAATCTCTGGGGAGAACAGCAACATACGCACTCAGTGTTTAATTGCAGGGAAAACACAAACACACACACATATTCGCTTTCTTTCTTCCTCCTGCCGAGGCGTCTCTCACACACAAATGCACACTGTCTCTTAACTGTCTCGTCACATAAAATAAACCCAAATGCTATGACTGCACAGGTCGCCGGCAATGCACGCGGGGGGGACAAACGCAACCTGAAGGCTTTTCTTTTAAACACACTTGTTAACTGAGACAAGTTGTTCTCTGTGGCCGTGTTCCTCCACCGCCAAGTAGCCAGACATGCTGGACGATTACCCCTGTTAGCAGCCTCTGATTCAAGGCCTGGGAATGATCAGCAGACTGCAGTAACCAGAGGGCAAAATCCACTGCTGACCAGGGCCTGTCCGACACTATTAATACAGGCCATTTCATCCTTCCATCACACACGCCTCAGTGGGTTCCCTCCACATCCGCTGGCAACACATGCACTCACATGAGCACATTTAAACGAGGACAGTTAGACAAATGGGAGCACATGGAGCTGCATTTATGAGATGCAGGGTTTGTTTTATTTGGCTTTCAACAGCAATTCCTTGAGCACACATTTATTCATCACTCCGCCAAAGCAGGTTTGTTTTTACCTTGTTGCCATTTACACTCTCCATAATGAAAGAAATGACTTTGTCGGTTATTCCGAGATTCTTCAGCACTGGGTGCATTGTTGTGTCTGCAGGGAAGTGGGAGAACAATTCAATATACTTACAATAAACATTTGCATAATCCTCAAATATTTGCTTTCCCGTGCTTGCCTAAAACATATGGTGGTGGGAAGGCACCAACTCTGCTGCACTCAATTCAAATTGTAGTTTGCACAAAGGGGAGAGCGCTCACTTATCACACAAAGTTTTTAAGCTCTTCTTTTTTTTTTCATTTTTTATTAACTGCGGAAATGTTCATCTCAAACTCCGTTTTGGACTTTCAACCTGCTTTTTATGCGGTTTATTATTCAGGCACTTTGTTGTGGAAGATTAAACTCAATGTCATTCTCAAAACAAATATATGAGGGATGTGAACTGTTAGCGAGTGCATTCTGCTGATTCGCAATTTCTTGCCGGGAACAATGAAAATTAGAGTTTGACTGTTTTTTTTTATAGCATTAGAGAGTGTGGAGGCTGCAAACTTAATTTTGTTGTACTTATACAAAGACAATACAAACTTTCTACTCTATTCTATCAAAGCATGCCTCAAAGTGAGCATTTTGATCTGAAAGGTGATTATACCACAGCCTGGGTGAATACACGACTCTGATTGGCTGCAGTTTGTCAATTAACTCCTAATTTACTGACATCTATGTAACTACAGAAGCAGTCACACTGTCTGGTCACTGTTCTACATATAGTAATATACTAAAGTCTGTACCTAAAGAGTGGTATCAGCTGGCTGCAGACACATTGGCGTTAGAATTTTAACATCTTATGAAAGAAAAAATGAATATAGTGCCCTTCAGTGCATCATCCTACATAACAGGATGGCGCCTCTTACACACAAGCTGAAATAAGTAGTCTACACTGTCCCATCATCTCACATCTCGTTTGCTATTAAGGTCGACAGGCAACAGTTTACTTCCTCAGATGATGACATGGCTAGCTAACTAGACAGTCTTTTTGTTCAACAACCTTTAACCGCATTGTGTTAGCTTTTGGACTAATAGCTGAGCTAAAGTTTTCAATGAGCTGAGCGGAGTAGTTTATCCCCCATGGCTAAGGTGCATCTAATGTTCTTCCTATTTACTGGAATAGTAATCAAAGTTTGAATTCTTATCTAACAAGAAGAAATGAATTATATTCATTTTTCTTTCTTTGGCATGATGACCATGACCATGGTATAAGCAGGTAAGTGCCCGCTGGCCTCCACGTCATCCATTAATTATTGAAAATAGACACGACGTTGTGCATTATCCCTTACCTAATACATAGAAGCAGACTTAAAGGTTGGTTTTAAAGTAGTAGAATGCACGTGCCAAGATTCTGCATGCAAGTGGATTAAAATAATACAGCTGAGTTTTTTCAGAGAAGTCTGTATATCAATGTTAGCATCTTTAACAGATAACTCACCTTGCAGCACTACTGACAACTGCTCTGCTGCCGACCTTCTTAGGGAGATGTCAACAGTGTCCGAAGACAGGATGCAAAACAGCTTCTCCACAGACTCCACCTAGCCATCATTAAACACACATTAAATAAGTGCTTATATATCCAGTAAGTGGATGTAAGTGTTTGGTAAAGAGTATGGGGATGTATACCTTAAGGACAGACTTGTTGCTGGTGTCCAGCGTGATGTCTAAAGGGTTTCTGACGCAGTAGAGATTAGGGAGGGAGGAGATCACTTGTTGATCCAGGGTTGGTCTGGCTGTGGTGGCATCATCATCGCTGGTTAGGTGGGGCAGGATTTGTTGCACTGCTGCTATTCTCACACTGTTAATAATTAGCAGGAATTATGCAAACTGAAGTTTCGATATTTAATTCATAATCACAGTTTAATCACAGATTAAAAACGACATGCAAAAGATCTATTCAGATGCTAAAGCATGCCCTTTGTCTACTTTTCTTTTTTTTTTAACATGACATCCAATTGGTGATTGGTCAGTGGAAAAAATGGCTGGCATGGCAGACAAATCAATTAGCTGTTGCCAAAATTGACCAGGGCTTGCTTCCTGGCCAGTGTCTGGTGTTAATTTCCATCTCTATCAATATTCATAGACTGGGACTTCAAGGCTGTTTTACACAGGCCTCACAGAGCATTTAGATGACTTGATGAGCACTTCAGCTAAAAGTAACCGACATTGGTAATATGTCTGTCACATCATGTGTTGAAGAGCAGAATATGCTAAAAACTCTCAGCAGTTGACAAAAAAAACCTCTGAGACCTGACGTAACAAACAGCTTCACACAGAAGACACATAGCATCGCTGACAAACACACAAACGCAGATCTCTGTTACGCGCACACATCTGGGCAGGCACAAAACAACCAAGCGAGGCACGAATACAAACACTGACAAAAGAAAGACAAAGAGACTCACGTGGGCTGTTTGGTGAAAAGGAGTCGGAGCGCTGCTTTGAGCTTGGCGGTGCTTGGAAAAACATCGTCTCTTGCCACGTCCGACATGTCACTTATCAGCAGGACGCAGTTTCCCAGTGACTCCTCAGTGCTGGTGTAACCCTGCCACACACACACAGGCACAAACACACACACAATTCTCAGACTGCCTTGGCAGACAATGGAGTGAACAATGGGGAATTCCAGCTAGGCAACAACAACAGTAAATAAAATATGCATCGCTTTGATTACGGGTGGGTTTCATTTCATCTCTTGTTGACACGGCGGGCCCATCTCTGAATGGCCTCCTTGAATTAAATCACACTTGACAGCCTAGTCAAAATCTCATGTATATTCATGAAGAATTTCGAGGCTTTCTGTTGCCTGAAACTGAACAATTAATAAAGCTTGTGATTTTTTTTCCTCCACAAAAAGGAAACAATATAGCACAGAATATGTAAATGAGAGAATAACTAAATTTTTCTCTCTGGCAGCTCAATATGCAGTCTTTTGTGGTCCAAAGCCACTAAAATTGCACTTTTGATCATAGTTGTTTTGATTGCGGAGAACATAGACCACTTCCCGCCGCTCCATAAGTATAATTTAATAAGTTCGAAACGTGATGCGGCTTCATGAGCTCTGCAGTACAAATACAACAGTGCCTTTCCATACAGAGAGCACACCACCTGTAATATGGGCATGACCGGGTAAAGTGCCTCATTGAATCTGTCCCAGGTTGATGCTGTCATCATCAATCGTCCCTTGAGCAGGAACAGCAGAATATCCTTGGCAGTGACGTTCACCTATAGATCACAGGTAAACCGCTGAGTTCACAAAGGCACCGCTGATAAAAACATTTATAAGCAAGTACCGTGAGTGACAGACTTTTAAACATATAAATCACATGACACGTGAGAACACCGGCAGTTCAGCATGACGGCTGCAACTGACGACTAAATCAATTATCAGTTAATGTGACGATTACTTTCACGATCAAATGTTTAGCCTACAACATGTCCAAAAATTGTGAAAAAGGTTCATCACATTTTCCCAGAACCCAAAGTGACATCAATTTGTAATTTTTCAAGCCAGTCAACAGTCCAAAAACCAGACTGTTCCTTTAATATCATAAATGACAAACAAAAGGAGCAAGTCCTTAAAATGAAAGGTGCAATGTGTAAGATTTTAGTTATTACTAAATAACTACAGTTAGCAACAGTTGGTGTTACTCTAGTGATATACTGCACCCTATTTGCTTTTAGTATGAATTCGACAAGTGGTCAATTGTGCCTTTAAAAGCTGGAACCAGCAAATGTTTGACATTTTTGCTTGAAAAATGACTAAATAACTTAATCGTTTATCAAAAAAACTGACGATTATCCTTTTTCTAATCATTGCAGCTCTATCTTAAAGTAATGTACAATAGCTTTACAAAAGCACACAATAAACAGGAATCCTTTACTTTGTGTACTAATTACATTTATTTCTTCCACTCCAGATCTAAACTAACTAATCAAAAAAGTGGCAAGAGTGACCTTGCTCCAGAGTACAGCTCCAACGATTAGTCGATGAATCAATTAATTGATTTGTTGCCAACTATGAAATGAATTGCAGACAAAAAAAACATTTGAGGATGTCATCTTGGGGCTTGGTAAACACTAATTGTCATTTTTCACTATTTACTGACATTTTATAGACCAAATAACTAATCTAGAAAACAATCCACAGATTAATCGACAATCACAATTATCATAATTGCAGCCCTACTCCAAATCTTTAAATTGGTACTTATATAGCACTGGAACTAACAATTACAGTTATTAGCAGTTTATATGATGGGAGGTTTTTCACAATACTTTCAAACTAATTTGTCGTTTTTTAAGCAAAAACATTTGATGTGTTCAAGCCTCTTAAATGTCAAGATTTTCTGCTTTTCTTTGTCAGTTATGAGAGTAAATGAAAAGTTTTTGTACAACCAGCAGCCCAAGGCCAAAAGACTTTTCATTTACTCTCATAACTGACAAAGAAAAGCAGAAAATCTTGACATTTAAGAGGCTCGAACACATAAAATGTTTTTGCTTAAAAAATGACAAAAACACTATCATTTAAATAATAGCCAGTTTATTTCCATTGATAGACTGATTAATGACGTAATCGTTGCAGCTCTATTCTAATATGAATACCAGAGGCATGCTGGCCTACCTTCTCTGCAGAATCCTGGAGTCCAAAAGCGCTGATTTCATAGAGCACCCTGTGGTGGAGAAGGAAGTTGACTCCACCGCAGGCTCCTGGTTCCAGTCGTGACACATTCTGGATGCCAAGGCAGTCCTAGGGGTGTATGTAATCACACCGAAGCACATCATAAATTATCGCTATCCTCTCACTTGTGCTCGCATACAAGAGCTCCAATTCACTTTAAATGTAGCCATGTACTCTAGACGGTGGTTAGTAAAAAATGAAGAGGGAGACTGATTTCAAATGTCAAGTGGGTTTTTAACAGCAACCTGTCAAAGATCCTTGATTCATCCATCTTCAACCTACTTATTTACATATGAGTGCTCCACCAAACACAGCCACGTTATGGCTTCAGCAGCCATAATTTTACCCACACATTCTCATTTAAACACAGAGCATCTAGAAGGTGGCTCGCTCTGACCTTGACCAGGTTTAAAGAGTGTTCATATGTTTCCGTCCTGACAGGCAGTAAGGGATGGGACAGCAGCTTGAGGAGGAGTTTCTGGCTCTCTGTTTGGAGGAGGGGGCTGGGCTGATCAAACTTCCACCTGGTAAACCGAAAAGGGATTTAAACTAGCATCAAAATAGTTAATCTTTAAATGCAGTAGAATAAGTGATTTCACACTGAGATTAGCTTACAGGTAGGAAGAGATGTTAACACATTCCTTGACGATGGGTAAGTGTTGGTGAAACGGGAGGCCATCTATTGCTTGGTCTACCAGCTCCAGTAGATCCAACCAGTTCTTTTCTCCCTTGATGAAGAAATGCATCAATTAATAAACTCAAAAATGATGTAGGGAGACACGGATATATCAGAAAACATCAGTATCAGCATATATTCACTTTGTTGAATGCTATTGGCTTATCAACAAATTAGATAACATTCAACATGTTTATCTGGAGTGTCACATTAATTTTACCATCAGTTTGCCAGATTACACATGCGCTGAAATAATATTTTCATTGAATAAGTAGTTGTAAAGCAGGCTTAAAAGGTTTCAAAGCAGTTTTCAAAAAGAAATATTTTCCATGTGAGAGAAGATCACATTTAAGGTTGTATTTGTGTGATTTGTACTCTTTCAATGATAGTGTAACACATGGTTGAATGACTTAAGAACAATACAGTTAAAAGGCGAACTATGCATTTTGGAAGAATAAATCATTCAAACACAGACGAGTTAATAATGAGGTATTAATACAAACTCAAAAATATTTATCAGAAATGATATTACTTTTCCTTAAGTGAATAAACATGCTGTTCTCAGAGGAAAATAAGGTCCCCAGAACACTGTTTGAAGCTAGAGAGGTGGCAGGGTCCGCCACATATAAACAGCAAATCAGTATGACATTATGTTGTCCTGTATAGACAGTTTTGTTTATTCATTTTTTTCATTCATTAAAATCAATCAATAATGATAAACATATATCTATATGTGTTTGTAAAACTACTGCCCTCGCAGTTCAGACAGCAGAGTTACTATTGGCTGTATTTATGTGACATGCTGCTTATACCTCAGCGTGTGCTTCCTTGAGGAAGTTGCAAGTGGATTCCGTCCAGAGGACAGCGCGAGTCACCCTCCTGTAGAGATCATGGCTGTCTGAGTTCACTTGTTCCAAGTAGGCCACTGCTGTCTCTTGCATGCTGGGTAATAAACCTCCAAATGACGTGTCCAAGCACAGGTGGAAAATAGCTGTTGCTGTGCTTTCTGGGAGATTGTCACTGGCCTGCGTGAGGTAAGGAAGGCCTCATTTTCAACTATTTTTGTATTTGAAATAATCACAGAAAACTGTTAAGAAAGCACACACACACCTTCTCAGGAGGGAGGATGGCCTGTAGGAGTTTAATAGTGAATATGGCAGAGCCTGTGTAAGCCATTCTGTGATGAACCTGAGAGCTGCGGGGAATGTCTGCTGAACAGCTCTCGTGGTGGCTTAGGATATCCCCCAGTTGTTCCATGCAGCCTTGCAGCTTCTCCTTCTAAAATACACACAGACAGAAATATAGACAAAAGCACACATGCCACACAAACACAGTACGGCAAGTGCATACACACACACGCACACAGACGCACAGCTACTGGCTGGGAGCCAAGAGAAAAATTGTTCGTTCCAGGGGTTAGGAATTGAATGTAATCAGATTTCAGGGTTATTTTGGGACGAGATACAGATCCACCCTATCTCAGTATGAATAAATTGGAACAATCTATTCTCAGCCACTTTGTTCTGGGAGTGGAAATTGAACAATAGAAGACGTACACCAGCAGGGGGCAGTAGATGCCCTGTGCATTGCCGTGGCTGGCATGAACAGTTCGGCCGATTCCCAAAGGAAAAACCTAGAGGTCTGGCACACAAAAGCTGCTCTCCACATAAAGATGACAAAACAGTTCTCAGGCTGCAAGGCTCTGGGCATGTATTAAACAGCAGAGGGCCACTGGGGCCTAGGCTTGACAAGTGTATAAGTCCCACTACATAGCAACATACCCTTTAAACAGTCAGGAGGATAACAAATGATTCTGCATGGTAAAAAAACACACTGGTTTAACTCAATACACATAATAAATTAAGTCATTCACTAACACAACAATTTTGTGCTTGGGTAAACCCAGGGGTGCAGACGAGAGGTGTGCACGTATGTGTGAGAGGCTCTTTTTAAGCAGCAGAAAGCCTCTGTAACCTTACACAATTCATTCAGCTCAATCACATGCCTACAGTTCTCCTTGACAGTTGAGTACCGTATGCCTGTGTGTCTGTGGCAAATTGTCTGGTGGCCAACCCAGTTCCCCCCGTTTCTCAGTGAAGTGTATCTATTCATCTACATAAGAGGCTGTCATGAGTTGTGTTCTGACTTGCCAGCTCCATCCCCACCAGGCTGCGATCGTCCCAGACCAGCTCACAAACGCCGTCCCGGAGCAGGAGGACGGCGTCGCACAGCAGCTCCAGAACGCGATGGAACACGTGCGAACTCTCTGAGAAAGAGGAGAGGAAGAGAAGAGCAGCGCGAGGGGAGATTATTTTTGACGAGATCAAATGATGGAATATAGTCAAAGTAGTGAAACAGGTGAGGAGATGTTTGAAATCTATGATCTTCACTCGAGCAAAAAAACAGACGGTGGTACTCAATTAACATAATTTTAAAATATCTTTTCTCCTACTTCCCTTCCCTTGACGAGACTACAGTCACTCCTACCTGTCTTAAGCAGTGGTATGGCATGGTCCATGGTGGCAACAGTGAACTGAGCCAAAGTGAGCTGTTGTAACTGCAGCTCCAAGACATCTTCTAAACCCACGTCAGGAAGTGCCAAATGGGTCACATCTGCGGGCGACTGGGGCGTCTGCCTTGGGGCCTGGACTGCTGCTCCACCTCTGTGCGAGCTGCCACTGCACGGATCAGACAAAGAGAGGAAGGCAACTGTAAATTCATGATCTGTGCATGGACCTCTCAAATACGGGGGAGTGACGTGTGAGCTGTATAGGGAAGCATCCCAAAAATATCACGGGAATCACAAACTAATTGCAGACCAGCCGCTAGAGGGCTCCTGCTGCAATTCATAAGTAGAAAGATCCTCCACAGTCTTTCTCACATCGCACTATCTTCATGTTCGGGTTGCAGGCGTCACTTGCAATTTTGTTATCAGCAAAGCCACAAAAAAATCCTACTGTGCATACATTTCTTAAAACGTGTAAGACTCTCTTGCTACATGTAAGTTGTAATGAACAGAATTGCAGAATTGACAACAATGCTCAACCTCAAACACTATAGACCATCAACACTAACACAGCAGCATTTAAGTCTCAGAAGTGTAACAGAAGCCGAACTGAGTGAAGATCTGCTCTCATATGCAAAAGAAGACCATAGACAGCCGGAACTGATAAAGAGATGCAGTTTCTTTTATCTATGATCTCATTCAGCCTTTGTTTAAAATGCATAATTACACAAGAATGCACACACCTGTTGGAAGCTGCATCTCCGTCCTGGCCGTCTCCCCGGGCTCTCTGGCCCGTGCGTCCAATCACAGAGGGCCGAGGAGAGCACTCTGCGCCCGGGGATGAGGCCTGGGAGCGCTGGGTCCGCACCTCCTGAGAGTGGGAGAAGGACGAGTTCTGGGAAACTGGATCTGCACAACAACAACAAAAAAAACACACTTGCAAATTAGTTGCACACAGAGCCTTTATGATACAGCAAAGAGAACATTAAGTTGGTGGTAAGATACTAATCAGGATGAGTAGAATTTGAAAACATTTTAAACGTGCAGGTTTTCTTTAAAACTACACTTTAAAATAGCAGAGATTTTTTTTAGGTCTATTCAAGCTGGGCAGTATAAGCTCTTTACTAATATTTGGTTTTGGTAAACTTTTAACAATGCCGCTTATATTGATACATTTTGATGTTGCACTACGTAAGATGTTTCTTCTACTCCTCACTCACTCATTCACAAGTTCTCCTGCAATACTGAGGGAAACCACAGGCACTATTCTATTGTAATCAGACTGTTAATTAGCCTACAGAGTGACAAAGGCCTGTATGTTGCAAGTGCTATGCCAGAATTGGTCTGTTCAATGAATGAAATTACCGCAGTAGAGACCTCTGAGCCATCTGTTTGTGTGAGGTGAGGGTTTGTGTGCTTGTTTGTGCGTGAGCTGAATCGATAGTGCATTGCTAGACTTCTTGGTAGTCTATAGTGTGAAAGTGAGACAGTGCCTGGATGCAGGCAACAGCTGTGTTGATAAAATTTCCGCACAGTGACGAAGTCTCTCTCTCTCTCTCCCTCTGTGTTCATACTACATATGGCAAACCAAGATTTTTGTCTTTTGTCTGTTTAAATAAAAATGCTTGTGACATCTAAAATGTGGCTTTGACTTGCAACTAAACATTTAGCCCATTTTGTAAAAAAAAATGTGACAAATGCATTGCCTATATGACCAAGATATGAATTTTTGACCCATGTTGTCCAGCCATAAGGTCTTCACTGTAGAACAAGATTGTATGTGGTATGCTTAAGGAATTTGGTCCTGTGAGGCATTTACTTCAAATTACCTCATTTCTATCAGATAATAACCACATTTATTTTAAAATGCACTTTATAATGAAGCAACACATTTATACGAATAGAATAAGCATGCAGAAGCTATTAATCACCGACCGAAATCCCTTCTATAAGAACTTAACAACGCCTGTAAAAAGATCTGCGCATCAGCATAACCCATAAGGTGTGCTACCTTGCTTTGTAGAGTAGAAGCTTGGATCTTGATGAAAGCGCAGTCTCCTTCTCAGCCCCACGCAAAGCTGCCGCAGGCAGGAAAGAGCCTGCAAGTGGAGGTAGCTCCCTTCACCTTTACCCGAACCAAGCCTCAACAGGGACAGGAGGTTCTGAAAACATGAGGGGAGGTGAGAGCAGTGTTGTTTCTGTGAAGCTGAGTTATGGAGCTGTCTAAAGACATAAGCAACAACCAGCAATATCCAATTAGGATATTAATGTAATTGGGCAAGTTTATTGATCTCTGTTCTGTTTGCAAACAGACAAAACAGAGCAGAAAGACTGTGTAAAAACAGGACCTACACTCAGTGACTGAAAAGTTGTAATACGAAATAAAAACGGCAAGTGGAATTGAATTATTGAAGCAGCAATACGTTCCAAGTTCAGATTCCCTGCCCTCTGTAGCTAATGATGTCATGTCTTTAAAACCAAGTCTTTTAATTAAGCTTAATAGCTTTAGTGATTCAAATGAGGGCCGAGCAAAGCCACAAGAACAAAAGTACTTTGCCATTATGATTCCTTTTGGATGATGAGACAGATGCTGGGTGACAGAATGCTAATACTGCCTTGAGACCAATGCAATGTAATGCAGCACTTTATTAACAACATAGCAATGTTCAGTCAGAGGGGCTCATCAGGGCAGAATAATGTCCCCTCCAACACTCTCTGTCTGTCTATGCTAATGAAATAAAGACGCACAGATGCACTTTGTTGGGTAGAGATGCGTCAGAAAGTACAGTCCACTTTTGCAAGACTTGGACCAATCTTACAGAATCTCTGAGAATCACAGAGGAAAAGTGAAAAAACACTCCACAGAAGACTTTCAGCCCCTGCGAGCAGTACATCACGACCAAACTACATCCTCACAGCAATCTAGTGCCTGCTCAAGCAAAGTAAGCCTCCAGAGGCCTCCTCCAAGATCAGGGACACTGATTTATAAATTGCTGTTTTGTTCAAGGACACTATTTGACAGGTTATTATTTTGACAGTAGCTGGAGTGACCATCACATAAATTCCATTATGAGTTGGTCACACTAGCCTCTCAAAACAATTCATGTCATCTAACTGACGTGAACAAACAAGAATACTAAATATCATGAACGGCAGTTGGCAGAGAACCAGCAGAAAAGAAACAAGCCCCGAAGCTCTTCAATGGCATCTTTTATTCAGTCTCTCAGGACACACGTACTGAATCAAGAGATATTTTAGGGTCAAGTCGCCATTTTTAAGTCAAGAATGTGAAAATGTTCCATCAAATGTAGGCTCTTGTTTTGAACATTGAGTCTAAAAAGTAAATATCATGTCATTGACAGCCATTTTCAACAGTGTGGAAATAATGTAAAAAGCATACTATAGGCTCATGTTATTGACATATGGGTGATCAGTTTACTCTCAGGGCCCAGACATACCAAACATCCAAGAATTAGAGATGAGAAAACCTGCAATATTTCCTTGAACACACCCCAGAAATTACAGTCGAAGACCGGCTAGCTCGTACATTCTGCACATGCATGAGACGAAACCACTCCTTACTACAAGATGATTCAGGATTCTGTAATTGTCACTCAGAACAGCAAACCAAAGGACTCAGGACTGCGGATATAAAAACTGTTGTTATGATAAAGCAGCGTTTGCTTTTCCAGACCACTTTTCAGACACTAACATTGCTATATGTCTGATAAAAAGTAGCACATGTTAGAAGAAACGGATAAAATCACAGATACTACGGTGACAGGCTCAATGGTTTTCCCTTCCTTTTTATGTTCCTAGGGCCATAGCTGCTCACTGACAATCGCAACAGCTGACCGTCACCCTGTTGTGTCAGGGCCTTTGTAGTTAAAGTTAAAACCTTTAGAATGAATCCATGGTTTTCCTGAATATGCTTAGAAATGGCAGTTATTATTTCTGAAATGTTCTGTTACCAGCATGGGATTATGGTTTGATTATATAATGATACCTTTACAATACTGGGCCTTTGCAGGAAGATCTCAGCGGGAAAGTCTTGCATAATGACATCACACAGAAGTTCACACGTGGTCCGTACCAAGTTGGGGTTGCTGCTCCTTAGAGAACTGGTTAGAATTAACGCAGACATGTTTGTTATCCAGTAATCACTGTTCTTCAGGTTAACTTGTATATCAAATAACTATTGTTGCTATTTTACGCTGCACTTCAATTAGGCATTTATTAGCTGTAAGATACACGTGTTGTCTCTCACCTCTCATTGGATGAAAGTATGTGTCTGTCTGTGTTCGTCAAAGTCAGCCATGGAAACACGGAAAACTTCAGACATCTCACAGACTCATGCACTGCACAACACAAAAGGGATAAAACATGTGAAACAAGTCATTTGCAAGAAAAAATATGCACATCAAGTATTCATGAATACTGTTACCTGCTATCTTCTGAGGTGGTGTGTCTCTATGGCTTGGCGAGCTTTTGTGGAAATAGCCCATATTGGGAAAATGCTCTTCGGGTGGAACGACGGCAGGTGCTACGGCACAAACACCACATTTGTTAAAATATAACTTCGCATACAGGAAGAATTTAATCAAACAAAGCACAACCCTCTCCAGCCTCCCTCCTGCACAACGTTTCAAACATTCAGCAGTTCACACGAGACAGAATCCAGACAAACAATTATTTGGCTTTAAATCACAACACCTGTTGGAGTTGTAGTGCGCTGAACATGCGAGTAGACCGGCACATGACTAGGGAGTAGCTCAGGTAGCTGGAACAGCTGGTCCAGGGTTCCATCGATGACAGCTCGCAGTCTGGGTTCCACATTAGGAGACAGTTGGGTGAGGAAGTCTACCGCCCCAACGTCTCTTAGCATCTGGGCTGCACTCGGATGCTTGGATGACAAGATAAATCGTCACGAAATGAATAATCTCAAGTTCAGCGTGATGTTGGGTGTAGCACTGTAAAAGTAAATCCATACAAAGTGAATGTGAGGTGAAAGAAACTGAAAACTACCTCATTAAACTTTACCATACCATATTGGCGAAGGCAAATAATGATCCTACTTCAATTTACTGGTTATAGTGCGGTTAACCTTGTTTAAGAAGGAGGTGAAAAACATTCCAAGCTTATACTTCTGACATATCCTTTTCAGCCACTGTAATCCAGAGGACTTTTCCAGCAATGCATCTACAATCTCTATCTCTATGTATCTACCTTTGACAAAGTTGAGAGCAACCCGAGGATCTCTTCCTGCATCGGCACCTCGGGGAAATTGAACCACTCCAGGAGATGCACAAACAGCATCTTTTCTTGAACAATGTCAGAGACGGAAATCAGGGAATGGTCCAGCTTGCAAATGATGCTCTTCAAAGCACGAACTCTTATCTCTACCAAAGAGTGACCTGAGGGTTTGTTTTCACAGAAAAAGACAGTGTTAAGCTGAGGAAAGATACAGCAAAGTTAGCGATGTTTTGTTTGTTTTTAGCCAGTCAGCAGCTAGCTTAGTTAGCTAACGTCAGCTGGAAGTTTGGACAAGTTTTACTGAGTTAACCTAGCTAACATTAGCGCTGACAGTAATTCCATCTCTTCATAACAAAGGCAGAGTACCGTTACACCTGCAGAAGTCCGACTAGAGATGGTTTCTATTGTTAGCTAATGTTAGCATCCAAGCGGCTAATACAAGGCAAGTTGCAGAGTTTTGTTTGGTTCAGGTGAAGTCAGCCTCCTGCACCACATTTGCTGAGCTAAAAAGTTAGCCTACCTATTTTCTTTATGAGCGGAGATAACTCCATGTTCAATGTGTTGCGTCGCTCGTCATAAAAAACAGGCTAAAAGGCTTCGTCAACGGTCGGGGCTTGTCAGTTGAGTGTGCGGCTGTCTGTCAGTGTCATGTCAACAGCGTCTGCCCCGGGTTTGTTTTCAACGACCGCGC
Organism: Diplodus puntazzo; assembly: GCA_963678695.2. Classification (NCBI taxonomy): domain Eukaryota; kingdom Metazoa; phylum Chordata; class Actinopteri; order Spariformes; family Sparidae; genus Diplodus; species Diplodus puntazzo. The sequence continues at coordinate 16,525,823 of OZ023171.1, read as the reverse complement.
CAGCGTCACTCCACTTCCTGTGGAGGACCAGGGTGCGTTCACGGGGTGCAAGTGCGTCGGATAAACTTAGACTCTAGAAGGTTAAAGGTGCACTATGTATTTTTTGGGATGAATTACAAAGATCCCCATTGATTTATGTTTTTAGGCCTAAACAACCTAAAGAAACAAACTGTCTTCATTTTCATGACTGAATAAACAAAAGCAATTTACTTATTTTGTTCATATTTGGCGGACCCTGCCATCTTTCTAGCTTCAAACCGACCTTGTTTTCCTCTGAGAACAGCTGGTTTATTCAGTTACAGAAAACGAAATATTTCTGAGTTTGTATTATTACTTCTATAATATTGTGAACATTAAAATTCTGTTTGAATTTCTTCTCCAAAACTACATTAGTGCCCCTTTAATAATGTGCTTCCACAAAACATTCACAGAGAGCAAAAACAATAATGTGAGCACCTAAAGGAAAATACTAATAATTCATAATAAAAGTGAAGCATTTTTTATAGAAACTCTGCTAATGAGAACTTTAAAAAATCAACATGCAGTACTAAACGTCAGAAGAAACCACCAGTTATACAGAATCAAGAGCCAATATTCAAAGCATTTATTGCCAAAGAAACACATTTCCCTTTACAATGAACCACAAGAATGCTTTGCCCTTTTACTCGAAGTGCAGATTTACAATGAATCACTTATCACTATAAAAGTTAAGAATATCAAAAAGTGCAGAAAGAGTGGCATCCTGTATGTTGAGGCAGGGGCAGTTGGTTCGATCAGTTGATCTGTCTGATGGCTCAGGGATAAAAACTGTCACTGTCTGGAGGCCCTGCATTTCATACTTGTGTACCTCCTGCCACAGAGCAGAACTCGAGGTGTATTATTTGTATCAGTTTGTTATTTTTATTCCTTTATGCCACCAGTGGTGACACCGGCAGTCCTTAACCTTTTTATGGCGAGCACTTCAGAGTAAGATCAGCACTGAGATCAGATAACGTCTGTGGGTGAGGCTCTCTGTGGATTTGTGACATCACAGGTGCGATGTTCCCATTTATGGACAGTCTCTCTCGTCTGATCTTTTGAAATGTTATGCAAACACGCTGAAGCAATATTTCTCACCAGTTGTTCCGAGGCATGTTTCAAAACCACTGACGGCTCTATGCATTGTTTAAATATTGAATGAAGTTTTGACAGCAGCCACATTATCCTGTCATTAAATTAATCTCCTCAAACACCGACGACAATCGCCTCTTAACACAAGTGCAGGCATACGTTCCTTTTTTCTTTTTTTTTTTTTTCTGCGTGTAAGTTAATCCGCCTGCACGAGATCTCACACTTGAGATGTGAGCTGGATGTGATCAGCAGACAGGGTGATAATTAACAAACTTAGGGAATGATAATTTGATATGATAATAATATAATCGCACAGCTTTTGAGAATTCCAGAGGGATTTAAGCCCATAATTAATTTGGCTGCTTATAGTCTACTGTCACCTTTGAAGAGTTTGAGGGGGTGAAAGGGAACAAATGACAACTTGTCCTTTCATCATCCATTACTGTTATATTTCAGGTACATTTTTACAAGTCGCGTCGGGCAAACATCAAACATAACTTCTTCCAGGGCTTCATATCAAATTTACTGCACACTGAGCCAAATATTCAAATCAGAGATGCTGGTTTCAATCACACTTAATAGAAACATGATGTTTTTACACACATTTTTACTGTCATTTTGTGCAACATGTTTGTTACGTTCGGACACCTGTGTGTTGCATCTTGACCAGAATTCAAAATTATGTTTTGTTGGCCGGGGCCGAGCAGACAAGAAGACAAGTTCAACATGAGTCATATTGATGGACCTGCCTCGGGGTCCATTGACCTGAGGAGGATGAAAAAATGTATTCCAGTTCTTCCCCCAGCCCCTGATACAATATATAGGACTGACTTTGACATCCTACAGATATACAATGAGAATACAGAGTGAGAGACATCCAAAGAGCCGAGGCAGTCTGTGAGTGGGAAATACATCGCCCTAGGTCAGACCAGGAGCTCTCAATAGCTGTTGAGTCGACTCCAAAGAGTACAACACATCACATCTGTTTGACAATTGCTGTGTGTCTTGGATCATTTGTTCCATCGGCGACAGACAGGAAGCAAAACTCCACTTTAAATAAATGAAATAATGTGTCGAGGTGTACGTCATTCAGCCCAGTATTTCTGACCGTCAGACATAAGGTATGCTTCTCTCCCAGATGGCAATTCAGCTGTTTCTGTCAATTTTCCCCTCAAAAACTACAGTTATCCCTTCATTCACATATACATTATAAACACCCTTCTTACTCACAGAAGTAAGCTACATATTTAGTTGGAAGATATATTTTGTGTTTTGTACTTTCAACCTCTAATTGCCTGTGTGTCTCAAATGCAATCATTTTTACAACGGACTAAATTACTCATATGCCAGAAACGGCCCCAGGCTGGTAATGAACGTAAGCCTGATTTCTGAGTGGAAATCATGCCAATTGTAAATACTTTGAAGCCAGATTTACAGTTGAAGCATCCCGGTATCTGGACGCTCCACATAAGCCAATCATGAGTCAGCATGCCCCTGACCATATTGGCCAAACCTGGGCAGCAGTCAGAGGAGCACTACACAGCTGATACATTTCATTTAGCAGATGACTGGTAGAGACAGACTATATGTAGCTACAGTATAAGTATACGTGCATATATTTCATGCATATATCATCATAACTGGTAAAATTTATTTAACTATTAAAGGTGCAATATGTAAAAAATGGCCACCTGTCTAAATCCTACTCCAAAACAAAAGGGGGGCAGCATATCACCGGAGTACCTGCTTTCTGTTACTAACATACTGTATATATTGTTATAAAATATATATTACAATACTCTATAGCTATAAAATATGTATGAAGTAGTTTTTCACAAACAAGCTTAAAACAGGGAGCAAAATCACTACAATTTAGGGACTGTATGAAAATTATTAGGGTGAAGGCAACCTTATATATTGCTTTAAAAGGCCCTGTGCAGAATTATTTCTATTTTCTTTGGACCCTTCATTGGACATTATTTAAATATAAAGTAATAGGTACCAAGTGTGACAACTTGTGTTAGTATTAAAGGTGCAAAATATTAGCATAAGGGGGCAGCATAGTAGCTGCTTACTGTTAGTACCTGAAGCTTCTGTTTGCTAGTTAGCTTAGTTAACCGTGCAGTTAGTGGTCTGAACTGGGAGCTCGCTTGTTATTTTTTGCTGGAAAGATTCCTGCTGAAGTTAGCATGCTAAACAGTCCAAAGCTCCTGAGCTAGCTGTGTTAAATCGCAACATTCCCCCATAGCTCCTCATTGTCCAGATGACTAGCTGCACGGTTAACTGAGCTAACTAAGCAATGGCAAGAACACTTAGAAATGGATGGTTACTCATGGTGATATGCTGCCCCCTATTGGTTTGGGGTATGAATTCAACTCTCACATATTGCAACTATAGTATGTTCTTTACTGTTTATTGTTATAAAAGTTGCAGTCAATATCCTAAACAGAATGAAATAATATAGAAATAAATTACACTGTTTAACAAAAAACAGCAGATCAATGTGGAGGGAGGAGGACTCACATTTGATCTCTAGGAGAATCACACTAATAACATTTTATCACTATTATTCATTTTAAGAAGCAGGTTTCTAATGACGGACATGGTTGCCCTATTTTTTAAGTTGACTGTGGAAGGAAAAAATGGAATCACCTTGTGTCTTCTCACGAGTAAGACCAAAATATACATTTGGGCTGAAAAATTAAAGGACCCTCCTGAATGTGCGCTCTGAAAGACTAACCTTCGGCAAAAAAGAAAAAAACACATTACCCTCTTCTTTTCCCGACCTCATCTTCCCCTCCTAGTCCTTTTCAAAGTCTTTCAAAGAATGTACTGACATTTAAAGTCTTTAAAAAAGTGACTCTAAATAGAAAAAGTGTAAAGGCTGAGCCGTGTCTATCAGAATCACAAGTGTTTAAGAAATTTAAGAAGTGGCTTGAAGAATTAATAGACTGATATCAAGGGCTGTGACGGAGCCGGAGAACATAAGCAGGATTAGACGATTAATTCACTGTTTTGAAGCAGGCGGCTGTTTGGACCGAGCTCAGGTTCCTATAGCTGAGTCATTACATTGTATGTGGATGCAGCTGGTGTAACAGTAATTAATGCACCATCTTCGAAGAGGGAAAAAGGGGATATGACGGACCGATTCAGCTGTTGGGCATTAGTTTGATTTTTTAAAAGTGCCATATTTATATATTTTAATCAGATGAGAGGGAAAAAAAAATCTTCATTGACTGGATTTTTGTATGTATAAACAGACTAACTTAATAAACTCTCTTTGTTTTCACGAGGGGCAAACACAATTTCATACTGTTTGACTTCGTTGATATGTGGCGGACCCTGTCACCTTTTTTCTCGCTACTGGGTGTCGTGATTCCACGCGTTTTGGTCATAACGCTGAGACCTTATTTCCCTCTGAGAGGGGCTTGTTTATTCAATTATGGAAACCAAAATTATATTTCTCTTTGTATTATTACCTCATTAATGTTTTAGATATTAAATGTTATTTTCCAAAACTACTTAGTGCCCCTTTAAATAATGCAACAAAAAATATAAAAAGGAAAAAAAAATCACAGTGAGACACAAGAACAATGATCAGAGGTGTGGCCATCATCCTCAATACAATAGATGCTCAGACTGTATTTTGAGGCTGTGTTATTCCACAGTCATCCCTGAAAATGAAAAAAAAACCCAAGTGGTCCCACCGGCCCTGTCACTGCTTGACATGCCTGCTGTACCCGTCTTCCGCTCCGCTGCAAGTGTTGAGGATATGAGGGTGGGCACAGAGGGGGCCCCCCGACAATCTTCCCCATCGGCGAAGGAGTCAAGTCGGAGGACTGAGTCAAACTGAAGCGAGACATATTGTGCAAATAATTTACAGCCGATGCCGTTTGAAATTAAGATGGAGCCGGGGGGTCTCGTTAAGCAGTTTGGCCCTCACCCCATGTTCCATCCTGACTCGAGGTTCAGTGTTTTTTGAGTTGTGGGGGGGTTATTGATCTTAAGAGGATGCTCCAGACGCCCCCCCCCCCGCCAATACATCTTGCTCCGTGGTGTTTCCGCAACACCGTGCACACACTCCATTCCTATGAAACCGTCAGGGCAAGACTTCATTTAAAATCCACGCAGCCTGCTATTAGTAACTATTTGAGCTGTTTACCCCGGCGTGACAAAACAGGCTACATGACAAACTTGAACGCTCACTTGTTTGTACTGTCGGGCGATATCAACAAGACTAAAGTTTGTTTGTCAGGTCTAATTTCGCTTGTAGAAAAAAAAAAACATCGCATCCTTGCTTCCCAGTGTCCTTGGTGCTATATCTAAGAGCTGCCACCCCTCCTCCTCCTCCTCCTCCTCTTCCTCCCCCCCTCCTGTGCCAACACATCAAGCGAAAGGCAGCCTGATCAACCCTAATAGGGCCCGGTAATTAGAGTCTTTGCATAGAGCCTGTCTGCACACAGCTGCCCCCTAAGCAGGTCGGCGAAGGACTGCCATACACTTGACAGTGTGGAAAAAACAAAACAACGTAATGTTCGGTATATGGACCAAATTAGCCTGGCAGTGGTAAACACAATCTACTTTAAAACAATACTGACACTAATTAGGCAACCAATGTATCATTTCAGAGTTCAGAGTTTTAGTCCTGCTGTATCAGATACACGAGAATACTCGGAGAAATCGACTTGATGTTTCCTGGGAATACAAATTAGAAAAGACCCTCCCTGCAGAAAGGCTAAGCGCAGTGGGCTTCAGGGCGGGGAGAAAAGTGCATTGGTTAATATTTCTACAGTTATCTGATAGCTGTGGTGAAAAATGGACTCCTGATTATTCCACTGAGGGGAAGTTATACACTGTGTCTTAAACAGCATGGCACGAAAACGGCCAGAAAACTGTTTTTAGAAAAATTAATTCTTTGCTATAACCCAAAGCTATAAATTATTTTATTTTATTTTTTAAAAGTTTCAGTCATTAATTAGCTTGCAATGTTTATCTTCATAAGCAGCTGCTGTATTCAATCAAAGACCGCTACACAAAACTAACAAACAGAATATCTGATATCTGTGATTTCGCCGTCACGTTTCAGCACAAAGAAGAAGAGAGTATTACATCTCAGTGATTCAGGCAATTAGGAAAACAAAATCACTCCTCTTGGCAAAAAAAAATTAACTTGGCTCTCACATTTAAAAAAAAAACACTCTGTGGTTATTAATATTATTTCAGGGACTGCATATCTAACAGTTTCATGTGGCACAGGGGAGATGATTAATGCCTCTGCGAAGAGTGAGCTCAACAGGCATCAGCTCCCTTTAGCGACTTTTCTCTGTTTTTCTTGTTCAATCTCAGTCCAGCATGTTGAATTTTCATGTCACGGCATTCAGAGAGACATTTTTTTTGTACACCCATGCCGGCCACTGATTTACGCAAGTTGCCTTCATATTGATTTCTTGAGTTCTAGGGCTGCACGATTAATCGCAATATAATCGAAATCGCGTTATGCCTGAGGAGTGCAATGTCCAAGTCACACGAAGCTGCAGTTTTTATTTGATAATGATAAACTGACAAAAGCAGCGTTATAATGGAAGAACGTGTGGTGTAGCGATACCTCGCCGCACAAATCTTACTCTGCAGATGTGAGAGAACATATTTGCTCAACACTTCCTCGTTTAGTTGTCATCAACTGAGTCTTTTTTCAGCGAGTTTTTTTTTTCTCAGAGAAGATGAACAAAGTTAATTAAAGGTACACTGTGTAGTTTTTGGGGAAGAAATCATAGACCCCGAAGAGAAAGATCTACATAAACGGATTCTTATTATTATGCCTAAACAAAGTATACAAACAAACACTCTTTGTTTTCACAACTAAATTAACAAACTGACCTTAAAGGACAACACAGTTTCATATGGTTTTACTTCGTTTATATGTGGCGGACCCTGCCAATTTTCTAGCTTCAAACAGTGTTCAGGAGACCTTATTTTCCTCTGAGAATATCTTGTTTATTCAGTTATGGAAAAAATACATATGTCTGCGTTTGTATTAGTGCCTCATTAACGTTTTAAATATTAATATTCTGAGTTTGAATTTCCTCTTCAAAACTACAGAGTCCCTTTAATACCACGAATCATGAAACATATGGCAATATCTGCTTCTTCTTTTTTATTTTTGCCACATCGTGCAGCCCTATTGAGTTCACACAGTTTTTAGCAGAAGCTCACACAGAATGCATGTTTGTATTTTTCACAATGCCTTGCTCCATAAGTGGGTGCTGCCCAGCTCAACCACATCCTTCTTCTTTTGGCAAGTGGGCAGCTTCTGTTGAGTGGCAATAGTGAAATGCTGGGTTATTTACACATATTTCATTGCCCTAAAATCTTGTGTTTTAGGTGTTTAGATGATCAAATCCTCTTTGAGTAACCTTAATTTGTCAATTAAACAAACAAATATTGAAATATTTCAAATAAATCATGTCTCCAAATTATATATGTATATAAAAAACATGCCATACATAAGATTTTGTTTTTTTAATTATAGTTTTTATTTTGTGTCATGATGCATATCCCTCCTCAATGTTTGTGTTTCTGCCTCCGGGATGTGAAAACTCGCCGTGGCCGCTGTGTGCGTCTGATTCGCTGCATCTCGATCTGCTCCCACAATTCAACAGGCAACACAAAGGAAGAAAGGAAGAGGGCCGTGAGCTACAAAGTGTTAGCTAACCCAGCCACAGAGATGTCACCTTATTGTGTCACGCCAGTCGGCAACTCCAACCCGCACATTTAGAGAGGAACCAAATCCGGCCATTTAAAAACAGCTTTGTACTTTTACGTCCCGGGCGCAGGAGGCGACCGAAGGGAAGCTAACGGTAATGTTTTCGGCAGTAAACGCTAACAAAGCTAGCTGATTGGCTTAGGTGGTGAGCTAACATTAGCCAGGCTAGCATTAGCCAGCTGTCGTTAAAGGGGCGAACCTTTCATGAACGACAAGTGCCAGCAACTCTGGGTTATTTCGCCTGGTAAGACAAGCAGAAGTGACCGGGTAAGAGACAATATAATGTGTATATTTTATTTATTTTTTTGTGTGTATTCTACTAGGCTTACTTTGAAAGTACAAACTAACTGGCTGTTAGCTAGTTGACATTAGCATACAAGCAAACCAGCCTCTGTTGAGTTAATTGGCAGTTTATGTCGCACAAAGTCATGCTTCTTTCTTGTGCTCGCACTATTTAAAGTGCCACCCACCGAATCGTAGTTTGAGCACAACGTTTGAGAATACTGCCATTAAAGACACAAACAAGCGCAAAGTAGCTAAGCTAAAGGCATGCTGTTGTGTCCGTAGGCCCTGCCAGGTCAGGACATACCATGCTACCGTTGGCTTAATTCATACACAGTGCTTGTTGTATTGTATAGGTGCGTGTAATGTGTCGTTATAAAATAGATATGTTAAAGGATCAATGTGAAACTTCTCATTTTGAGCTGGCTATTGTTTTTCACAGCATCAAATGAAAGGTGGTGGAAGTGGAACTTGACCCATCCAACTGAGTCACCATTTTCCTGCACATAATGGTGAGTAATCAGATTGCAGCTGTCTTGATTAGAAAGCAACTTCATTTAGGGGCTGTAAGTGATACATGTCTCTAGATACTGTTTGATTCTTGGGTTGCCAGAGCTGTCATGGCAATATTTATATATATTTTTTGACAGATGGACAGGCAATGATTGTTATTCGTTTAATTAAATGGCCTTAATATGGTGTGGTCAGTGAATGTTTGTACAGTGACACATTTTCCGATTGGTCACTTTGCATTTCCAGTGAAATCACGTCCATGCTAGTTCTCTATCATGAGGCTGTTTGATGATGTTTACATCTAAATTGGGGAAGCAGCGTGAGAACTGTGGGCCGTTTCATATGTGGTCTGTAGCAAACCAGTGCAGCAAGGAAGTGATACTGAACACACAGCGGGAACAACTGAGGAGTTTAAAGAGAATCATGGAGAACAGCAGCAGCTGAGGGGAAATACACAGCATCTGTTGATGTCTGCGGATCATAGACTTCATGCAGTTAGTGTAACCATTGAACGGACTTGCAGTTAGATATTAAACACAATGATTTTTGTTATATGTACGTTGTCAGACTAAAATTCCCTGCTTCACAGGGGACAGTGTTTCTAGAAGGGCCACAATTTGTACGCAGCATGGATGTAAGAGCCAATTACAGTGAACCTGACCTCCATAATTGTTGTTTCATTTCAAAACCATTTGTGCTGGCGGTACATAGTTTAGAGCCGACACTATAACTCAGTCTGCATTAAGTAATTTAGTTTAATAATTGATTAATCTACTTAATAGTGTTTTCAAGCCAACTTGCCAAACGTTTTAAAGTTCTGGTTTCCGTCTGCTGTTAGGATTTGCTGTTTTTATTCGTCTTCTGTGATAATAAACTAAACGTTTTTCACTGTTAGACTGTGTCAGAAACCGAGACATGAAATGAGCAATGAGCCTGAGAAATTTTGATTGCCTTTAACGTTTCTTGCATTTTATAGTTCAAATGATTTACTTAGAAATAACACCATTTGACTGTGATTGCCGCCTTTAAAACAGGAAACGACAGAACTTATGCTGTATTACAATATAACGATAGGCTGATAAAATCGAAGAAAATATATACTCTGAAATCATGATAATGATAAAATGTGAATATATTGCCTGACCTTAAATTGTATCATTAATGGGATTAATATATCAACAAATATTCACTGTTTTAATACCAGGGGATTGCACTAAATGGCTGTGATGTTCTAGGCTGTTGTTAAGGTCATTTTTTTATCTGACAAATTATACTATTATAAATAAAATCATTCTTTTATAATATTTGTTTGCAAATCCTTTTCAATTATTCCAACAGATGCTTTTTTTTGGTTTCGGTTGTTCCGAGTTTAGGATGACTTCCCTGCTGCATTGTTTACAATGAACCAAAATGTCCACAGCTGCTACGCTCTCCCCCAATACAGATGAGCACCTTCAGCAGCTTTATTAAATCAAGTCTTTTTACTGTGATGTGTGTGTTACTTTCTGAAGTACTGGAAGACCAAACATAGGATATCTATAATCTTGTCTTGTTTTTTGTTTTTCTTCCTGCAGGGTTTGATAGCTCCACTGTATGCATGACTTGTTTCGTGTGGCCTGATGGGAGGACGCTGTGGATAGTACTTTCATCAGGATACCAGGAGAGCCATCCCATGCCCCCACTTTGGAGGGCCTGTCAGAATGAAGAAGATAAGCCTTAAGACCATCCGCAAGTCCCTCAGCATAAAGGGCAAAGAGGAGGGTGACTTTGTCATGCTCCAGCAGCCCTCGGTGACTCCAGAGTTTTCGAAGGAAGAGTCACTTTTCGGGGGCTGCTACACCAAAGAGCTTTCTGGCTGTGACCTTGGTGGTGAGGAGGACAAAGGGAGCCAGAATAAGGGCCGCTCAAAGAGTGAGGGCCTGATGGGATCGCTAAAAAGGAGGCTGTCTGCCAAGCAGAAGGCGAAAGTGAAAGGCAGCTCTTCCGCCATCGGCTCAGTGGATGACGACGACACGTTCTCGTCCTCGTCTGTGCCCATAAGCTTCAATGAGGTGAAAGCCCAGAGACCCCTTCGATCTTCATCCCTACGGAGTCATCATTATAGCCCCTCACCGTGGCCTCTGCGGTCAGTCAACTCTGATGATGCATGCATCAAGATGGAGGTAAAAGTTAAAGCCATGGTTCACTCTCCCAGCCCGAGTCCCAACTTGAATGGTGTCCGGAAAGAATTTCACGATTTCCAGATGGAAGGGCTCTTTCAGGACCAAGCAGAATCCTTAAAGAATCTTCAGCAGCCACAAAATGGTGAGCTGCATCTAAACATTGATGAAAATGACGTGCCTGTGGTGCTGGGGTTGACCCCCCAGGACTACATCCAGTACACAATGCCTTTAGATGATGGAATGTACCCAGAAGGGTCCCACTCCTTCTGCCTGGACAGCTCCTCTCCTATGGAGGTGGTGACTGAAGCGGACAGTAGGTCCCTCCACACAGACCAGGGACAGGAGGAACATGAACTGGTTAGAGGGATGCCTCCTGATCTCTTCATGGAAACCTCAGTTAACAGTCTTCTCATTGGATCTGCTGGTGTGATGCTCCAAAGTTCTAGAGTAGAGGTCCCACCTCCCCTCTCTCCGCTCCTGCCGCCCATAACAACTAACGGACATCTTCCCAGGACTTTTTCAGGGTTCAGCTCTTCAGACAGCCAGGTTGCCGAGAGGGTAAGACACCACCTCAACTTTGACCCAAACACAGCCCCTGGGGTTAGTCGGGTGTACGACTCGGTCCAGACCAGCGGGCCCATGGTCGTCACCAGTCTGACAGAGGAGCTGAAGAAGCTCGCGAGGCAAGGCTGGTACTGGGGGCCAATCACACGTTGGGAGGCAGAAGAAAAGCTGGTCAACTTGGCCGACGGCTCCTTCCTGGTCAGAGACAGCTCAGATGACAGGTACCTGCTCAGCCTGAGTTTCAGGTCCCAGAGCAAAACCCTCCACACCCGCATCGAACACTCAAATGGACGCTTCAGCTTCTACGAGCAGCCGGACGTGGAAGGACACACATCCATCGTTGACTTAATCGAACACTCTATCAAAGACTCAGAGAATGGAGCTTTTTGCTACTCCAGGTCTCGCTTGCCAGGGTCTGCAACGTACCCTGTCAGACTAACCAACCCAGTATCTAGGTTTATGCAAGTGCGCTCCCTGCAGTACCTTTGCCGCTTCGTCATTAGACAATACACGAGGATAGACCTGATCCAGAAACTACCCTTGCCTAACAAGATGAAAGATTATCTGCAGGAGAAGCACTACTGAGGACACAGAGATAGGGCAGTGGTAGCAATTTGCACTTTTGGGTTCAGTTCAGAGATTTAAACAAGGTTTACAGACAACCACAGTTTTGAGATGATCGGTTTTGGTGGCTCTTGATTTGTGTCCGGGAGACTCTGTCACTGTTAAGTCCTCCATTCCACTGTTCTGGGTTTATTTTCTGCTGGTCTTAACTTCCAGAGATATAGTGCCAGCACATAATCTACTGCAAAAAACAATAGCAGAGGTATACAGCCAAGGTTATCCTAGTTGCATATGTTAAGTGCAGACATTAAACATGTATGGCTAACAGTAAAATCCAGCTCTGCAAGTAAAGCAGATTTTCATAAATTTGTCATCTGCGTGAAGGAAGACAAAAAATCTACTCTGGATTTAGAAATTCATTTAATCTTTATCCACTAAATTGTACATTGAAACTAAGGAAACATCTTTATCCACTAAATTGTACATTTAAAAGGAAGAAAAATAGTGCTACATAAGTTTTAAATCACATTTTAAGCTCCCTACAGATGAACCAATTCTGATCTTTTGCTTTTTTATTACGTGACAGATTTTATCATCTTTTTCAGCATGATCAGACTGCAAATGAGAACATCATTCTGCATTTATTCTATGCAATTAGTCAAATCATACAACAAGTGATGGTGGCCAACCTGTTCTGCTAATTTACATACTTCACAACATATCCAGTGGATGCTAGTTCTTCCTCGAGCATTATTTGACTCTATTATGCCATGGTACTACCTGACATACAACTCATACATTAATGCTTCAGTATGCTCTGTCTGGTGCAGGCTTTTTTTGCCATGTTTGCTACTTTGAAAAAAAAAAAAAAGAAAGGAAAATCCCTTTCAGAGTCACATGGGTTTACCACTTCCAAATCATTAACAACATTTTGTTGCAAAAGAAGTCAAAAATTGGCCGGTCTGTAAGTGGGAAGAAACAGTTTGGTCAGAGAAGAAGCCTTACATTTTGTGGCTGCATGTAGCCATTTTATAATGTGCAAGCCTAAAGGTACTGACGATGCTGGACTCCAATGTGCTGTTTGTAGGAACAGCATTGAAGTTGATGTATAAACCTTTTAAAAATATGTTAACGTTAAAAGTGAAATCTTTTCTGCATTAGGAATGTTACAAAAACTGCACTGCAGCTCAGGCCTAACAACTTTGTCACTATCTGTAATGCTTGTATCTGCATGTAGTAAAGGCTTTAAGACTGTCAATTAATGGCACTGTAGAGTTACTCTAAATAAGAGGAGATGTTGGTCAATGGATGAAGGATTTTGGCTGTGTTGTTTACGCGCAACTCTGAGTATAAGGCTGTTTAATGCACTATTGCATTTACCTTAGGCAGTTTATAAGTGAAGAAAATTTCCTTCAATTAACCTGCAACTAAAAGAAGGCCTCTAGTTATTTGACCTGAATCTGTACGTAGGGATGGCTGTTTCTTAGTTTCGAAAATGCTAGCAACGAGCTGGACCCAGATCAAAGGAATCCCATAAATGGCATGAGCTTAGGTATAAGGACTCGGGGAAAGCCGGGGTTAGTCGTCATCACCATCTTGGGGCGATGCCAGGGTTTTTGGCGTGTGACAAAGGTTCCACCACAGCTGCATGGCTCCATCATCACTGTCATATGGGTTTCAAGGACATTTAAAAAAGAAGAAGGCATAGTTTTTGCCATTGCATATTTACATTGTCCCCACAGAGCTGCACTACCCCACAGATTGTCTCTACTTGGCTGTTGGAGCCAGAGTAAAGGGAAGAGCACACAGTATGCTACGCAAGTGCTTTATATGGATACTATGACAGGGAATAGTGTTTTTCACATTATGAATGAGCATCTTTTTTGACATCAGTGTCCTTTTTAAAAGTATTTGGAAAATGGTCTCTCAGACAATTTTTGGTAGAACGTTAGCGCATAGTTCTAGTTTTAGTTAGCTGGAAACGTTGGTGTCTGAGGAAAGTTACCGTGAGTCTAGCACAACAGAAATTAGATAGGAACTCTGGACGGTGTTGCATGTTTTAAAGACTTGGCATTTTGAAGCGTTGCGTTGTATAGGAACAGAGGATCTAGGTCGTGTGTTTGGCTGTGTAGAGGGATGTTGTTTTCTGTCACAAACATGGGCTGGACATTCTGTGTACAAGAAATGTTTTTTTTCTTTCTTCGAATCCTTTTATGTGAGTTTTATTTTTGTGACATTTGCCATCTGGGGGATGGGGCTGTACAAAAGGAATGTACGCTTGTTTGAGGGATCCATTTTATCTGCCTGCGGACCAGTTTCAGAAAGCATGAGAATCATAAGAACTACATCGACACATTTTTTTGCACTTGAATAGTCTCCATTGACATGCTTTGGATCCTCTCCTGCCTAAAGTCGTCCTTCAGATGCCGTGTTTTTTTTGTTTTTGTTTTTTTAAAGAAGAAGAAATATAGTCACACATTTTGTCCTTCTGTGTTCATATAACTGTTTAGATAAATGGAGATTGTTTTGTTTATGTCATATCTGTGGGATATAAAGGGTAAGGCACCAGCATCATATCAAAGCCTCTGCTAATGCTCACAGGCTGTCAAGGAATGGGATCACGGCAAGAATGTGGATGTAAATTAGATTTTACTTTTTGGGCGTGCGTGTATGTGTTTCAGTTGAAATGTGAAAGCAAAATGTTAGTCTTTTTTAATACAGTGTTCCTTAACTTGTATTTTCCATTTTTCATTGCGGTTTTGTCATCAAACTTTGACAAGCAGGAACCAGTTTCATATGGTGTTGCTGCTGTGAGTTTTCTAAATAGTTATTTTGTTTATTATTAAGCGTTATTGCCTTCAATGTTTGATTCCAGAGGTTGATGCTTGTTCGGACTGCTGAAGTGTTTTGAGATAATAACAGCTATTTAGCACTTAACAAGCTCCAACAATTGTTTTTTTGTGCATCTCGGCGAGTGAAGGTGATTGTTTACAACATTATGTTTGGAAATGCTCCCCCTCTTTTTTTTTTTTTTTTTTGGTTTACCCTCTCTCACATGAACATCTTGGTACAATTTGAGAACTTTTATTTCATTTTAATGTGTTATACACATTTGTGCTGCTTATATGGATATGATTGCCTTTTCTTGTATTTAACAATGGGGGGAAAATAGAATGTCACCAATGTAGATGTATGTACACTAAATGACTTTGGTTATTGTCTTGGGAGAGTAAAGCAGATTTGCAATTTGTTAACAAACTGTAGTCAGTTAAAAGAGCATTAGTAGCGATTAGTAAAACCCTCCGTAGAGTTACCGGTTCACTCCAGTTTACATCGGTTGTCAACTGTCAACTTTCCAAAGTAGATGGTCTTTTTGTATTTTTCTTTTGGGAAAAAATCAACAGTGATTTTATTGCACACTTTGGATACAGTTCAAGAGTTTTTTGTATCTGCCAATTATAAATTATAAATAAAAAACTATATTCTAAAACATCTTTAATTTTTCTTCATATTCTCATATGAGATGATACTCAAAGGAGCATTCCTGTCATCACTTACATTTGACTTGTGAAAATGAAAGGGGCACTCTAGCGATTTAGTATCCCTTTTTCGTAAAGTTTGGGAACTCACAAGAGACACATTTTTAAAAGAATGGACAAAATGAATGTGGCAGAAATATCTTGACTTTAATTCCTAAGTATGGCCAATGTTTGAAAAGCTGAGTCTTAGCCAAGATAGCCTTCATGACATCATCAAGCCTTGTCCACATGTACACAGGTATTTCTTAAAACAAAGCTTTTTCCAAGGGTTCAGCCTTCCGTACACAAGTAAAGGATGTTTCAGGTCACTAAGAATTGACCTTTTGTAAAAGATGGAGTGTATGTTACGATATTGGATTTTTGAATTTGTACATTGTCTTTTAGAAAGACAAAGGGACATTGATTAGAAAACGATAGAAAACGGAAAAAAACGGCTGCTGACAATATTTTAATAAAAAAGGCATCCAGGTGGATTCTGTGAATAGAAGTAATGTTTCCCTGCCTCATTTAGAGTATTTTCTGTAGCTAAGAACCAGGAGATTCACATCTGTTTCCTGTTTACACCAGCACGCACATGTCCAGTATTCATGTGTTGGCATGGATGGAGATTATTTGTTAAACCATCTTAAAACAGTTGTCTGGTAAACTGCCGTTGATGTGAAGATCAGTGGAGTGCCCCTTTAAGCACCTTGCATACAGAATTTTAATCACACCATATACATTGTTGTTTGCCAGCGATACACTTAACAAGAGCCTGATCATGCTTGAAGTTGTGTTAATAGACAAAATCATGGAGGTCTCAAGGAGTTTCACTCCGCAGTGGCTACAAATTGGCAGCTAATCCCAGAGCTCCGGTTGCCTAATTTACAAAGACAATTCAGGCGGTCTTTAAATACAACCGAGTGAAGCGGAGACTCCTGGGAGAGATTAGCAGCGTTGCTACCATCCTCGCTTTAACTTCACTTTTAGTAGACTCTGGAGAAAAAGTGTTGTGGAGGGAGGGGGGAGGAGAAGATTGGGGGTGGGGTAATTGTGTCAGGTTTGGACTGGGATATGCAGAGACTCTGTCCGCATGATGATGAGGAGGTAGACTTTGTTAACTGCTGTGTCTGACAGGCCTCTCCAGGCATTTGAGGTGAAGATACACAACTGTTTACTCTCCCTGCCCGGTTCAGGATGATTTATTCATTGCACACACTGGTGGTCACATGTCATATGGAGATACCTCCATCATAAAAGGACTCATCTCTGGTTTCCACTGTTACTTTTTTTATTTAATTTGCAGTTTTTTATATTCAGAATTTAGCAGGAGGGGTTTCAGTTTGCTCGGAGAGTGCAGCTTGTCACGGCGTGACACGCCGTCTCAGCGGGTTTGGGTTTGTCTGCAAACATTGTGATATTCAGTCTGCTCACTTCACCACCTCATACCTAGGATGTTGCCTACTTACCCAGAGTGCTTCTCTTGTCTTTGAAGAGAAGTTGTCTGTTGACAGGATGTCAAGTCTGTTGCTGTTTCAGCAAACATTAAAATGATACAAGCAAAAAAAAAAAAAGCATCTTGACAAAATCACCTGACATTACAGCTATTTTGTCCCCCTAGCTTCTTAACTCTTCATGTGCATGAAATGTGATATGCAGTTTGGCCAGGTACACTGTTGTCTGGACCTTAGCCAAGAATCTGGATGACTAGCTCACATGCTAATTGTGCTCTTAAATTTGAAAGGAATAATGTAACATTTTTGGAAATATATTACAGACTGTCTTGCAGGGAGTCAGATGAGAAGATAAAGAATGAAGATAAATATGAAGCTTTAGCCAGTTAGCTTAGCCTAGCATAAAGGCTGTACATGGGAAAACGCTTTTCTAAAGCTCACTAATTAACACTATATCTTGTTTTCTTTGAATGAGACGACAACATTTTTAGAGTAAAAACAACACGTTGTTTGGGAAGTTACAGCACTTAACTAATACATATTCCAGCATGTAGGTAAACCCCCCGAGAAAAGATTTTCACACTTTTTGTCTTAATCAAATGAGATTTGTTATCTTTGGACAGAGCCAGGTTAGCGGTTTGCCTGTTCCCAGTCTTTGTGCTAAGCTAAGCTACCCAGGTGCTAGCCCCCGCTTCATTTACCGCACAAGCACAACGGCATCGGTGGAAACCACCCACCAACTGCTTCTTTAAAAACCTGGGCTAACAACTTTGAGGGGGACAGTAAATGCCAACAGAAGCAAACAGTGAGTCATAATCTTTCAAGTTTGAAAGGTGACCTTGCAAGTTAACAGTTGCAGCCAGAGGTTAAAGAGCAACATTCAGTTAGAGTCGTGTTTGTATCCACCTGGGGAATGGTACTCCAATGTATACTCTGTTTTAGCTCTCTTTTGGTTTGTCTCCTGAGGGAAATATCTGTCTCTTTAGCTGCTACGTGCTCCGCCATGTTCACCAGCTAACAGCTAACTGTGCCTGACATTTTGTGCTGAGCAGATAGCGTACAGTGGTTTTTGAGAGCCTGCTGTGCCTTAGAGCGACTCATCATTAGGAGTTCATCACAGCTGGCACCCCTTTTGTGCATTTTTGTTATAGTATCTATTGTAGCCACTTTAAAGCCTTGTGACAGGGGACATGTGACCTGCTTGTTCACCTTCAGCCCAGTTTGCCGTGATTAAATGTTTGCAGTTAATGTTTCAAATTTGTAATTGTTCTTTACTACTTTTTTTAATAAAAGCACCTCAAACAGGTTTGTCTCACACATGTCTTCATAGGGGATCAAATGAAAATGTATTTTATGTATGTTTAAGTTAGATGGGTGCAAATCAATTTTGTTTAGTTGATTTAATTATTCTGTTTTAGCTGTATTGATAAAAAAATGGCATGGACGTACTTATTTTGAGTGGGGGCTTTATATATTTATCCTGCTCACAATAGAATTGAGTTTATCCAATGGATTGTTTTTGGAGTGCATTGACATTCCTCCAATCCTGTACTATCATGTTCAAATTACATATTTATGACCTGACTTTCATATCAAGGGGGGGAGGGGATGGTGACGGAGTCACAGACGAGACGGCTGGCAAGCCAAAGACCGCAGTTCAGGACTGAGTTTCAACAATTGTTTTGGTTCCAACATTTGTAAGTGTGACACTTCAAAATTGGGTGTTTAAACAAGGGCTTAGGACATCTCCAGCTGTATTTATGGTAACAAAAACAGGTATTTTAAGCCAAAACATAATCTTTTATGAACCCTAACCAAGTATTTTTTGTGCCTAAATCTAACTACAGCATAAGCACAGCCTTTCTCATGAGACAAAACCTAAAGAAATGTGAAGCTGCAACATGAAGACGTGTACATTGGCAGTGTTGATTCTGGACGACTAGATTGCAGATCCCAGGGATGCCTTTCTTTTCTTTTGGTAGTAGGTCTGCCTCTTATCTCCATCTGGATCATGCATTGTGCCTGTCGTTTTCAAGTCACAAACACGCATAGTCATACTCAGCCTTTGCATTCCTTTCAGTGCATAGTGTCGACACAAAAGTGGTCGTTAGTGAGCAAATTTCTTCCCGGTGTGGTCCTTAGTTTGAAACTGTTTACTCTGGAGAATCCATCCATCACATGTCTGCTGTCTCGGATTGATGATCCATCCCTGCCATCTGGTGCGCTGCGTGGTGCACCCATTTTTCACCTACAAACAGGGATGATGTTGACAGCCTGAATTAGCCAGCAAACATATATATCGCTTTAAATTGTCATGCCAGGGAAACATCGGTGGGTCTAGCTGGTAATGATAAAGCCGGGGTTACCTGCTGGCAACAGATGTCTTTCAGCCCAGAGTGAAAGGTTCAGCTCTATTAATGCTTGTGATCTCGTGCCAGCAGTGCGATACACCACTGAGACCCTCTCCTTCTCCATCTATCATGCATTAGATGCCTCTGAACCCCAATTAGCCCTGTTAGAGAGGGGACTGCCTTCATCATTACCAGGTCCCCACTGAAACAACAGCTCATCGTGGCATTCATTGTGATCATTCTTCACAGTTTCCTATGTATCCGTGGAGTGTATGTTTGTTGAAGTTCAGCTTGCTAGCTACCACTTTGTGTGTCTCACACTGTTGTGCTGCGAGCACACTCCAGATCAAAATGCCTTTCATCGCGGCCCTCGTCCAAAGGCAACATCTCTGCCATACCAGGCAAAGATAGGGTTTAGAAAACAAAGCGGCTCAAACTGTGAACACGGAGTTGGCCAGCCTCGGTCGCTCTTTCAGGAACGAGCAAGCACTTTAAGATTCTTAACAAGCGAGCATTGTTAATGACCAAAAAATGGCCGATCCAGATGGCCTCAGCTCCGGGGCGTCAGCAGAGAAGATGCTGGCCAGTTTGATATTTGATTTATAATCTGTCAGGGTAATCCTCTCCTTTTGTGAGAGTCATTCCTGCTTCACATTTTACATGATTAAAGGTGAAGAAATTTTAATCAGAAGAGGAAGATCTTCATTGACCGATTTGTACTTCTTTATATGTGGCGGACCCCGCCACCTTTCTAGCTTCAAACGGTGTTCTGGGGACCTTTTTTCCTCTGAGAACAGCTTGTTTATTCAGTGATGGAAAAAATAAATATTTCTGAGTTTGTATTATTACCTCATTAATATTATAATTATTAGAATTCTGATTTTGATTTTTTTCTCTAAAACGAAATAGTGTTCCTTTAATATATGATTCTGTATGATATTATGGTGTTCTACGTGTATTATCTGATGGCTGGAGGAAACGTATAGTAGCTACTCAAGCAAGCTGTCTTTCAAAAATATATCTCTATAATTGGAAATGCATAGGCACACAGGCTTTGAGTAATAATAATAATAATATGCAGGAATTGAGTGTGTGTATGAGTGTGTGTGTGTGTTTGTAGCTTCCAGTACAGACTGTGGGCCAAGGGGAGTCGTAAGACGGTCATAATTATGTCATTAAAAAGAGTGACATCTGGAACTCGGGGGCCATCAGGTAACACAGAGTACCCGCCGCCTTTCCTCCTTTGCCCCCTGTGACAGTGACAATCCACTCTCATCCCCCAGCAATCTGCCAATCCCCTTCCAAGGGAGCGAGGTGTATATTTGGATGTGTCAGGAAGAGGTGGGGGAAGGGTGAACAGGTGGCGGCCATCAGGAAATGGATAGGGAATGTTTTGAATAGGAAACTTGCCTCCATCCCTCACGGAGTACCTGGGTGTCTGCCCTTCACCAGTGGTCCAACAGGCACAGCGAGGACGGGAGAGATGAAACGAGAGCAGGTGGTGGTTTGTCGTTTAGCGAGGAATGGAGTTCCCCTGTAGATCACGAGCAGCCAATGGAGCGGTATGGACGACACCGTCACAGCGGGAACCCCGCCTCACTGCTTGCGGTTCTCAATTGGCTCGTCATTGTATCCAAAACAAGAGAACTTCACACTTCTCACAAGAACAAAAAGTGCACTGACGGGAGGAATGTCTTATTAATGACATACCTGCCGCCAGTCTGTTTTTGGTCAAGGGCCAAACCGCCATCATTTTGTGCTTTGATTGAATCACAGTCACACTTTCCACTCTCTGAACTGCGTCTGTCCCACAAGTGCTCCCTCAGCCGAGATGTTGCATGGCAATTAACAGCTCCCATCACCTCTGAGTGTGCATCACTCAGCGGGGCCCCGCCCTCCTCCTCCGCAGCCATATCCTGCTAATATTCTTCCCCCCACCAGCTCTCCTGCAGCCCTAATGAGTTGGCTACAGAAGCTCAGGGCCCTTTGAGCCTCTGGTGCGAACGATGAGCTCAATCTCTCAGTCCAACACACCTCCGGTACGTGTCACCTGTCTGCCACACAGCCAGTGTGGTGACGCGCTTTGTGGCTCTCAAATTGGGCCTCCGCTCATTGTAGCGTTAAGAAAGGCATGCTAATTCTCTTTGCATGCTGCCATCCGTTATTTATTTGAAAACTTAAGCAGCCAATTAAGCTGGAGTTGTAATTTCTCTTCCTAGATATGATTTCTTCTCAAGTAAAGTGGGTTCCCCTCAGTTTAGCGCCTCGTTTTTAGATTTCTGAGTCACAGCTTCAGGATGGCTGCATTCTAATCACCTTAAAGCACTTTTTTAGTAATCAGTAAAAATATTCTACTTTATAAATTTCAAAATATCACTGGCAAAATAGAATTTTGTGTAGCATTTTCTAAGGACGGACCAAAACCATTAGTGTGTTTTTTTTGGTGCCTACCGTGTTAAAGGTGCATTATGTAGTTTTGGGGAAGAAATTTTAATCAGAAGGGAAAGATCGACTGATGTTTTTCTTTTATGCCTTAACAAACTAAATAAAAAAAACGATCTTAAAGACAACACAATATCATATTTGTTTATATTTTGCTGACCCTGCCACCTTTCCAGCTTCACACAGTGTTCTGAGGACCTTATTTTCCTCTGAGAACAGCTTGTTTATTCAGTTGCGGATAAAATAAAGTGTCCTAAACTTGAAAAAACTTGACAAGGTTGTTTATTGTAAACCCCCGTCTAGAAATAGTAAATGACTGAACTTGGTATGAAACTGATATGTAGCTGCAGCACTACTGCAGCCCTACAATCTATTAAAGTAGAGAGACAATTCCCAGATTGCCTGTAATTCTAACGCAGGTGATTTGATTTTAGATGATGCTGACAACTTGCATAAAGCATATTGCCGTGCCCTGCAGTACCTCTCTGTCATTGCTTTAGTTCTTTACTGAGAATAAGACCTTTAGTGACTGTGGTCGTTAGCTGTGCTAGTGGCATGGCTTGGCAATACCAGTCCATCGGTCAGTAAAATGGTTGTGTGGACTGACGCGCACACTGAAACATCTCAATATCCACTGCTGGATTGGCATTTTATACAGACATTCATGGTCTCCTGAGGATGAGTCTGTGAATGGATGCTCCCTTCTAGAGCTACCAAGAAGTAGACATTTGTGGCTCAGAGTGAAATATCTTCCAATAACTGCTAATTTGCTTTTTATCCTTCAAGGAATATCTGTAGCATGTATGCATGGACTTCACATGGAGGATATATTGCAATTACAATGATTATATGTTTTGCATTTATTCAGTGAAATATATCAATCTATTGGATGGACTGCCACAATTTCTTTTTTACAGACACTCAAGGTTCCCAGATGATGCATCTTAGTGCCTGGTTGATCCCGACAATTCCTTTAGTGCTAAAAATTAAGCTGGCATTTTTTTTTTATTGAAGTATCTTGAGTGAATACTGGATGGATTACTGTGTAAATCGGAACAGACGCTCATGGTCCCCGGACGACAAACCGAAACCAATGTGGAAAAAGTAGTATAAAGCCTTTTGTGGAAGCTGAATGTAATCTGGTTGCAGAGATGCCACTAAGCGTTTAGTTGCATTGTGGGTAATGTAGGTACCAATACCCATAATGCAAATTAGCCACAGAGTGACACCACCCTTTAAAGTTTTCTAACAAATGACCAAATATCAAAACTAATCCACACCATCGGCCTCAGCTGTACTGCTTAACATCAGCATGTAAGCATTGTCACTGTGAGCATGTTAGCATGCTAAAACGTTTCTATACAATCCAGTACCTGTGAGCTGCAGGAGCATTAGCATGGCTGTAAAATCTTTGTGCTATAGTATATAATGTTTTTAGATTGAACAAAACAGGCCACACTGAGGTATATTAGACACCACTACGTATATGTTGGAGAGAAAAATATGTTGTTGTTTTTTTTTTATATGTTGATGCACCAGACCTTGAAAATATAGTGTTTATCCTGTATACACACTTCTCTCCCCTCTGATGGAGAAGATCAGAGGAGCAGCTTCCATCTCGAACATTGATGTAAATCTGAACCAGCACGCACGGGCAGCCAGCTTGAAAGTGGGCCTGGAGGGAAGTCTTTTAAAATTAGATCCAAACTGAAGGAATTGTGAAGAATATTGGTCAGTGCCCTCTGCTTGTATATGTTGAGCATGAGCTCATGAGCCCTTCAACAGCTGATTTCTTGTCCTTTACAGCTCACGTTTGGTTATTAATTAGCACCTGAATGCCAAATACCAGCGTGACACAGCCAAAACAAGAGCTCATCAGCAGTATTGTACTTACATCTCCATGCTATATTTGTATTATTGATTTATTTATTTATGTAAGTGCTGCTGATCTTGTAATTGATGTCCCGGAATTCTGCATTTTATTTGTGTATGTAGTACTATGATTGGAAAGGTCAAACTTGGTTTGTTTTTACCCCAAGGCCGCCCCGCCGTTTTGATGTACACGCTGTAGCTTTGTAGGCTTTTTTTTCTCTTATTGTATGTTATCAAAGGGCGACCTTTTATACTTAGTCTTAAAAGTTAAAAAGGTCAGGCAGAAGCTTCTGTCTCCCACAGAAAACACTGCTCCGGAAACACCTCGTCAGTAGTCCCGCCTTTAATTCCCTGACTTCGTGACATCACACTGCGTCACCCTTTGGCACATTGGCACAATTTATGCCGAGCAGCTAGTTTGGCATTTAGGAATAAACTTAGTAAAGCTGCTCTTGTTGTTGTTAGCAGTGCTGGCTCAGGTGTGTGCAAGCTGGCCAATCAGAGCAGACTGGGATTTCAGGACGGGGGGGCCTTGAAGGGACAGGAGCTGAATTGGAGTATTTCCGAAAGAGGGGGGAATACAGTGCTGCTACACTGGACAGTATGAGAAAACTGATGTGTATTTGGAGCATTAAAGCATGAAAATCTATTCTAGTAGTGACTTAAAATAAAATGATGAACCTGAAAATGATCACAATATGTTTTATTTAATGACTCGCTGCAAAACCAATTACCCATTGAATACAAATAAAAGTGGAAGTGATGAGGTATGATGTGATTTTGCTTTATTGGACAGTATCAAATTGTGGAGGAGCACCTGTTTATTTTACTTGAATGCGAACCATCACTCAGGTCATTTGAGTTGGGTCAAGCTTGATTCCCTCGCTGGTTATGTCAGCTAATCATACTGACGTTGTCTCCAGTCGGCCATTTGTTGAGTCCCTCTGTCTGTCAGCCCACTCCTGCCTCTCTGAGCGCCCTGCAGCCATCTAGAATCGGCTTGAAACCCTTCAATCCCATTAGTCTTTAGAAGTCTTCCTTTGCCAATGTCTGCTCAGAACAAGTCAAATAGAGAATCCTTGTCCTGAATCTGTCCCCTTTGCCTTCTTCTAAAAACAAACAGCAGCCCGAGAGAAGGGCAAGTCCCTTAAATACACATTCACCACATAAAGTTGCTTAATGCAACATGGCATACTAAATGAAATAGTCATTCATAATTCAGGATTAGGGTTTTTTAATGGGTTACTCCCTGTCCTGCAATACAGCGCACCTTCAATTGTTTCCAGTTTGTAAATAATGTAATGCAGTCTTGATGAGTAAAAAGTGGCCACGGGCCATGCAATAGTAATGAAGACTGGGAAGCGGCTCAAGCAGAACTGGGATAATTCTGTTTGAGGAGGACGGTTAAATATCCAACGCTTGTCATTAGACGAGATCTGCAGGGATGTGTGCCGATAAAAGAACGTGTTCCTTTATTTATTCATCTCATAGACTGTCAAGAGCTCGAAAAGACTTAGTTGTGGTTTGTTTAACGTCGACGTGCAAATTAAGAGAAAGTGCTTCGGGTGAGGTTTGATTGGAAACATAATTTGCTAATGTGGTGGGCGCGAAGAATCGTGCAAAAAGGAAAAAAATGGAGTGTCTTTGTGGCATTCATGACTCAGCACTTTGATATGTAGGATTTTTTTCTTTCACTATCATGCACAGTTAGAGTCCAAAATTAGATTGATTTAATTTCATGGCCCAACAGCAAATAGCTGAACCTTTTTTTTTTCCCCCTCTCTTTTTTTTTTATGTAACATTTAATATTGTTATCTTTAGAAGCCCTTCATCTTTCTTTGCGCGGGTCTCAGAGGTCAAAGCAGACTCTTGAATCAAAATCAAAAAGCACTACACGTTGTACTGATTGAGCGTGATGAGCGAAATGAGTGTTCCTGAAAAAAAAAGGTGCCTCAGTGTTTCCTGTCTGAGTGAGAGCCTCGAGAGACGTGAAGTGGCCTCTTTGTGTTCTGTGATGTAATTTACTGAGTAGAAAAAAGGTAGAAAAAAACCCACCAACAACAAACAAACAAAGAAGAAGAAGGAGCGCATCCGTAACCGTTTGGCTCTTTATGCGACTTAACTCCATGAAAGACATCAAAAAAATGTGTTTCTCAGCTCGGCGTGTCAGCTTGACTAAGTAGCTTTAGCCCCATGCATGTCCGCTCCTCCTACTGAAGTGTGCCATTCAATTTTAAGTAATAAAATCCTTCCAAATCCCCTGGAGAAAAACAGCAGCTTAAGTAAGGTTAATGTTCACTATCCTTGCTTCCTCCACCCCAGCGCGAGATTATATTGGAGGATGTGAATCATGTCTGTCGTACAAGCTGTGAGCCATAAGGACATGAGTGGAAGGGACAGCCGGACGTGACCTAAATGCATGCTGGCTCTCCTTTCTGGTGGTTGTTGTACGTATCATGAACATGCATCTGCAAGATCATTAATGTGATTAATAAATAGCATCAAAAGGCTTCGAAAATGTGATTGATTTTTTTGTGTAAATCATTGAAAAGAAATGTACATTATTTTACATGTATTGCTGATAAAACTGCGCCCCTCCTTTGCTGTAACATAAGCACGAAAACGTTCAACAGTCAGCCTGTGACGCTTTTTGCATTATCCGACACGACCCATAGATGTCCTTGTTCAGCAAGTCATTCTGCTCTGACACTGTGCTATAAATAAGTTCCCTGTGTTTCAGAGAATAAAGTGAAATTAATACAGAAGTTGACAGTGATCATGAGCATGTCTGAAATAAAGACTTTAAGGTTGTTGTGTGCATCTGTGTTCCTCTCCAAAACTTAATGTTTCATTAAAAGGGGTACTATGTAGTTATAGAGAAGAATATTGAAATGGTAGTAATACAATAAATATGATTTCCCCCCTATATCTGATTAAAAAAGCTGTTCTCAGAGGAAAATAAGGTCCCTAGACCACTGTTTGAAGCTAGAAAGGTGGCAGGCTCTGCCACATATAAAACAAAGTAAAACAGAAATTGTGTTGTCCTTTAAGGTCAGTTTGTTTATTCAGTAATGAAAACAAAGAGAGATTTTTGGATTTAGTTTGTTTAGGCATAAAAATATTTTAGTTGGTGAAGATCTTTATCTTCTGATTGAAATTCCTTCCCCAAAACTACGTATTGCCTTTAAATATACATGAACGTCATTTATGAGCCTTTCATCATACCTGCAGTTTGATTTAAATTGTAAATCGTCTCTCCTCTGTTATGTGTGTGTGTTTTTTCTCGCAGCTTTAAATAAGGATGAGTTGCAGTCTTGGAAGCTGCAGTGCAGACTCATCTCCTCTGTAGCCTCTACAGAGGTTTCTTTGGTTCAGACACAAGTTGATCCAAGAAAGCGCGGGCAGCATCGCACTCTGATTCACGCATTACAAAAACACAAAATCATAATCCGTGGTTTTTGTGCTTCAAGACCAATCAGCCCAGACTGTCTGTAGCAGACATTACTCGCAGGTATGATTAACTATCATGATTATTCATTATGCTCGCTGCAGCTCGGGGTGTTCTTAAGGTCTTTTTTTCACAGAACTTTTCTCAACAGCTTCAAACTTTTTTGTAAGTATTGTTGAGTGTGAATAAAAGGAAATTGTTTCTCCGAATGTCAAAGCCTCTAGCGTTAAATTGCCTGAAGTCATTATGAAGAGAAGAAAAGGCTTGTTTCTAATGACAAAGACCGAATGATAAAGGTTGAATTTATGAGAATTATCATTAATATAGAAATTAGCAACTATTTGCTGTATAAAAATATAGTGGAGTGATGGCATCCCGACCAGGGAATAAAGTCACACCTCCTATGAGTGTGTTGTAATCCAAGCTTCTTTGTTCTTTGTTTTGGTAGCCGGCTGACCATGTGTGCATGTTAGTGCACGTGGGCTACCTACTTGGTGGACACACAACTTTACAGACTACAGTTGGCCGGACAGCTGATTAGTTGTTACCGATATTATGAATTTGTTTTGTAAATGTTAAAGTTGCAATATGGAAGAAATGGCCACCTGGCGAGCTCATGCTCAAAACAAATATCACCAACATATCACCAGAGTAACCACTAGTCAGCCAGTTAGCTCAGTTAGCCGTGCAGCCAGCGGTCCAGACTGTGAGCTTGGAGTGTTGGTGCTTTGGACCTGGATGGGCTGCGGCTAGCTGCTTAGCAAGCTAACTTCAGTTGTTATCTCTTCAACACAATACACAGACGTCACAATGTCACAACTGTTATTATTTTTTCCACATTCTGTTGATACATTTTGGTTAACTTTTGAATGTTTCATTTAAAATTTGTACATATTACACCTTTAATATCGCCAGATGTCGCTGAATGATGTTTCTAGCACCTTTAAAGTTCCCATTTTGTCATTGATTGCGATATTGCAATCAGTGGCGCCGCCTGTTTGTCAATGCCGATGTTTTTGTTTACTTCAGAAATCGAGAAATCTTGTCACCCGCAAACATTCACATTTCCATATATCTAAATATAACGCCTCTGTCAGGGCTAACGTGTCTCTAAACCCACATTTAGAGGAGTAAATATGCAGTATGTAAGGCTTTTGGATCTATGAATCACAAAGGTAAGAGACTGTCAGCTCCAGCGCTGCAGTGCCTAGATCTTAACGAGTGAGGAGACAAGAGGAATGTGGAGCAGACGTGGGTGGTATTTAAAACTACAAATAAATAAATAAAAGGTGAAAATAAATAAATAAATCCTACCTACATCATTGAGCTGATAGCTATCTCCTGCGAGATGAATCCAAATAGAGCAAATGGAGGACAAGCTGATTAATTTTCTTGGTTTAGCCTTGGATGTGCGTACACACTCTCAGAGCTCATGGATTGTTATTCCACGCGCGTTGACATGTTTTTAACATGGTGGAATTAACTCCGCATTGAGTGTGATTGCACCTGTGACTCATGCGACGGTGTGTTTATGTACAGTGTGCCTGATTCACGCGCCAAAGAGTTTGATGTGGTTTCGCCTTCGTAGACATTTAAGTTTCCTTCCCTTCATCACTTTAGAGAGAATGGATACTATGAATGTCAGCCATAAAAAAAGAGCACTTTTCAGCTTATTATTCAAATTGAGCTTTCAGAAATATAAAAGGGCCCCAAAAGTATGGATGTGAAAAACGGCTATTGCCTGCC
Organism: Diplodus puntazzo; assembly: GCA_963678695.2. NCBI lineage: Eukaryota > Metazoa > Chordata > Actinopteri > Spariformes > Sparidae > Diplodus > Diplodus puntazzo. The sequence continues at coordinate 16,497,034 of OZ023171.1, read as the reverse complement.
ACTCCTACGAGGACGGGAAAGAGCCTTTTCATTGTTCATTCTGCAGCAGTTACAGAGACTTTTCTTTCTCAGAAGTGGCTAACATAACCCAGCATTCACTTGTACAGTTCAGGGGCGAACGTGTGGCCCTGAAAGGTGGTAGTTACAGAGGCTGGTGAAAGAAGTCCATCCTCGCCATCGCAGAGCAACGAGAGGTGGTTTTATATGAAGTCTCACACAATGCGGCAACAATCAGGATCATTTATTGACTTAATGCCCTCCCAGCTCTTGTCTGATTGAGAAAAATCCACGTGCTCTAGTGAAGCCTTTCTATGTGTAAAAACATCACGGAGAAAAGAACGAGGTGTTCAAATTCTCTGTCCGTCTTTCATCCCCTATTTTTTTTTTCCCTACAAGGCTATGATGGACAGGGGAGGAGCAGTGCAGGCCTGCATCCATCCCAAGTCCAGCCCTGTGCTCTCTCTTAGATCTCCTTTCATCCACGTTCGCCCTCCGTCTCTCCCTCAACTCTGTCCACCACGTGCAGTCGTTCTGCCTCTCGATTTCACCCTGATCCCTCACTAATGAATCATTTACCCCGCTAGACAAGGTGTGATCTCACGGAGAAGCAGATGTTGAAGAAAACGCAGGAGGTTGTAGCATGGTCTTTCAAAGCAGCTATAATCGATATATCTGTATTAAGACTGACTACGTGTATGTTTCAAGTGTCGCAGTTCTGCCAAGTTTTGACATGCTTTTTTAAAGGATGAAGGATGTGTGTTGATATTTTAGATCTATTTTTCTACTGTGTGTCGTACCCCTGCCAAATGGGAATTTTAGCAAGGAAGTGGCTGGATGCTAATGTAAGCTAACGGGTCATCAAATATGTTGTTTCACTTTAAAATGTCACCCTATGAGGTAGTGGATCAATCAGAAGGGGGGTGGATACATAATGTTTCAGCAGGCAACTTTTTGCAAACAAGGCCACTGTATCAATTTGTTCTTGCGTGATAATGTTTTTATGTATTTTTGGCATGTTTCTGCTGCCCCCAAGTGGCCGGTCAGTTATTGTAGATTTAAAGGTTGAATACATAAACACAAATATGGGACATATTGCCAAATATGGTTTTACTGATTTATCAGCAACTGCAGAGAACTGTAAGCATAAATTGGGAGTGATGTAGCAATCGGGAAATTTGCTAAATTAAAGGGGCAGTTCACCTCAAAATCCAAAATACATATATTACCTTACCTTACATCTTACCTGTAGTGCTATTTATCCATCTAGACTATTTTGGTGTGTGATACTGAGTTTTGGAGATATTGGACATAGCGATGTCTGCCTTTTCTGGAATATAATGGAACACGATGGCCAAGATATTGTCAAGAAATACTTGTTTTGCAATGTTTCTTGTCCATTTTCATGTACAAACTACTTTTCTCTCTACCGAAGAACATCCACCAACCATTTCACCGGCAGCGTGACATGTTCACATTAATGGCATCCTTCTCCGCTGACTAGCTCAGAGGTGATTTGTGTTCCCTTCTGTGCAGTGATACAATTGATATAAGACTTATAACATTGATATTCTACTTTCTTACCTCAAGATGTGTACTTTTTTATCTTTTTCCTCCCTACTTTTGTCTCTGTGTTCCATGCTGAGATGAGGAACTTTGTCAGAAAATAGCAGGCGTGTAAAATATTGATCACACAACCACCGTTCATTCCTGACTGGTCAACCTGACAGAGCTACAACCGTCCTCGGCCTCCTCTATATCTCCCGCGGGGAGCTCCTCTTTTTGGTTGCCCACTTCCTCACAGCGGGGCCGAATGCGGCTCAGCAACACAGCTGTGCCCGTGGAGCTGGCAGAGATTCAAAGTCTTGCTCAGGGACACTTCAACAGCACTTGGGATACAGCGGGACATGAACCTTGCTTCTACCAGCCTCGGGACATTTCTCTGTTCACTGTCACCCTGCTGTAGCGGCGCAGGTGCAGGAGGTGTTAGGGTTGCTTTTTACTAACTGCAAAAAAGAGAAAGCTTTCTTATGAGAAATATCCTTATTAAATTCTACATACACAGAGCAGGTCAGTGCTCAGAATGACCACGAGGGACCAATCCAGTTCCACCTACTTACAGCGTTGTCTCAGTCAGAAGGTCATTAAATTATTCTCGATTAGATGTTTTGAATGCTCAGTGTGTAAAAAAAAAGTAGATTAATCTTCGAATTAACATGTTGGCGCTGCTGAATTCATAACACAACTCCATTCATTGATTTTGTGTATCAAAGCAAAATAAGACTGAACTGCCTGCTAAGAAAAGCATTGCTTTTCATTTCTCAGCAGATAGAACCTATAATTGCCCCCAATTAGCTCTTAGTATTAGAGGATTCTGTCTGCAAAGTCCCTGTTACACAAACACTGACTGTGAAAGGATTTTGATCTGACATAAAAGAATACAATTGGGTTGCCTGTTATATGGACCTATAAAACTTAATAAGACTTAACTGCATGTTTTGCAACTTTCCTAGACTGTGAAATCTCTGAAACTCAATAACTTAAAGGAGACTTATTTTTCTCTCTTTTCCTTCAGTGTTTTATATACAGGAGGTTGTTATGCATATGAAAGGTCTTGGATGTGAAACAAAAGGCCAAAGTCCGCACCAGTTGGAGCTCACCTCTCCAACACTGCTCCTGAAACGCATCGTCAGTAGCCCCGCCTTTAATTCTGTGACTTTGTGACATCACACTACACCACCTTGTTGAACATTTGCATAATTCATGCGCAGTGGCTAGTTTGGCATGTAAGAATTAATTAAGCAAAGCTGCTCTGTTGTTGTTAGCAGTGCTGGCTCAAGCATGCGCGAGGTGACCAATCAGAGCAGACTTGGGTGTGCAGGAGGAGGGGCCTTAAAGATACAGGAGCTAAAACAGAGCCTTTCAGACAGAGGGGGAATACAAGTGCAGTACAGTCTGAGAAAACTGATGTGTTTTTCGAGCACTAAAGCATGTCAACCTATTCTAGTAGTGATCCAAAATAAAATTATGAACCTGAAAATTTGCATATGTCTCCTTTAAATTTCACAGCTTCAAGATCATGATATAGAAACACCTCAGAAATATTTGAAACATATTGTGATGAAAACATCTTAAATTGTACCCAGAATGCCTGTTTGGACGAGTTCACACAGTATGAATTTATAATTTCAATAGATTCTTCGTAGATGAATCAATTTCAAACTGGGGCTTAAGGAGGATCCCGGCCAACTGACAGTCTTTGTGCCAGTACAAGTTTCCCAGCAGGAGTGATATGAGCAGAGCTGTGCTCTTATTTGTTCAGGTGTGGTGATAGACATGCAGTGAGAGGAGAGTGGAAGAGCGAAATAATAAGTCATATTTATCCATCTGACACTTGGCTTCTCTGGGACAGGAAAGGGTAACCTAAATATAGGCGAAGATATAGTGTCACACTGTCATTATATGAAAGCTAAGCTTATTGAATCATGATTCAACCATGAGGGCATTCATTTCCATAGAAAGGTATATTTAGGATAAAGCTCTTTTAAGCTCGTATAAAAATATGTTTTGTGTATCTAATGCTTTTGTACTTCAAATGCTCTCGAAAAAATAACATTCTTAAATGCATTTGCCTGATTCTCTTTGAAGAAAGCAGTAATATGAGTTAAGAGCTTCAAACTGGATGTTTATGTTGTTTCCAAAAAGCTGTGACGTAGAGACAGAAAGCAAGCAGCTAAAAACACCTCAAACAAAGGCAACCACTTTCTACCTTCCTCTTCCTTCCTGTTACTCATCTTTGTCACTAACAAACCTGAATCCTTTGACCTGTGCAGCGCTACGTCAGTCGCGGTGCCGCAGGAACCCAAGGTATTCTCCACGGTACCAGCTGGTGCACCACTTGTGCCTGTTTGATCCTTTGGCAGACTCCCCATCCTGTTTAAAGTGTATTTTTAGGATATTAGAAACATGTTGAAGTGATGTTGCCCACAGTAATGTTGGGTAGATGTGTCATCTTGCTTCTGCTAGTTGTCATGTCACTTTTCATTAGTTTCTCCCAAAATGTTTTGAGTGAAACACACACATTTGAGGTCACGGAAAGGATTTGCCTGGTCAAGCTGTGTTGTTTATTTGCGTGTGGCATCTTCCTGCTTACACCTGAGCGGGAGGCCGGTATTAAGAAGCTACAAGCTGAGGTAGTTAATATGCAAGACATTTGCATCACTATAGACTTGAGATCGGATTTTATGATTTAATTTAGTACCAGATGAGAGGAATTCCAGCCGTGCTTGCAGTGTGGCTGTATGGACCATAATGTTAGTCAGTTGGATGATTAATCAGTCCGGGATTTTGGTCCAGACTGAAATATCTGAACAACTATCAGATTGATTGCCATTAAATAATGGTGTCATGGTTCCCAGATGATGAAGCCTCATGACTGGAGCAGACATGGTGCCCTGCAGGATGAATTTGTCACATTGGTAGTCCTCAGATTTCAAGTCATAATTTTAAATTGTCCAATTTCTTTGTTTAAGACAAACTGAGCTATACTTTGTGTTTATAATGCTAGTTAACAAATGTTAGCATGGTGCTTAACATCAGCATGTTATCATCATTACTGTGACAACTGGTTACACATTTCTAACTGATATATTTTCAATGTTTTGCTCATTCTCCTCACATTTGAGAAACTGTTACATATATTTGGCAAGAATATGTTTATATGTAAAAAATAAAGTAACATCGGCAGAATTTAGATGTGGAATCTGAATTTTAAATCATTTTAATTCAACTTTTTAATACAAATTTAACTTTGAGATTAAACATGTAGATTTAGATTAAACACATACATTTAACATTAAGATTTAACTCGTCACGAGGAACAGTGCATATCGGCCGGGATGACAACACCAGACTTCTCTAATTCAAAGGACGGGGCGTGTTAGGTGAAATGCTGCAATTAGACCATGACAAAGTTAGGCATCAAACGCAGCTGTGATCTATCAAATGGAGATGAAATTAGTTGAAATGACTAAGGCTAGGAAAAAAAGATATTATTTATTCATTTTTTTTTGAAAACCACAAATGTTGAATTATTTTACCGGTCCAGTGTTTAAGACTTTGGAGGATCTATTGACAGAAATGGGATATAACATTGATAATTATGCTTTCACTGGAGTAGAATCACCTGAATCTCAGAATTGTTGTGCTTTTCTTACCTCGGAACGAGTCTTTAACAAATTAAAATATAAACAAGCAGGTCCTCTTACATGAGGAGAGACTCAACAGAGGGCCTTTGGAGAACACGTGTTGCATTTTTATCGATCATTTCATTGTGAGTGAAGCACGTGGTGTTTAGTTGGTTGCAGTCTGCAATCTCACCAGTAGATGCCATTAGATACCACACACCCCAGACCTTTAAGCAAGCTACTACACTACTTTGGAAGTCTATAGCTGTGCAACTAACCTGAATTTGTCCAACTAGTACAGACAAATGATTCGATCTGGTTTGAAACATGTCCGCGCCTGAAAGTCTGAGCTCCCTCTATCTGCTAATTTTGTACAGTATCGAAGAATGCATGACCTCAAGCAACCTTTTCTTCTCATCCTGCTAGGAAGGGTTTGGCGATGAGGATCGATGGCGAGGCGTGCCACTGTCTCCGTCTCTCGCTCCCTCTCAATATTTCTTTCTCTTTGTCTTTCTCTCCTCCTCTGCGCTCAGCTCATTCCCTCCCTCTGCCTCACTGCTTTGGAATTCTTCCTGTGTTCCCGCTGTGGTATTGTTGCACCTCGTTCACGTTACCTGGTGTCACAGTCTTGACTTCCCTTCCCTTTGTTAATCGGCAGTAAACAAGATGGCTGTCTGGGGACTCTGCATGGCGTAGGGACATATTTTTACCCCGGCAGAAGAAAAAAAAAACCAGGAGAAAAAAAACAAAACAACAATACATGATTAAAGTTGATGCCTCTCACGCTCCACACTGTGCACAATGATAAAAGGTGCTCAGATATCCTAGTGACAGGTCAAAGCAATGCACACAGCTAATTGATGCAGCCTGAGAATCTCGCCGCAGTATCAAAAACATTTGGCAGTTCACATCGTTAGTGTGCATATTTATTCTCCAGGGTGTAACAGTGGATTCATATCTGTTATAATACTTTCAGTCAAGCGATCGCTTCCATTTAGTGCCTGCCTTAAAACCACGACAGAGATGTTAGGTATTATGTGTTAATTTCCAGGTGATATTGTCACGGCTGATAACCCTTTTCAGTTCGGCAAACACCTTGTTTTGCTCGAGGCAACATGTGTTGTCGAAAAATCCGCCCCCGTTCGTCAGCTGCGTCGACCTCATTTGCAATACTTGGTCTTCTGATTTTACGGGACTTTTAAATTATTGGTTCTTGACTCTGTGTCAACTCAAAGGAAACGCCGTTAATAAACCCAAAAGACACGCACCCATTTCAGACAATGATTGATAACTTGAGAGAAAAAAGGTTATTGGTGGGGATTCAAATGGCGTCCGTAATGACGCATGAAAGCGGCAAGTCACTCAGTACTATCTGCCGAGGCAGCGCTGTTAACAGAGAAGAGATGTGCCACCGTAAAGATGAACCTGTTACTAAATACAGAGGTCGGGGGCAAAAAAATGAATATATTCCTTTTCAAAACCGTGCCTCTTTAATCGAATATGTTGTTGCGATTTCATTACAACTAGTCTGCTCTGCACTTATTGCTGATGACTGATCTCCACTAAGCTTACTGAAGTTAGTTGCACGTACCAGATTAAGATAAGATTTGTTGTTTTTTCACGTATAACATGAATCTTTGATGACCTTAACTTATCTTGTAGCTAGTCTTACAGTCAATATGGTAAAATGCTGTCAGTTAAAGCCCATCCCTCCACTCTATGTCACCGTTTTCCTCAGGCAGTTGCATTTTTCTTCGCCTGGCGTGTTTGGTAGTATAGGTTGTCACTGGTAGCGCTGGAAATGGTAGCATTCCCTGTTCCACCATTGGCGGTAAACAGGGGGATCCCGCGCTCTTAACATTCAAGAGCTGGCAGGAACTGGATATTTATGGAGGGGACCGTGGGACAATTTCCAGACGTATTTGCGGCAACAAAAAAACAAATAGTTTTCGACATTTTTTCAAATTTGCTTTACCTTCAAATTTTATGGTACCTTCATGAATGCAAGTTGATTAACACATTAACCAGATACTTGTATGCTACATGAGACAGTTTGAAAGGTAGTAATTGCACTTTTACTTTGGTATAGACTCTCAGCAATCTGCCCACCAATGAAGATCATTCACAATCCTGAAAGAATATACTTTTGGCGGTGGTGGTGCATAAAAAATATGCTTACATGAAGTAATAAAAAGCTGCGCAGACCAAGATCAACACAACTCTAATAGTTAACAAAATCTCATAAATCGCATCATAAACCATAATCTCAATACAAATATTTTTCTTGCGAGCAAACCCCGCAGCACATCCGAAGCTGCATTACCAGCGTTGTGTGTCTGTGCGAGAGAGTGTGTGCATGTGTGTGCTTTTTGCACCGTGTCTCTGTGCGGTGAGAGCCCTTTCAGCTGATTAAATATGTGAATATTTAAAAATGACAATTCTCAGCACAGCTGCACATCGTCGGCAGGTCTGTTCCTGAGGGACCCGCCAAGCTGTTCCTCTTGCATTCAGCACCACGCGCCGTGCTGCAGGAGGAGGCTCCAGCGCCATTGGAGGGGACTCCATGTCATTTGTAGAATCTGATATTTCCCTATAAATACAGAGCACTCAGCACGTTCCATGTACCAAAAAGACGGTCCCAGAGGGCTGTGGAATGTTTGGCTTTCAATTAGCTCTGCCCTCCCTCGTCTGGCTCGACCATTTGCCTCTGTTTGATTGTGCAGATCGTGGCGAAGCGGCCTTGGCTGGCTCTGCTGTGATCATCTGTGGAGAAACTGGCGACACAGTTAGTCTACATGCAAACATGTAGTGCTTATCAGATCTGTTCGATTGGAAAACAAGAGACAAAGCAAAAACTCAAGGACATCCTCTTTCCAGTGCCCTCACAACATTTAACAGGCAATGTAAAGATGAGTCCATGTTTTGTGGAGACACCTTACATGGCTTCATTTATTTAAATATGAGGTCGCCTGTCTTGCTCTTTTTGTCAGTCATTTTTTTTTTTAGCCCTTGCCGATACGAGGCATCATGCCGAGCCTACTTTTGCTGTCTCTTATCATTAAGAGCAGAAAAGATGGGGTCCTCGCCCTGAGCACTTCATTTGTGTCTCTAACAGAAGGAAACAGACAGATGTCATTTACATTACAGCAAATTCGGCTTGGATGTTCCCCTGGTTGAGGATGGCAGAACCATGTCAGAGAATACATTTTCCACTACTCCAGACTGATGTTACTCCGCGTGTGCTGTAAGCAGAGTGGTACACAGATGTAATGGTGCACACAGACAAACATGGGCGTGCACAATGAGAGCAATAGATTAGCTGTGATTCAATTGGATTAATCCAAGTGATACTTGTACGTGTGCGTGTGGCTGAGGATTATACTTAGTATTAGTAGTATTAGTATTAAATCAGTGACTGTATTCTGATACATTAGAACTATTCGTAGCTGATTATATAAATCATGCTGCACAAAACATTATGTTAATAATGCTAAGCTATTGATATTATGGGAAAATTCCCTAATTCACGTTCTTGTGGAGCATTACATCAGAAGATCAGTACCACTCTCATGTCATCTGTTCTATTTGAGAATGGTTAGCTTAGCTTTGCATAAAGACTGGAAACAGGTGGAAACAACAATGTCTGCCAGCGAATGTAAAGCTCACTAGAACATGTTACACATCGTTTTTTGTTTAATCCATGCAAACACAGCATTTATTGGTGCTACTAGTGGTGAGCATACTAATTTCAATGTTGTTTTGCAACGCAAATATATGTACGTCATACTGTCAGAACCGTGATTCACATTCTGTTGAGGAATTTTTAACGTGTTAAACTAAAATTCTTACATATTGCATCTTTAAATAATCAGCTGTAGAAGTACTTTGAACAGAGCCAAGCTAGCTGTTTTCCCCTGCTTACAGAGTTTATGCTAAGCTAAGCCAAGCATTACTGTAATGCTTTACTAGGGGTGTCACGATTCCCCAAATCCTCGATCCGATTACATTTTCGATTCTAAGGTCACGGTTCCATTCGATTCTCATTCATTCATTCATTCTCGATTTTTCCTTTTTTTTTTAAAGCATAGGTTGCTATGCCATTTTTAGACTAGACTTTTATGCAATATAATATCTGACCTTTGTTCACAATGTACCACACTACATTGTCAAATTAAAACATTTACTAACAACATAATGTAACAATAACTTATATCTTCAGTCAATTGGGAACTTAACAAAATAACCTGCCATCTAGTTTCTGCAGAGCTTGCAATCTGTGGCTTTTTTGTCGACAACACGAACGTTGTCAGCATAACTCACTGAAAATCCAAAATACTTCCACACCGGCGACTTCAGTGAAAGAGGAGGGGGTTCAAGTTCCGTCGATGGGTCTCCTGCATCTGCAGTTGCCATTGTTGTAAGAGTGCGTACCCCCTTTCAGGAATAGGGCGGTGTGTGCGGTGTGTGTGTGTAAGGTGTGTAAGGTGTGAGTGGGCGAGCGAGAGTGAGGGAGCGTGCATACGTGTGGACAGTGAATGAATGGGAGAGGAAGGAGAAGCGAAAGGAGTAGCAGGAGTAGGGACAGCAATAAAGTGTATAATATAGTCTGCAGTCTGGCTGTGAACAAAGGCGACGGCTCCTCAAGATAAAGCAAAGCTCCCTGGTATTATTTCACAACCAGCTTAACACGTGAAAGGGGGTTCACCCCGAAGGTAAACATAAACTTCATCCCTGAAGGAAATCATCTCCCCTGTGTGTCACGACCATGATCCGGAGGCCGTACAGTAATGGTGTAACACCATGCTATCATTTGGCTGGCTGTAGCTAATAGCTACTGGCTTAGCTAGTAGCTAAGTTAGAGGAGGTTGACTCGCAGCACTTCAACACGTGTGGCAAGCCGACTGGACGTGACATCGGGGCGTGGCAGCATCGACGATTCCATTTTTTAATTCTAAGTTTGAGACTGTGACTTAATTTCGGTCGATTTCGTGACACCCTTATGCTTTACTGTGCCTAAATTACTAATCAATAATGTCATTACTTGCCATACAATCTTCAATTATCTGCATAACTGAAGCTCTTCAGCCTGAGCAGTCTTGTGAACAGGCACCTCCTCGTGAAGTATAGCCACTGCTTTGGTGATAAACACGTCAATAAAGCTTGGCGCATCTCCCACTAAGCCATAGAGTGGTGAGCCAGATACTCAGCTGAGTTTGCTTGAGTGTGTTTGGCCGCTGAATAAATGAGCCATTTAAAGGTGTATTTTGCAGAACATTGTCAGAATTCGAAGGTAGCTCCAATAAGGGTCAGTATATCACCAGAGCAGACGACAGCTGCTATAATTTGCTGCTGGCCCAAGACCTCGGATCAAAGGGGGGTCTTCAACGATGACGGGACCAGCTCAACTGGATTTGGCATATACAGTATCTGTCAGCTGAAACTACGGGGGTAGGGGGCTATTGGAATATCGCCTGTTGCTGGCACAAAGTGGTATTAAAATCTTGACATAGCCTCAACTGCTAATTATGTTCAAATAATAATTTTTTGAATATTTTAATCTGAAATTTTGTCCATAAATTACAAATTGCTACTTTAAAGAGCATCAAAGAAAGACTTTGTGTAGGGAGCAACGCAAGTGTAATTTAACAACTCTACAGAGGGTATATAAGTAAAGTATTATGTTTAAAAAAGTCATATGTAATTAAATGTTATTGATTAACGACCCCAGCACCGTTCATATTCAACACACATGGAGGTGGTTTTTAATCTTCTCATCTAACTCGCGGCTAGCAAGCCAATCAACTCCATACCCGCGACGTGACGCCATTGCTCTAAAATGAAAAATATTCACCCACACTGTTGCGCGACGGCGGCCTGATACCCCACATCGCCTGCTCACTAAAGCTCATTTGCACACCGAGCGCCGATATTCCTGCTAGTGAGTGGGCCCCCTGCCTTTGAGGCACACTGGAGCCGAGCTTCAGAGTGCTCGGCTCTCCCACTGCTCACAAACACTCCCCTGTTGAGCCCATCTGCAAGCTGACCCTCCTCCTCCCCTCCCCCCACCCCCCCAACACTCATCGGCCCCTCCACTTGCGTCAGGCGTGCCCCTGAATTGCCCCACTCACTCTCTCCTTGAGTGTATCTCAGAGCTCTGCCAACCCTCTGCATCACACTTCACACACACACACACGCACACACGCACAGGACACACACACACGCACACACACACACACACACAGTGGAGACAAGAGAGAGGAAAGAGGTCAGTGGGTCTCCTGAAACACAAAGAACCTCTTGAGGAGCGCTGACTAGTTTACACTGCACTCAATTACCTGTATTTGATTATTGGCTTCTGTGACGACTGGCTCCGGGAAGTGCTGTTTCACATGCGTTAAGACGCTGAACCCTCACACTCACTTTCTTTTGTCCTTGCCACCATCCACATTACTTCATATCAGCCCGGGTTCGTCTCATCTCTTCCTCTTTGTCATCTTTTAGCATGTCATCATTACCTAGCAACAACCATCCATTTTTTTCTCCCTCCCTCCCTCTCTCTCTGACTCTCTCTCTCTCGCTTTACCTCTTTTCATCTGCTTCCTTCTATTTTTCTCCCTCCCTTGCCACCTCTTCTAATATCTGGCACATAATCTGGCACACACTCAAGGAGCTGGTTCTATGTAGAAATATGAAAGGAAAATACATCACAGATGAGACGTAAGCACCCTGTGAAATATTCTCTGCACTTACCCACATATATTTCTTTGTCAGTGCATAGTAAAGTGACGCACTCCAGTTATTAATATAACAGTGTTGCATAGGATAAGTAAACCCATCTCAAAACATACTTGACCAGACTACTGAATGACGGGAAGAACCTTTTAGGGTTTTAATTCATGAGCAAGTTCCATGCCTAATTTGCAGTTGTCAGCCCAAGAATAAATAGTGAAAAGGGGATAAAACACTGGGGTAAAAATTTACAGTTTGGAAAACACTATGGTGCTATATCTTTATGAAAGCCCTTAATGCTTTACCAGCTGTCATTGCCTAATAGTCTGTAAAGCCTGGCCAGATTTCCTGACTTAAATACACTTCAAATCTGTACCGGGAGGGCTGCTTTTTAAAAAATCTTCATCGAAAGGTGACATTCAAAGAGAGCTGTCGGTTCATTCAAAGTTATGCTTCTATTCCTTCCAGAAAAGTTAATTTTGCGTAAGATATGGCAAGAATTATTGTTGAAACATTCACAAACTATTATTATTATCAATATGATAATATTATTAAAAGAATGTGAGGAAACAGGAGTGCTGACAAGATGTCAGAGATGCTTTTGTGCTGTGCTGCATAGATGTCTACTGTTAGTATGCTAACCAGCTAGCCCAGCCCGTCCTGTCTCCTAATATTAATTTGTACTGCAAGAGGTGACAGCCTGATAGCCCCCCTGCTGGTGCCTGACTCTCTCTCCCGCTCCTCTGCCACTTCATGACTCTATCACTGCCTGCTGTGTCTTCTCATCAACAAAGTCATAGTCCTGGTCAGAGCAGCTGTAAATCGCCTCCATACTGAATCCCCTGTCTCCAAACTGTACAAATATGTACATTGAACATAAGATTAAAAGACTTTTACTCATGTAATATTTGTACAGATAACTTAACTTTTGCCCATGTATGACTTTAGCAGTTTTACCATCACTAGAATATAGTGAGCAGCAATTGTAGGCTGCTCTGGTGATACGCTGCCCCCTTTAAAGGTGTAATATGTAAGGATTTTAGTTTAAAACAACCAATAACATTAACAATGACAGACAGCAACAGAATGTGAAGAAAAACAGGTTAGACTTTATGTCAAAGTCTTATGAATGATGTTGTAGGGATCTCTATTGTAGCAGGCTAACCAGCTAGCCCCAAACCACTTTACCAGCACCCCCCTGTGCTCTGAGTTCCCAGCCTGAGTCAGCTAATACCAAAGCTAGCTTCATGGTTAACTGAGCTTACAAGCTAATAGGAGTATGAATTCCACAGGTGGTCAGTTCTTGCATATTGCACCTTTAACGCATTACAAATGGTTCTTTAAAATGTTAATTATTCAAATACGAGGCATTGAAAACAATGCTACAGTTGCATGTGGCAGACATAATCAATGATCGACAGCCTGTAGTCAGACATAAATAAGATTTAAAATGGAACCCAGCAGCTCATTCACAAGAATCCTGCAAATTTGATTCTTCTTGCTATGCTATTCTCTGATAAGTCAGGGCTAGGCAACGTGCAGCACATCTTCCTTTCTCATGAATTATAATCTATTTGACAGCTACACACTGACACAGAAGACGGGGTGAATGTGCCAGGTCCTCGGAATATTTTCATACCAAATGAAACCGTATTGCCTAAAAATTAGATGGCAGTTAGTGGCTCGTGCTTTATTGAAATCCTGCAAAAAGTGTGGTAATGTAATTACGAATCTTGCAAGCAAAGAAGTAAATCTATATGCAAACACACAGCACATGTTTGCTTATATATTTATTTGACAAATTCTCAAAGTTTTGTCATTCCGATCCATCTATAACTGTGTCATCCTAAAAATCTGATGCTGTACTGTATGAGCGCACATAGTTTTGCTTCACCTCAGTGAGGAGCAAAGTTCACCTAATTAGCTTCAAACCCAGCTGAGCTCCCCTCTGACGGGGGTGTGGCACTGCCATAGACACAATATCATCCTCGCTACATTCTGTGGTGTGGAAAAAAAAAAATCACATCACATGCCTGACAGACCCGGCACCCATAGTCTTCCACCCCTACCCTCTTTTTTCTTGTCTTCTCCACCCTCTTTATGTCTCCGTGTCTGTCATTCTGTCGCTCCCCCTTGCTCCCCTCCGAACCCTCTTCTTCCTTCCTTTTCCTCCCTCTCTTCTTGTCACCTGCCTCCACCGCCCACACAGCAGTCAGCTGCACATAGCGGCAACCAAGATAACACCAGGGCCCGGACAGTCAGACACCTCATTTATCAGCTCAGACTCTTGTTATTCTCTGTAAAGCCACAGCAAATCCTGCAACAGGCTTCTGACAACAGGCTACTTGATCAGCTTGCACAAATTAGGATTTGAAATCTGCCGGGGAGTCATCAGGACATATTGGAGAGGAACGTTTCGGCTTGTAAATAACAAGGAGATTTCACCCTCCATTAACAAGTGTGAGTCGGCTGCGAGATAAACTGTGTGTTTTAGGGAGTAGACAAATATGCTGCTGTTTGAAGTTCTTGTATATCAGTATTCATGGTGATTCACTGCTGCATCACATCCACGTTGCCACGGTAAAGAAATGTTAATACTGCACTTCCCTTTTGATACTTTGATATGAAAGCTAACAGAATGGGTGGAAAACACAGGTGGAAAACAAAGGCTGATGAAAAGAAAATCAAAAAGTCCAATTTCTGTTCCCCTCCTCCCCGATATTCTTTTGATATTCAAATAAAGGCAGTTATTAGGGATATTCTACCATCTACTCCTCACTAGAGGTGTACGCACTGCATCCTATCAGTATGCTAATCTGTCAGTTCAGAGGACCCGCGGTGTCATTACTGTAACCTCCTCTGTAAAGAGTGTTACCTGTGTGAAGAACAGCCGGTTGTTTCTGATGTTTCGCTCTTGTAGAATAATGAAGTTCGGGGCTGCTGTGCAATTACCGGCCATAATACGTGTTGGGATAATGTATGCTCCGCAAATCAAGCTCTCTAATCTGCGGCTGAACAAACTCGCACTGAGATTTTTGCTGCACTTGGCGTCTTTTATTTTTCTACAGGAATACACGCCAGGCTTTACCCCATTTGATGAGCTGGGTTTGCGCCTCATGATGTATTTTATATGGAATGCATTATTTACAGATCACCTAAATGACAGTCAAGCAGCTCATTATGACCCATATTGATGTTTATTGTCAAAGTTGACTTATTTTAGCTTATAACATTGTAAATACATGTTTTAGCTTAGTTATCCTAACCAAGAGGTTTTTGTGCCTGAACTGAACAAAAATGCAACGGTTAACCACGTAATGGCGAAGATCCGCTACAACAAAGGTCTGCTGCCCCTCCAGCTGGGAGTCATATACAGCATGTCATTTTGGGAGTCGCTGTCAATCACTCTATTCAGTGGTTTAGGTATGAGGACGTGTTGCAGTATTATCTGACAAGACCTGTCTTAGTTTCATTCAACCACCACTGAAGTTTTCTCAACCTCTGAAGCAACTTTTACATTCCAATACAGATGAGGTGAATTTACTACATGTCCTTTACTATGTACTGTATCTGTATTTACTGCATATCGGTGAGCTGAGCCTTTAAAATTAGGTTTATTTACAATCTGTCTTCAAAATGTCGTGCACATCACCTATATGAGAATGCACTGAGTGTGACTGTGGGTTTCTGTTTTTTTAAATGTGTATTTTGTTTGTTACTGTTCAACCCATAAACAGATATGAAATCCTTCAGTGTTTCTGAGGATATAAACTGACCAACTGTGAACACATAACAGCTGCTTCCTGCAGTGGGTCTATTTAATGTGAGTAAATTACTCTTTCATTGATGCAGCTTGAATGCATGCTGAACTGATCACTCTCAAAGCTCTCTAATGTCCTCCAGACTTGGTGCTATTAGAACATATTAGTGTTATGATGCAGTACATTTGATTAAATTCAAAACTACTACTGCTGACCGCACTGAATAGGACTTGCAGCGATGGCATCAAGCCCCTCCAACACCACCCAAGGGATGCCCGGCCATGGAAGATTAAGATTCAGTGTTTCCTCCCCCCACATAATCTAGATCAGCGATTAAGCAATCCGCATCCCACATATACCCAAATGGTTCTCCTAATAGATTGGTGTAGGGATGATGTATGTTTGTAGGCTAACCCGGAAGTTAGCACCGCCCTGTTTCCCTAAACAAAAAGCCGATGGGACTCTTTGAATTGGATTTTGGATTATTGTGGGAAAAAAGCTCTGTGGCAAACACAACATTATGTGATTTTGTAGAAAGCTAATGCTAGACTATAAACTGACTTAAAAGTCACCACCACTAATTTACCACCATTTTACCTAGTGAGTGTATTTGTGTGCATATTAACATTATGTGTTGGCTATAGCGTGCTAACATTAGCCAGTCTTGGGAACTGCTGAATTCACTGTAGCCTAACTGAAATCCACCTGACCTTAGTGATCTGTTTGCCTTTGAACTTTTAATCAATTTCTAAAGTTAGCTAGCCCATGCTAACGCTGACCTTTTGGGCCTGCTGAATTCACTCTAGCCTCGCTGTAATCCAAATTTAAAGGTGCCTCTGAATCTCTGGGATGTGCATGTTTCTGTTGTATCTTTTTTTTTAGAGATCCTCCTCAGTTAAAAGGCTCACGAGCACCTTGGAAATGTATATCACCTGGGAAGGGAAGGGAAAGGTGAGCTCAGAGCTGCCAGACAGTTGGTTTTGTGAGATTCAAAGTTCAACAGCACCTGTTCCCTGAAATTGTACTTTGACATATAGAAAAAAGTAGAACATACGGTAAATGTGTCTTTCACTATGCTCCTTTTTGGCCCAAGAAAGGTATATTTTGTCACCTTGAGGTCCAATATTTAGGCCTTGGGGGAAGATTATTATAGGCCTTACCTTGGTGGATAGAAATAGAATCAAACTGTACCCCCATATCTGACAGTGTAGGCCTCAAGCTCCTCTTTGCTTAGTGAGGGAAACAGGAAACAGGAGGAACAGGGGGGTTCTGCAGCACCACCCCGACACCTTCAGTCATCTGAGTCGACTTCTCCCGCATTGTCAGTCCCACCCTCTGCTGCACTGCCTTGTACATCCATCCATCTGATTGACAGGTTATGAGCCAATCCCTGCATAAATGACTCTGACACACTAGGAATCTAGACCGGCTGGGTTCAATCAATCTCACTTAAACTATTCTCCATCGCAACCACACGCTCCGATACAGAGAGAGCAGAGAGGGGCCAGTACCACAAAAATGTTATCAGATCTTTAGTGGAGGGGTGGGGTGATCACCCTCCATCAGAATAAAGGGGGAATAGAGGGATTTGTGTGTGTGTGTGTGTGTGTGTGTGTGTGTGGTGTGGGGGGGGGGGGGGGGACGAAGGTAATTGTGCTTTTTATTTTTGTGTTCGGCCCGTGAAAAGCAATCAAAAACTAAAGGGCGATACAGTAGGTACAGTGTTGGACAAGAGTTAGGTGTGAGGAAAAAACTCATAACAGCAGCTTTGATTCTGTTAATGGGGGGCGATAAAACCGAACAGACACAGCAAACTGTGTTTGGCCTGAGCAACGCTGGCCTGTGAAACCCCCCCTAAGGCTCATGTCATAACAAACACTGTGAGGACAAACACTTGTAAAGACTCACTCAGATTGCACTGACACCGCTTCCTCTGCGGAGGGTTCGCTCCCGCCGCTCCAGGTCCGGCTTCGCGGGGAAAGTAAATTCACCCACAAGCCCCTCAGTGGTGAACAAGTGAACTTTCATTATTGCCGATTCTGTCGACCCACAAATAACTTCACACGAGAGACAGAATGATTGATACTCTTCATCATCTCTGCCTCCCTCCCCGGCCGCCCTAATTCAATTCCAAATAACTGCGGAGCTGTGTCACCCATACCAAGGAACTCACCAATGGAGGCAACACTATTGATCCACAAACACAGGAGCTTGTGCATTTTTTCAAACCGAATGAAAAAGAGGAAAAAATACACACAGACACACACACACACACACACACACACACACACACACACACACACACACACACAAAAAAAACAGACCTCCATCCTTGCAATCTTTTTGCAAGGATGGAGGGGGATTGATAGTACAGTGAGGAGGGAATCGGCACACGTGTAAACTGCATCTCATGTTTCACGAAGGAAACATCTGCCCAGATAAATGTTATTAATTTCAGCCTCTCATTACAATGAATATGACCCCCCCCCTTAGCACACACAGCTTCCCAGCCTTCATTTCACTGTCCTTTTCCGGAGGTTACTACCAGTCAGCATCCTTCTTTACTCCTGAATAGTCATCATTTTTGTTGCCACAGCGGTATAATCGGCCCCGATCAGGAAGCCCCCGGACTCTGAACGAAGCACTTTTATGCAGAAAAGCCCACCAGCTACAGTCTCATCTTTTTCTGTTTTCAGGACGGAAGGAGGGTGGAGAGGGTGGGTGGTGGTGGTGGTGGCAGGGGGGGACTAAACTCGTATAGCACAACAGCATTGATGGTTGCTCACAGACCCTCTAGTCTGTGTACATTTCAGTAGGGCTTCAAATTTATCACATCAAAGACACAGCAAATTGCTACATAATTCAGTTTAGAGGGAATCTGCCGAGGCTGCACAAAAAAAGGTGAGGGGGATAAAAAAAAAAAAAAGAAAAAGAAAACACAAGTCTTAATTTCACAAGAAAATGAAGATTATTCATGACTTTTTTTTTTTGTCCCCGAGAAGAAAAGTTTTGGGCGGTTTAGGGTAAAATTCTGGTTGAGTTTTGCCCTCCCCCTCCTGCACCATGATGACCACCTGATTTCAATCGGCTGCTTGGCGCCGATGACGGTTCCCACGACACTTTCCGCTCAAACAGCTTAGCTCAGCAACCGGGGGAAAGGGAGCTGAGACTTTCCGAGGACACACCCAGGAATACAACATCTGGCTTAGGCTCCGTTTCCTTATCTGTTCCACTGTATTCATCCGCACAGGCGTTCACCCCTGCAATTTAGACTTTGTTTTTTTTTTGGATCTCCCATCTCCCCTGGCATTTGTGTACAAACTTAGTTCATGATGGAGACGGCGCCCGCGTGTGATTTAATATTACCGGATGACATAATGCGTTTAACAATGCACCGGGGTAAATATTATCGGTGAGGAATGGCTCATAAAGTGTCATCAGTCTGCGGTAGGGACGCACAAGTGTGAGATTAGGTGACGTCAGAGATGAGTAACTGACCTGATTAGACCACTTTGATAAACACTGAGAGGATTGTCTCTCACACTCACCTCCTCTCTCCACGCTCGCTCGTTAGCTGCCTGGATGGCGCTGCGTGAGAACATTTGCTTACATCTGAAATCATCCCCACCTTCGCACAGATTGAATTAGTGCCAGAAGAAGGAAGGGAGAATAGCCTGATAGAAAACAACAGATGCACTGCAATTTCACACAGTCCTCCTGGAATCACCTAATTTCTAACCTCTCTGCTGGCGCATCCCACCATCTCTTAATGCCCCTAACATACTGTAGGATGAGGGTGAATGTTAATGAAAAATACATTATTCATATTCCCACAATGCCATCTAAGAGTGCGGCGCGCTGTGCCAGCCAGGATGCCTCGACCCCGTGCGCAGAGAGGCAAAGAAAGACAAAGCACGCCTACACAATTTATTATCAGCCTTATTGATTTTCTCTTTTTTTTGGGTTGGGTGAGGATGTCTGCAACTATATTGTACCCCGGAATCTATTTTTTCCGCTTCCAAAATAAGTTATGTGTTGCAAGTCAACTGCCTGACAAAAGGCGGCCAATGTTTTCCCACCTTTTCTTCTCTTAAAAGGCTGCACTTGAATAACAACGAGGGAGAAATGACGAAAGCAAAGGAGTCAAATTTAAAAAATATAAGTGTGGAGAAACCGGCGGGGGGAAAAAAACAAAAACATTACCTCTGCCTTCCATCCCAATATGATTTATGACTTAGCTGGAGAATTACATGTAATGATTCAGCATGTTGATCAAGCGCTCGTGCGACAGCGCGTGATCCAGAAATATTGCAGCGGAACCAAGAATAGACAGCAATGCAGATCAATTACTCCACAGCTCCACATTGTGCATTCTGGCGTTCTACCTTATGGCTACGGACCTTACCCCCGCTACATCACGACCAAATCACCCCCCTCGCTCTCTACGACATGCTGCAAAAAAAATATGCATTCCAGCCAGATACACTTTATTCACACTTATTGTCTTAAAAAATGAAAAAGAAAATCAATTCCTGCGCGTTTTCAAAGTCATCTCCGAGGAGGGGAGCGAGGGGGCGGGGGGAGTCTTTCAACCCCTCTGTCATATTTCAATATCAGTGTGCGATTCATGGGAAAGGCCCCACCAGGAAGAAATATAAATAATTAATGACTTGGTCACAAGGTGCTGTATCTACAAAATGAGCAATTACTTTCTTCCTCGTGGGATGGGGGGCCGTTTATGGTGTTGGGTCAAAGGGGAAGACGAGCTCCATGGGGCAAACTAGCATCAAATCTCTCCATTACTGATTTATCATGTACAGTGATATGAGACGGGAAAACGTTTGTGTGGACAGTGACGGACAGTGCAATGTTATTACACATAGCCACGGGCATCCATCATAGGACTACACGAATGAGTCCGCGCTTATGAGCTTATGTTCCTCATGATATATCCAAGAATTGTTCTTTCTGCTTGTGGGCCTGAAACCTCATTGACCCTTGACCTGGAGCAGTCTTTAATTTTTTTTATCTCGTTCTTCAACAAAAGGCCGTGCCCCGCTTTTATTCTCTTCGCCCCGCCTCCTTTTATTTTGACACTCACCACAACTGATTACAGGTAGGAGCTGCTAAAGGTCACTTGTTTGTCTCTGGTGAGCAGAGTTGATGGAGAGGAATGACATTTACATTCGGACAGGCCAAAGAAAAGGAAGGTGAGGCTGGTTTTAGAGCCCACGTTCGATCATTCATTAACAGAGCTGAGACTGATAATCGATGAGTTGGCAGCCATCAAATCAAACTCCAACTATTTTGATAATTAGATCACTTTTTAAGAAATGTCTAAATTCTCTGATTCCAGCATATAAAATGTGACATTAAACCTAACATCCTTTGGTTGTGGATAAAACAACTCAGTCAAACAATCAGTCCACTGAGAAATTAATCAGCGGATTAATCGACGAAGATAATAATCTTAAATTGCTAGGGTTTTCAGTGGATTATTTTAAAATCATGATCCCTTCACTAAATGTTAAAGGATGTTAAAGAACGTTCCACAAACCACAGATGTATCTAAGTCTGTGCGTCTCAGAGATGTGTCACAGTGATGTTACGCGTATAACCTCACTCTCATATAGCCCCAACCGTGATGGTGATGTTAACCCTAACCCTGATGTTAAACCCAGCCCCGACCATGACCACGACGTTAGCACTAGCCATAACACTTACTCTAACACGTATTTTAAGCAAAACCACGATGCTAACCCGTAATCTTAACCCCAGCCATGATGTTAACCCTAACCCCAGCCATAATGTTAACCCTAATCCTAGCCATGATGTTAACCCTAACCCCAACCATGATGTTAACCCTAACCCTAGCCATGATGTTAACCCTAACCCTAACCCTAACCCCAGCCATGATGTTAACCCTAACCCCAGCCATGATGTTAACCCTAACCCCAACCATGATGTTAACCCTAACCGCGCCATGGTGTTAAGTCTGACCCAGCATTAACCCAAATCCGAACCTTTCCTGACTATAACCCAGTGTTTTTTGTGTCCAAACCCAACAAGAGCATAAGCACAGCGTTGAGATGATAGAGAAATATAAAATTGTACCTGCTGAAACAACGTGAAGAAACATAAACCAGGGACTATAGATGAAACCTAGCCTCTCGGCTCATTCCGGCATATTTATAGTAATGTTAATTAATATCCACTGTACCTGACAAATAAACTGGATAAATATATTTATATATTTATTTATTTTTATTTTAAATATTATATATAAATATATTTAAATATTTAAATATCTATATTTATTTTTAAATGGCTACCATTTTATCAGGATGAGTCCTGTGTTCTGCGCACAGTGAATAAAAGAATAATGTCTCACTCCGTTCCCACTCTCTCCAAAAACAAGCCCAGAAACGAAAGATAACCTTATTGCAAGTGAGTAAGAACTGGAAAATGCAAACAGCCACAATGTTACATAAATGTTTGCACGAATTCAGAGCCTAAAATGGAACACAAGTAATCCAGACATATGGTGCTATTTAATCCATCTTGTTATAGCAAACCTTGTAAAATCCAGCATCTGTTTCTTTAATAGGCTTAAGGAGGAAAGACCTTGCCCCAACCGAATCCACCCACCTCCCTCCACTAACCTCAGGTGTTTTGTTGCATGTCAATGTTGTCTGCGGCGACAACGATCTGCTCCCTTAATCAGGAGAAAATCTTGTTTTCAATAATTAGCTGACAGACAAAAAAGGAGAGAAACCTCATTTTCCTACGAGACTCGACGCTGCTGCGCGATCAATATAATGAATGTCTAATGGCAAGCCTGTTTCGGCTCCGCCAGGAAGACGCTAATGTGGAATTAAAAACATGTCAAGCCTATCGCATGTTGTGGTTTCCCCCGTCTCCCCTTTGAATCCATATTGGCTGTCAGGATTCGCACTAATAAACATACTCGCTGCAGAGGTGTTGAGAGGCGCTGTAAACAATTCAAAGGGGAGGTTTATGAATCGTCTTTTTGTGTAAATGTTTTATTGAACTTACGTGTCAGGAGAGAGGAAAAAGCGGAAACCACGGCACCTCCTGAAAACCTTTCAGTGTCTTTTATTGACATTCAGTTCTTCTGCTAGCCATCACTTGCTCATACAGTTGTTGTACGTCTTTATTTCTTTACTGCACTTTAGCCCGCGATGACACCGCTGAGTGGAGATAACCCACAGTGACAGAAAAACCCCAGGAATCCAGTGTGCGAGACAGATTGTAAATGCTTATGAATCTTGCGGGGATATCAGTTTCTGATTAATGCAGTCGTCTCACAGCATGCTGACAGGAGTGGGGCCCGCAGTCGACATCCAGGAAAAGCAGTAGTGATAAAGAACTAATTAAAGGTGGTAAAAGGTGAATATGATTTTGGGGATCTGTCAGTAATTGGGCATATGAAAGATAGTGGCAGGGCGCAGAAGCCAGAGCTGCTCTCTCTTATTAGGCTCTAATGCGAAAGTTAATGTATTTCAAGCCTGTGCCCAGACGCCTGGAGGAGGAGGGCTGTGGCACGGCCCCGGATGGCCCTCACAGGGTGGGAGCCCCACGGGGCCGTTTGTAAGTGGTACGAACAACGCTTCCTCTCCTTAGTTTTAATTCAGAGCAACAGCTCGGAGAGACAAAGACCAAGTTCACAGGAAATCGATCTATACCGCTACAAAGAGCTCGAGAGACCCAGGATATTTTGGGAAATGCACTCATTTACTTTCTTGTCAAGAGTTGGATGAAAACACCAGTGTGGCTCTCTTGTTTGTATGCTAAGCTGGCGTTAGCGGGCGGTTAGTCTACTTTGGAAATAAAGAAGCAGAGAAAATGGGTGTCTCTAACCAAAATGTCAAAGTTGTGGGTTCACTGGAGGTTAAGTTTGCGACACCACCTTAAACCAGAATTTGTCATTTTTAAACCTTGGATTCTGTATGACTCAAACAAACAGCCTGTGGACAGTTTCTTCCCCCTGTTTTGGGTCTTCATGCTAATCTTAGCTAACTGTCTAGTAGCTTCATATTTACAAGAGAGATGGCGGTGTCAATTTTACTCCTCAAACTCTCAGCAAGAAAGCATGAGAGCATATTTAACCAAATGCTCCATCACACAGAAATAGCAAGAAATGGGCAGAGTAATTACAAACTCCCCCCACTGTCGGAAACACGGCGTTCGCTGCATGGCGACTACTCGCAGCCTGATGCTGTCCAAAGCCAAAACAGCTGTAAGAATCCTCAAATTGACCTCAAAACCTTAAAAAGTAGTGAGATGACGGGGAAAGGTGGGAGTGAGAGATACAACAAAAGGACCTTTGCCAGACTGGAACTGAGGATGTTGTGGCTGAGCTTAGTGTAATAACCCTTTATCCACCCTTTATTGTTTTCTTTGACAGTTTTCATATATTCCATGATAGGCCGCAACTAACTGGGAGTGGTAGGAATACAGTGACTCCGTACACACATCATGTGTAGTACCACCCAGTAGCGGCTGCTACACTGACATATTCCACCCCACTGGCCACATCTCACATTATGTTCCCATGGGGGAAGTCGGTATGTGGAGGTGCCACGAGGATTCCATAAACAATGCATACGTTATGTATATACTATCTTCCCCTTACTGTCCGCCACTTACTGAAACAGCTGCATCGCGGCTGATTAAAATTCACCCGTGATAGCAGAATATTTGTGCATCACGCTGCAGCAGCATGAAAGTCTCTAATATAAAAATCTATTGCCTAATTAACTGTCGTGCTTGAATTAATGAAGTGAGCTGAAAAATATCTTTTAAAGTGACATTGCACCATTCAGACTTGAAAGGGGGATTACAACGCGCACGGTAACCTGTTCTCAGACGCATTTGGCTCCTGCTTACCTCATTTCTATTGGTCCCGAGAGCTGTCAGTCAGAAAAAAACAGATCTTAGCGGCTTCGTTAAAGCTCGAAAGAGTGGACTGTTACGCTCTGTTGAGTCTCAGCAAATCCTCTTAAAAAAATATGCACTGCGGCGACTGTTCTTCCTTACTGAACAGCAGGATTGGAGCCCAGGTTAATGCTGAACACAATCTTTTTTTTCCACCAAACAGCGCTGCTTTTGCCTTAATTGAAGCCCAGACTATTGAGGCTAATGGCAGCTTTTATGGGTTCTTGAAATGCCCTCAAGTCTTATTAGCTTTTCAGTCTCTTTTCCCCCGACCGGCAGTTTATTTTTACTCTTCACTTACCGAGACGCGGACAGTAAGTTTACAAAGTTTCAGAGGATTCATTTATTGTTTAATCACTCCCTGGGGAGACAGGTGTCACCCTGGATCTTATCGGCTCTTGCATAATGAATAAAAATGATGGAGCTGGGTCGGACCCGGCAAAGGTCACACAATCACACCCTTTTTACAGAAACAAATGGAATTAATGAAAGTAGTTTGTCTGGACCCCCCCCTCGACTCCCTCTCCCCTCCTTCGTGTTGCACTCCTTTAGCCCCTCGTTATTCTCAACCCTTCCCCGTCCTCGTGACACGCTGCATTTACTGTCAGCGCCTCCCCTCGCCCGGATCCTCTCGCCGCGCAACTTTTAAGATCATAGTGAATGCGTCGCCATATTTATAAGCCGTTTCAGAGGCGACTCCGTCCGTTTTTCGCGGCTTGATTTCATAAAATCATTTTAATAAAGCCAGACATCATCTTGGAAGGGGAAAAAAAGAGAGGAATTAATGGGTTTTGTATACAAGGAAAAGATAACAATAAAACGTAGCACGGAAATGGAACATGATTGGATTATTTCCTCCAAATGTATTCTCAGAGAGGGGTAAGATATTGCAGCCTCTGATATAAACACGAATTCAGCAAGCAAGTTTGAACTGCTGGGTGTTTCACTGCGGATGGGGGAGAACAAAGGTAGCAAACAGCTTTGAGGCAGTGGAGAGGGTATGACAGCTCAAACATTGTCTGCCCGAAAGTTTTTTCATCTAACCCACTGCATTCTTAAAGGTGTAGAAAAAACAAGGCTCAGGGAAGCGTCTGACACGGGTAGTGAGCACATCAGGGTCGCACAGAGACTCACAATTCAGTGCTTATCAAATTTCCCTCTGGTCCGGCTTGAAAGCAATGTACACCTAGCGTAGCGTGAGTTATTCTTAGCATGTGGTAGCCTTCCTCCCCAGATCAAAAGACTGTCTCCAAACCCCGGACAGAGGGACAGAGGGAAGCCTCGAGGCCATGCCACCCTCAAGCTGTTTGGTCGATGGGAATCAGATACTGCGGTTTTCTCAATGGAGTCTGCGCCGTTATCATCCGTGCACAATGAATATGAGCTGTCACAGAGAGGATTATTTCAGCGGAGAAAGGGAGGATATCTGAGTGAAGGTTTTTCACTGGGTGCTCACAAAAGATACGGGGAAGAAAAAAGCAAAAGCCTAACGACTCTAAAGAGTTGAATCATCCAGTCGATATTCTGGGATTTCACCTGGGGGGTCCTCCGCCGTTGTGTTTTGCACTACTGACTCACAGTGTGTGTATGGAACACTGCTAAGTTTAGACTTGTGTATGTTTTCTCCACAAACGAATCTAGTTCGTA
Organism: Diplodus puntazzo; assembly: GCA_963678695.2. Taxonomy (NCBI): domain Eukaryota; kingdom Metazoa; phylum Chordata; class Actinopteri; order Spariformes; family Sparidae; genus Diplodus; species Diplodus puntazzo. Next base: position 16,470,756 of record OZ023171.1, on the reverse strand, counting down.
ATTGGCAGATGCAAGGGGTGAAATATTGACTGTGCTTGTGCGCGCGTGTGCGCGTGTGCAAACGTATATTGCGCGCGGGTCTCTGTGCGTGTGTGTGTCTCGGTGTGTTTCGCTTTGGCTGCCATCCTGGTTTCATCTCAGTGTGCTACCAAGGAGACATAAGCCACTTCCATCTGCCTCGTGTTCCAAGTTTCTTTGTGTTCCTAATAAAAGACAGGAAGTTGAATTTAAATCAAATTTTTCTTTTTTTTTTTATCGCCACACCGGTCTATAATTAAAGGATAAAGGTGGTATAAGGAGAGAACTTTTTTCTCAACTTCGCTGACTGACATGAATCATTCTCGAACAGCACATTAAAAAACGAACATACTGCATCGACCGACCTCGGCATAGATGTGAATCAAATAAGACACGACATGAATCATTTTCTTTTGTAGTATTTGTGTGCAGCGAAAGATTTTCTTTTTCTCCATTTGCTGTGATGTGTTTTGTATGTTTGTTGCCGTTGTTACTTCAGCGCTTGTTACATTTGTACTGCATGGGTGGTCAAACTGATCGGCAGACAAGTGTGCGAGGTCCGACGTCCAATGAGGAGAGACAACAAACCCGAGTTACGATAGAATAGGACACTCAGGTTAGGGTGGCATGAGATTTAATGGACAAAGAGCTAGTCTCTCTTCAGCAGATGCACCGCAGCCATTGTGTACACATCTTATTGATCTACACGTATCCTGGGCTTAAGGGGGAAGTCCACTGATTGTAAACATTACATTCTATTTACAGGTCTTGTCGAGTACTGCTGCATAACTGCTGTACACCAAAAATAAGTCTCAAGTGATGTCACTCGGGTCAGCATCAGTAGGGGCTTAAAACTATAAGTTTGAAAATGAAACAAATCTGGGAGTGTGGAGCTCCCCCATGTTTGTTAAAATGAAAAAAAAAAAAAACGCCTTAAAAGTGCCCTCTTGGATGCCCCTATGGTGGAGCCCCACATTCTCTCCTATACTAGCCATCGTCTGGGTACTGAGAACAACCACTGTGCAAAGACAGAATGGAATCCAGTGGAATGGTGATGGCTGGGACACACTATGAAAAAAAACAAAAAAACAATGTCAAACACAACAAGTCAGAAAAGCTTTGACATGGCCAATTAAGGGAAAAAATTAGGCTAATTGCGCAAGTGCGAAATAGCTGCAGTTCCTCGAATGGCCACTTGGGACTAGCTCCAAAAATGACCAACTATGTTTCAAACTTGTTTAAAGCCTGAAACATTAAACATACATTTTAGTCTCTGTAGCTAATTTTTGCGCTCATGACAACTGTACTTGGAGTGTGTTTTATGTACCTCTCTGGTTTAAATTGTTTTAAGCCTAAAGTTGTGCTTAATAAAGGTGTACAGCAATTTGGATGACAGCTAACTGCTAACTAGCTAGCTGTCAGCAACCAGGGTTCTTTCAGCCTGCCTTATCTGCACAGTGCTCCACCTCTTTGCCAGTTTTTTGTGATTAGCTGCCAAGATGGCAACAGCAGGAGCCGCCACTCTGAGCTTCACGGTGTCTTTTCACAAACCTATAGGTGACATCATGGAGACGACGCCCATGCCTTATACAGTCTTTGGAAATTACCAAAACTAATACAACTTTGGCAGAAACCTTGGTGTGTATGTACTATCCAACTGCTCACAACCACAAGCTAAAGGCCTTTTAGTCGTTTGGTGGTTAAGGAACAGGGCATCTGTGAGATCCTTGCTGGAAATATGAATAGTTTGTTTCCTATGAGTCAAATTACCTTACTTATGGCCAGCTGCAGTAAAAGTATTTATCCACGTACTTTTACTAGTTGCTGTGGGTCGAGCTGTCCCCCAGAAGAGTTTGAGCTTAGTCCAAATATGCAGTTACCATTCTGTGTTTATTTCCCACTCAAAGCACTGAAGGAACAGAATGGGTCACTGATCAGATAAACCAACACAAACAACAAACAACAAACAACAGATAAGGTCGGGGGTTCAGGTGTGCGTTAGGATCTCTCTAATTAAGATTCTTGTGGTTGTGGAATACAACAACTTGAAAAAAATACAACAAGAATGAGACATGTGCAGTTGCCTTTAGATGTACTGGTAATTGTTTTATCATTGCATGTTCTTAGCCAAACATGCATTATTTTACAAGTTTTAACTAATCCATCCCTGGTGTCATCCACATCGGTGTCATTAACTGTAGAAACAAAACTCACTTTCTCTTTACACTGATGTAGAGAGAAAGTCTGTAAAAGTCAGACGGTGAGAAAATGTATTGCATTACAGTCAGAGATCAGTTTCTACACTGAAAGCCTACGGTTAGGAGTCAAAGGGGATTTTGGTAAAAGTACAAATGCTCAGAATCAATGAAAGGTAAAAGAGGCAAGTGCACCGACTGTCACAGAGTGACAATGTGATGGTATTTTAGGGTGGAAGAAGTGGGGCAGTGCTTGCTTGAAGAGGCCTATTACCTATAAGAAAAAGATGATAGAATCCCTATTTCCACGGGGAATATTGGGATAAGGGGAGGTTAAAGCATTTACTGAATTTAACAGAAAGCAGAAAAAAGGAGGTTTGAGGCACTGAAGTGCCATTTGAAGAAGTGATGAATGTTTTTTAAAATATTCATGAAATGGAAATCCAAATAAAAATAGGTATGTCTCATTCAGCCAGTATAGCAAGACATTGTAATTTTGATTTTGAGTCAATGGGTCAAATAACCTGGAAGCTATTGAAAGTATTCGCCAGTGTCCGAAAATGTTCCTCCAGAAAGTGTTTTGGAGTGTGTTTCAGGCCTTCTGGAGTTGATTGGTACCGATTTGTAGTGACCCATTTTCTGGATCCACTTTTTTTTTTCGAAAGAGTCGAAAAAGCAAAGTGAATGAGACAGATCAGAGGTCAGGATACTGTGAATAGAGTTTATTCATTTCTCAGGTGATTCTGAGGTGAAATCTCTCCACATTGCTGCAGTGAAATGTAACAAAATTGTATCTGTGATAGAGTAAGGCATCAGGAAGAAAATGCAAAGACAATGATGAACTAACCTATGAAGGAATTGATTTGACATAAGGTCAAAGGTCAGAATAATAAACTAAATCATTTAAATAAGGTCAAATTAGGGTTCGACCTAAGATATTCCTGAAAAACAGAAATTCCACAAAAATCCAATAAAAACAAGTGCATCTCATTCAACTTGTAACCAAGATATTGTGGCATTGATTTTGAGTCAATGGATCAAATGACCTAGAAGCTATTGAATAAGACGTGTCCCTATGCAAAGTGAATAGTGGGCCACTGGTACCTATTTGTAGTGACACTTTTTTCGAAAGTTTCACATTGTTGGACTTGGGGTTTTGAGGCAGTAAACTGACTTCAGTCAAAGACTGAGGCTTAGACCTAAGATATTCGTAAGACCTAAGAAAACGGCCGATGTAATCATGAAAAATTGAGACTTTTCTTTAAAGTTGAAGTGATTGACAGCCATAGTTTTTAGACCGTTATAAACAACCTAAAATATAGAAACGCTTGGCTGACTGTTTTGTTGGCCTGGTATCATGTGGCCAGTATGGTGCATATTGACTTTTGAAAAAATAGAAGAGCAGTGTTAATTGGACTCAAAACCATCTCAAATATGGGCTTTGAAATTTTTGGAAATGTCACCACACTTCCTCACTCAGTCCAAATTAACCTAAATTTGGCAGGAATGTTTGAAATGCTTCACAAGACACAAATGCCATTTTTGGTGCTGATTTTCAGAAGCATCTTATTTTACGATCAACGCTGACAAGGATCACAATCGACCAGATTTGATTCTCAGGACTAGAACTGAGTGTCCTCTTGGGTGCTCCCTGCTGTTGTGAAGACGTCCCTGTAGATTTGCTGAGTAGTTTCACCTGAACTGAACTTTCTGAGCATTACCTTTTGGCCAGTATTTTTGCAAGGCCGTATCCATTTCCACACAATTTATTATAAGCCTGCCAAAGAAGCTAGGGGGTCACAATCCCTCCCTCATGCAAAGAGTGTGACTTTATCAACTTTATGAGCAGCTAATTGGCAGTTGGGTAAATGCTGCCAAACGTTCACATTCATCGGGTGATGTGTGTTGGCATCTATGGTCAGATTCCATTCACATAATCTATAACAGTGCAGCAATGTCGTTTCTCCGTCCTTGCCCACAACTCTCTCTTTGCATTGCTGTCGAAGGCTGACTGTCACAGTTGGATCTGCCAGCTTCAGTTTAGCTGGCCATAGAGTGACTGACTCCAATCAGCATATTGATGACTAATCTCAGCACATGATACCGTGCTAATGAACACGATTGATAATGGCTTAAAGGTCCAATTTGTAAGATAGTTGATTGTTGAGTCTCATTCCCACCTCCTCAAATACCGACACTTTGGGTTGGTCGGTTGGTCTGTATGATGTAAGGATTCAGTAATAAATAATAAATGAGTCCTAACTAGTTTGTGTCACTGGGTGCCTGAATTATAGTCAATCGGGAACAACACATGAAGAAAATAGTCAGCGTGTTGATTCATAAATCATCATAAACTTATTATTACCTAATGATTCATTAATTTGTTCTTACTTGCTTGTTACTGATCACCAGAGTTTATTGCAGGCTATATATAGTCAGAGATTACAACGTCTGTACACAATCTGTCTTTTGACATTTCACCAAAAGCCAAAATGATCAACCTGCTGTGAGCACAAGGCTAAAATCCGTTGGGTCGTGTCAGTCAGAGGGATCCATCATGTGGGGTTTTATTATAGAAAAATGCTGCATGTTCATCATAGAGCAGTGCATAGACCTATAGCTGGCAATGAAGAGGTGCGTGATATATGGCCATTTGGAAAAATGTCGTTTTGTTCCTGTTAGTGTTATTCCATGTGAAAAATGTCGCCTGACACTTCCTATAAGGCCTGTGGGGGAGTTACCTCTTATAAGTCTTTCTGAAATGAGCTGTTGATGAGCACCACGTTCCAAAGGACGCTCCTGTTATCAAGGTAGCTATGTAATTTATTACAAATTTTGAAGAAATGATGTCTTTCAGGTTTGGATGTTTCAACATTCAGGTGCTGCTCTGAGGCAGCGAGACCTTGAACATTTCATCTAAATTCAAACCTTTTCAAACCTACACTCCAAAAAAATAGTAACAAAGCTTTTTTTGCGGAGAACTTGTAATTACACCAATCTCAAATTAAATATATGGGCAAAGGAGGCCCAACTGGTTCATATAAAATAATTAAACAACATAGCAAAGACGAGAGACGTTTTACTTTGCACTTCAACGTGGTTAATGCTATTATGGGGGAGTTGCTTTATCACAGATCCCCTAACACCACAGGGAGTGTTTCCATGTTTTAATCAGGTGCTAAGTGGCTACAGCTCAACAGTGCATGCTGTACCTGAAAAGAGCCTTGGCTGCTGTCTAATGAGGAATCATATTTAGCTCTGCCTTCCAGTGTGAATATCAAACACAACTTGTCTTCTTCTTGTTCTTCTTCTTCTTCTTCTTCTTCTTCTTCTTCCCATCACCTCGTACTCGTTTAAGCCCGAAGGTTTTCTTTTTTTGACGGTGGTGCCGCGAGAAGACAGACAGGGATGGAGCCTGGTAAAGACTTGTGTGTACTGTTAAGTGTGTGTGTGTACATGTGTATAACAGCTTCAGACACATTTTCGCTCATCGTGTAAATGCTCCGATTAGCTGTTTGCGGTTGTTTTGACAGTTTGAAAATGAGAGCACCAGCCAAACGATTATTCCACGCTCGTGTTGGAGAAATGAAATTAGATTGGTGTTAAAAAGGTTTTTTTTTTTTCCCCCTCAGCAAGTACGATATATCCGTCTCCTTCCATTAATCATCATTAACCAATGGATCTCAACACAACCCATTTTATGAGTCTGTATTAGTGTCAGTGTCCACATTAGAAATCGTGAACTGGGCATAATTTTGGAAAAATACGGTCACTAGGAACAAATTCACTTTGAATCAAGTGTAGCAGACTGAACACAGGATTATACCAAGAAACTAAATTCATTCATAGACATTGTGATGGTTTTAAGCGAAAGGCTCCTGTGAGTGCACAGAGACACACTCAGACCCAGTGACCTCTGACCTTAGGGAGGAAGGATATCAAGAAAGACAATGAACAGAACTGAGAGGACATGCCTTGTCTCAACGACCGCAGACTTTGCATCCTCGTCCTTATGTCTTAAACCCATCGAGAGTCATAAACGTACCTCATTCCACTCTATTCACCCTAAGTGTCTGAAATGGTCAGAACTATTGAGTTAAATGTGTAAACACTATATATATCTTGTGTTTCAGAACCTGTAATCATGTTGGTATTATGAAAGTCTGTTTTAAACTCTGCTAGTTTACAGAATACCTGCTGGGGCTGCTAAGATTCGGTAATAGCTTTTGCCAGTACCATTTATTATCTTATTTCTTATCATTTATTATTTTAGATGGGCTCCACTGTTATATAATCCGACAGATAAGAATTCAAATTCAATTCAATCATTAATATCATTCCACACAAAAGAACTGAGTAGTCATCTTCTAAAACATGTCCCTCAACTACAAGACTTACAACTTTACTCTACAGCACTTGCTGTCCTGTGGCAGGACTCTGGCTCTTCGGCTCATCCTCTTGGCTTTGGCTCTTCACCCTTTTTGGGCTCTCCGTCTTGAAGCCTCTCTGTTTGGCCACACAGCCAACAGGCATGTAGAGGCGCTGGCTTTTTGGTTTTTCACAAGGGCTCCGGATTATGTAGTTAACTTTTTGAATTTTGAAGACATTTTTTGCTCCATGCATCCCATTTCTGCAGCCTGTCACTGAACGCAACAAGGCCGGGAACACATGCTGTGTTTCTCCTCTGAGGCCCTCAGACACGCCTCGTCTAAGCCTGGATTCATCATCCCGAGGAGGCAAGACCACCTGCCTCACTGTTTTTACTGTACAGCGAGGCGGAATCCGAGGATCATCACCTCTGCTCGCCATGCTCTGTGCTTTCCGGGGCATTCGCCTAATCATCAGCCCCCCCGTCACCATGGAAAAGTGGGAAATAACCATCTTCATGCACTCTCTCTGAGAGCTGATGCAGAGCTAATTATTATTATTACAATTTTTTGGGCCTTTATATGGCTTCTTTTGACAGGACAGTTTGAGAGATGACATGAAACAGGATGTGCTAGAGGGGGAGTGACACACAGCAAAGGGTACCAGGCCGGGACTCGAACCCAGGATGCCCACTCTACCAACTGAGCTAAATGGCACCCCGGAGGTGGAGCTGCTTCTAATGAGACCTTGATAATATTTCACATATGTGGGTAAATGCTGCATCAGTTTGGTGTGATGATGCAAATAATAAATTAAGGAAGCAGAATAACGTGTTGCCTTTCACTAAGCCACTTGAACGTTTCTTATTCAGTTAAAGCATGCAGATTGTTTAAAAGCGTATTTTACAAGACGACCCAACCATTTGTTAAAAGTGTTTAAAAAAATGTAAAAAATGTGTAACTAAAATATATAAATCTAACGTTACATAATATCGTCTGCATTAAAATGTAATCTATTTCCAGCACAGTACTGCTAAAACATCAGAATGACCGGGGACTTTCCTTTTTTCGGCGATGTCTCAATTTCGTGGCCTTGTTTCTTCTACACGTGTCGCAACAGATAATTGTGCACATTCCGGATAACCTTTGCTAAACAGCAATGTGTTCAGTAATGATGATGTCGACACAATAACCTCTGCTGATATGCAGGCCAGATGGCCAGCCAAGTTGCCCTTTCAGAACCCTGCTATGCTCAGTGAGGGATGGTGACAGCCCGAGTCTGTGTGCATGTGTCTGTGTGTGTGTGTGTGAGTGTGTGTGTATTCATATGTGCAACTGCTTGTGTTTTAGTGTGCACAAGACTCTAACGAACGTACTGTAAGTAAGTACGTCTTTCATCTACAGCAGCGTTACGCTTTGCCTCGTCGCTATTCAAAGGATAAGAACGGTGTTACTTTATATTTTAACTTTTGTCAACAAATCCTGTGGAAAGACCAAAAGAGACGATGGCTTATTCTGCTTAGCGCCCAGCCCCAAGCCCATTTATCACCTCTGCCAAGGAGGTTGTGCTTTCACCCCTGTCCATTTGTTTGTGTTTGGGTTGGTTGGTTGGTTGGTTGGTTTGTAAAGCAGGTTTGCACAAAAAAACTATCCGAGGGATTTCCACAAAACTTGGATGCAGAACGGGTCTCGACCCAGATTAGAATGGACAGATGGATTTTTTCACAATTTCTTGAACACTGTGAGATGGAGGTGGTTTTAGACATTTTTGTTTAGACAAATTCTCAAGGAACAATGTAGGGATCTCGATTTAAAGAATCAGGTGTATTCAGAACGGCTGGTGTCTATGAGTGAATACCAAAAGGGGCTTTTTGGCTTTGGTAAAGGCAGATTATTTAATCTTTGAACAGAGCTAGGTTAGCTGTTTCCCCAGTTTCCGGTCTTTATGCCAAGCTAAGCTGACTGACAGCTGGAAGTAGCTTAATATTGAATGACACTGGAATCAATGTTTTCATCCAGCTTTTGCAGGACAGTGAACGTCTTTAACAGGAATATATGCAGCCCATTAATTCACTTTACCGATCACACTGTGTTGTCACCACTGTGCATCTGCAAAAACGGAAAAAATACAAGTAATACAAAGTATCGGTAGGATAGGATTGCACACCCTGGCAACTGTTGCCAGAAAGCACACCAATGTCATCTGGCAAAGTGCTTAGTTGGCCAATCAAACGTATGCTCGTTCACATTTCTGGGGAGCGTTTCAATAAAACTGAGTGACTCACTCGGTGACAGTGCTGTGAACCTCTGTGCAGTTGTTTGGTATCTGACATGCCTTCAAACTAATTGATCTGTTACTCAAACTGGATTGGATTTCATGTCTCACTGGCACTTGAAGCAGCACAATCGAACCAATGTGGCCCCTTGCAGTTTTTTAATCAAAAGATTATTTTAGTCCAATAATGCACGTTTGGTGTGCTAGTGAGGACTGTGCGTTGGACTGACTCACAATAAACCCCAGCGGCCATAAAAGTGTGGTTCCTTAATGTGTTTTTGATAGTTTTGGACAACAGTGGAGCTTCACAAGGCATCAGCCTTTGGCTACCCAGACAATAATTGACAGAAGGATCAATTCATGTAAATGATGTATTTTGGATGTAGTGGAAAGACCCATTTCCCTGATGAAAACACAATATGAGGCGTTATAAAAGACAAGAGAGAGGCAAAGAAGTAATCGTCAATTTCTCTGTGATTCGGGGGAAAAATATCCAAGCTGTGCGAGCAGGTGAGGGGAGCTCTGGAAAGCTCATCGGGTTCTTAACTTGTCAGAGAAATCCAGGTCCACCCCTAAGGGGGAGCTGGCTACTGGCATTTTCCTTGCAATTTGTTATAAGAGTGAGTTTACATTTTGATTTAATAAGGCCCATAGGCATGGCCCCAAACAAGAATCAATCATCGGGCTGGAGCAAACGAGGCTCTGGCCAACAGAAAACAAGTTGACTGACTGGAATCAGTGCAGAACTAACTCACCCGCTCTCTTCTCCCCGTTTTCTCTTTCTTCTTGTACACACAACAGTGTCGGTCCATATCGGTCGTAAAAAGACGCAGTTTTTCATCTTACAGAGAATCAAAGGCTTTTGTCTACCCGCATGATTGTTAGAGGCGCATGAAGGAAGGCGTTTCGCTTTAATAAAATATGGCCTTCTTGCGGATTGAATGAATGCAAATGTATTTAAACCACTGAATCGCGCGCCGCCTGGAGACATCAGCGCCTGCAGGGCCATACTT
>OZ023171.1:15190888-15258388 GCA_963678695.2 Diplodus puntazzo | reverse complement strand
AGATTGCATTGTTTTTTTTCTACTTCACTGCCTTCAAACAGCCACATCAATATCAATCAGAGACAACGTGTGAGGCGGCGGAGGATGTTACAAGGAAGAATCAGGCGAGTTCAGACAAAATCTTGATGCCTGTAGGGCTCTGTCCACTCCTTTTCCAAATCTCTTGATCAAACACAAAAGGATCCCTATCTTTTGTCACAGGCCAAAGCTAAACCACTTCCCTTCAGTGGCTGGGTCACTTCCTGTGTGTCACACTGTAACTTCCCAAAGCAATCCTCAAATGAGGATTACGAAGGGATTAGACATCAGATATGAGAAGGTGCTGTCACCTCTGTGACTGTTGTTACATACAAAACTGTGACTTCACTGCAGGAACTTTTGCGAGGGACAACGAAAATTTGGAGGAACTCAATGTGTTTCTACAGTGGGGAATAGAAAGTTCCAGGGACATTATTGGTCGTACTTTTTCAAAAGGTACAGGGACATTTGAACATTTCTGATTGGTGAAGCACTCACAACATTTTACTTTAGCCACCATTTTTTTAAAGTCCTTAGCCGCAAACCAGTCAGGCATACGAGAGGTAGGCTGACGATGGTCATGTGCAAAAACAGCCGTTTTCATACTTTGGACTTCCCATAATCTCTGCGGGTTTTAAGGCTTGTTCCTTGAAAATACTACAAGGACAAAAGTTTGCGGTACTTTTGGTGAAAACACATCCGAAGTCTTTCTTTTTTCCCCCTCTTTCTTCCACTACCTCCTGTGTCAGTCACACACAGCAGGCCTGAACCTTCTCCTTTCTCTCTTTCTACAGAAAAAACAGAATACACACATGCAAATGAGGTGACGGCCGAGGTGCTATCTGGAAGCCATTATGTCCCCGGTTTCATAGCTGCGAGTCGCACAGTGGCAAAACCTCTCTCGCCCCCCTTTCCATTTCACTAAATGAAAGTACAAATACACTGAGAGGCAAATTGGGACATGATAAGGTGAGGATGTTTCAGCAGCGTTCGAATCAGCAAAAGTGATGAGACGATGGAATTATATTCTAAACGGGGATCAGGGAGGGTAAGGCTATCACATCGGGACGCCTGATTGGACTTTGGAACAATCTCCTTTGGGCAGAACTTTTTCCATGAGACAGTAGGAACTCTGTGATCCGGCTCAGCACTTTCCCTTCCATCCGCAAATCCCTAAAAACTATTTTAGCCCTAGAGTATTGACAGCTCAGCACAAAAGGTAGGAAGAGAAAGAGAAGTGAAGGCATAAGGAGAAAGCTGGACAGATCTTCTGCCATATGAACTGCTGATGAGCTTGAGAGGCGTTGTGTGGAGAGGAAGATGAAGGCATGAGGAAAAAGCGGCCCTCTCTAACAAAACGAGGACCTAATTTGGTGTGATATTACGGGCTCGATCTGTCTGATACAGAATGTGAATGTGTGCGTGTGAGTGGCAAAGTCAGAGGGGTTGATATCCTCTTTGTGCAATGGCAGCTTCTTAATCCAAAAAAATATATAGTCAAAGTATCAAAGGAACGACCTCCACAGTAAGCAAATTAAGTCACATGCCCTCACAGCCGGCACAGGCGCTAAGTTTCATCATTATTAAAACTCTGATCAATTATACGGATGAGTTTCCATGCAGGAGGATGAGGATGAGGATGTGCATGTGTGTCCACGTGTGCATGTTCTAAAAAATGAAATGTGTGTGTGTGTGTGTGTGTGTGTGTGTGTGTGTGTGTGTGTGTGTGTGTGTGCTGGATTAACATTAACTCAATTAGCAGTGGCTGTGGCTAAGCTGAACTGAAGCCTCTTAAGAGAGAACCCAGTGATTTCCAGGAAAGGCTGCTACATCTTTAACTTCTAAAACAATCCTCACAATGGAGGTCTGTATAAAGGGCAGCATTACTGCAAATACAGACGGCACAAATAGTTTATTAAATTAATCCAATTACATGAATGATGTGCACTTAGGCATTTGCTTTCCACTCATAAGAGCTTGTAATTACAGCCTGTTTGTCTCTGTGAGTTTCCCTCCTACACAAAGCGGATACTAAATGTTCAAATTGCAATAAAATTGTTGTATGTGACTCATTTGCACGGATAAAGGTTGTCATTTGTTTGAAATGTGTGTGTGTTACTTACCCACGTAGAGCTGGCTGAACAGCTCAAGCCGTGTGTGCCCTTGCGCAGGAGCGAGCTGAGATGCCCGATACGTCTGATCCAACTGAAGGACTGCCTCCTTGACGTTTCGCTCGGCCATCACGCGGTGCCACTGGTCGTCATTGAGGGGTGTGTCAGAATGAACTGTCAACTCCACCGGTCCGTTTCCGACGTCGAAAGAGAATGAGACGATTTTAGGAGCTGCAGAGAGAGTGTGAGACAAAGAAATACTCAGTTCACCTCAATTCCTAACAAACATCACAACTTTCTAAAGCCTATAACTCCCTGTTTCTGTCATAGTCCACTCCGCAGGTAAATATGCGCTCAATTTCTAATCTAATGGCTCATTTGTTTCAAGGCCATTCGTTTGGCTGTTATAGATTTCAGCTTTGCAATACACGACTGCTCACAGCTTTGGACAGGACTAATCTCACCGACGGTCAATAGATGCCAGGAACTGTTGGCTTTGCATGACATAAAGTTGTATCACAGCAGTTTCCATGTGTGTTTTTTTTTTATTTTTTTTTTTGCTGTTCTTGAACATTTACAGTTGTCCACTCGACAAGTGAGAGAAGAAAGAGCTGAAGAGAAATTACTGTGTGTAGATGAATAAACAAAAGAAAAGAGAAAGGAAAGAAACATGAGTGCAAAGAACAAAATGGCCTTGTTTTTCTGCATGATTAATTTTCATTATCTCATATTAAGTGGATCTGTGTGTGTGTGTATGTGTGTGTGTGTGTGTGCGTGTGTGTTTGGAATATGTTATGAGGAATGAGGCAAGTTGAAATGCTGTAGTTCAGTAACCTAATATTTGAACAGACCAATAGGGGGCACTGTTATGCTTTTATGACCACAACAGGTCAAGTATTGATTGATATTTTGGAATTACCGTGTGTGTCTGTTTCAGCCCACCACCTGTCCATTCCAGATGTTTTTGCTCCTGCATTGTTGAGGTCAGGTTGTCTGATGGCTTTTAACCTCTCTGCAGCAAACAGTATGTGTGTACGTTGTTTCAGAAAAGTAGAAAGTACAAGTATATTTACAAGTACAAGAAAGTATACAGACTATTTAGGTGTGTGTGTGTGTGTGTGTGCATGTGTGTGTGTGTATATGTGTTTATGTCAAACTCTAATGAGAAATAATAGGTACTATACAGTCACTTGCCACGTCATTAGGTTCACATTGCGACTGTTCTGCAGTCTATCTTCATGATGCCTATAATGTTCTGTTATGCTGTCCTTGAAGTGCTAATTATATTATGTGATCGTACTGAGGTTGTAGTTGGTTGCGTAAAATTTGGAGATAATCCTAATGTAATGCAGTCCAATACATCTGCAACTATGACCTCAGCAGTACACTTACAGGATGATTGAATTGAATCCATTTCCGAAAACGTCGACATAAACTGAATGTTAAACTTGAATTTATGGCTGAGCAGTTGTATTAAAACACATCATATTGTAAAGGTGTACCTAATAAAGTGGCCACTGAATGAACATCTTCATGAGTACGTGAGTGGTGCTGTTGGTTTGAATCCAAGTTAGATAGCATGTCCTTGTTTCTGACAACAGATTCACTGTGTGGGGACGCGAGATATTGTCTAAACGTTTGCCGCTGCAAAATATCTTTCTGCTTTGACCCATGAAAGGAATGAAGCAACAATGGGAAAACAATGAGGGAATTATTTTTGCTGCTGGGAAGACGATTTATAATTGTCAAATTAAAACCCAATTTGACTCTTTTCCTAATGTCTGGCACCACTGTGAGGCTGCTGTATAAAAGCTATATATTCTGGGTGCTGCCATATGGCGGTTATTGGCACCAGTGTGCTGCAGTCATAGAGATGATATATAACCACTTCATAGCTCTATATGTTACTGCTTCATTATAGCTTCATTAGGCTCAGATATTAGAGTGGATAATTTTATGTAGTAGTCAATGGGGAAATGAACTTTCTTCTTTCCCTTTGCCCAATCAATATGCCTGGCCTTTTTCTCATTTTCATATTGCTTTCATCTAATTATCTCTTTTCACCCCACTTATTCTTGCATTCTTCTAGTTCCCGCATCCCTTATACTATATACATCTAGTTTTTTTCCCTCTCTTTTTTGTTTATTCCTCCATTTTTTCCTCTCACTTCTTTGTTCTTTTGTTAGCTGGAACTTTTTATGCTTTCCTCCTTTTATCCACCTGTCCCCTGAGTCCACCCCCCTTTTCTATACATCATTTCCTTCTTTCTTTCATTTCTTCACAGTTTATTTATTTGTTTTGTTCATTTATTGCAGGCTTTCTTGCATTCACTTACACATCCTTAACAAGTCTTCTTGTCACTTTGTCCTCCCTCACACCCTCCCTTCCTTCTTTACTTCCTTTCTTGATCCCTTTTCCAGCCGACAGTATCATTCCAACTTAGATGAAATGCAAACACACCAGAAATCATATCAGCAAAGCACATTTCTGGACGTGCTGAGTGCATTAACCCATAAGATAAATCTGAAAAAGTGCTTAAACATTCGACCATCCATGATACACGACACAATACACGGCCGCATACAGGCAAATGGTATAAGCCCTTTGACAGGCTTTAGTACACTGAATTAATGATGTCTGTATGCACAGAGCAGGTCTGCAGGGCAGAGAGGAGCTGCATCAGTTATTTTAAATGCTGAACAAAAGCCAAACATATATCAGAAAACCGCAACAGAAACAAAGCTATAGTAACACTGGACGGCATGTGAGTGTGTACGTGTGTTTGATTACTCGTGTGTTGTTTTAGAAGCACAACAAAGCAAGATGGATGCCCTACAACTTTCTCTTTTATACTCTGTCCGCAGGCAGGAATGAAAACTAAAGTGCCCTCAGAGCACAGCGCTTGCCTCATTATTTGCATAGCCATGATGGATGTTGTAAGTGTTGATGTGTGTGTGTGTGTGAATGTAATTCTGTGTGTGTTTGATACACTTGCATGTTGGCCTGGAGAAACCCCAGAAGAGCTTTTTATTTTCACAATTTGTTTTTCTATTAATCTTTTAATATGGAGGCTGCAAGAGCCAAATTCTAAATTATGTGTCAGCCCAGCACGACCAAACAATGATAAATAGTGAAAGAGATTGTGTAACGTGTGTGTCTTTGTCTTAATGATCACTGCTTGTGTGGATTGCGCATATATGTGGGTGTGTGTTTTTCTAATGTGAAGTTTCATTTAGCTGTTTATCTATTTTCTGATGGCTGGTAGGGTATTATCCCTTCGGTCTCTTTCCTGTTACACTTGAAAATTCTTTGTATTTAGGCAAACTCTCTGTAAGTGCTAGCTAGACTCTAGTAACGCAGCAAACCTGCTGCTATTGAAGCCCAAACAAGATTCAAAGCAACTTCTCAAAAGCTAAGCACCTCTTTGTGAAAAAAAAGGCTCTTGAAATAAGTTCTTCATGCTTACCAGTGAAAACCCTGCATTCACACAATTCAAGGAATGCTGAGTATTTCTTAGCAGTACTTGGAATAGATATATTGAGATAAAAATCAACTTCTGAAAAAATAGGTGTCTAGATGCTTTTGTCTATAGATGATGAGATATTACTTTAACAAATCAGAAGGACTTCTGACAACTTTGAAAAGAGCTGCTAAACTTCAGATGTAAACTTTTGTGTCTATCTCGACTTCACATAAAAAAAAGCAATAATAGAATTTCATAAGCCGAGGTCTCTAGCGGGGAAAGTACATTTCTCAGCGGGATCCCGGACTGAAAGCGTTTATAACATTTGGGCAAGACTATCACTAAAGTTGCAGCCCCTCAAGGGCTCAGAGCATGGCACATACATACTTTCTGCTGAGCTTCAGAGCAACCCAGAAATCAAGCATTTCTGTATTTAGGGACCTTTCTATGTGTCCTCAATCCTGTTACCAGTTCAGTTCACATGGTTCTGAAAATGTCTTCAATGCTGCCCCTTCAAATGTGTCTATGCCAACTTCTCACTATTAAGATTCAAAAAGGAATAGTGCCCACCTGAGTCTGCTAAGGTCACAGTAATGTGTGCTTTGTACAAGGTCGCGTGTGTATGAGCTCCTGCAATAGCACAGCTATGCTATTCTGGCCTAATGCTAGTCATTTCATGCCCTGACGGGATTGCAGCAGATACAGTTTTTGCACCAGTGAGAGGGCAGAGATTATGTGTGTGTTTATGTGTGCGAGTGTGTGTTTGTGTTCGCGCGAGTCGTTCTGCGATCGTGTGTCTAAACGTGTGCTGTGGGGCAAAATGCAAGATGATAGCAAGGGAGAGGAGAGAGGAAATCGATGTGGGGGCATTTTGAAAGCCTCAGGAGACACACACACACACACACACACACACACACACACACACACACACACACACACACACACACACGCACGCACACACACACTCCCTATCTCCTCCGGCCTGCTGTGCAGCCGTGACAGACTAGATACTTACTGTATCTCTGTGTGTGTTTCCTGTGCATGTTCCGAAGACAAATACCAACCCCCTTTGGCAAACTTCTCGCAGGACTTGCATGTACAGTATAGCGTCAGCACATTGTTTTTTCTGCAAGCATAAATGTGTGCATATATAAAAGGCTAGTGTAGCTGAAGTATTTGGGATATAAAACAAAAAACTTACTAAAGTTTTAGGCCACAAACCAGCAGACATAATAGTGTAATGGCTTTAGAAAGCACTTTGGCTGTCTGTTGACTTTGTGTCTATTCACTGGTTGGCTTTTTGACACAAAATGGTGGGCAAGGCACACCAGCAGGAAGTGGTGAGCGAGCGCAACGTTCAAATCCATTTGAATCCCAATGAAATGCAATTAGTCTGTCGACTAGCCCTTCTGTGCCCGGAACCCCCTTCATAATAAAGCGCGGCGATTAACTTGCGGCCCGAGATTCTAAAATTCTTGATCAGAGGGGCTTCAACTGAGGCTTGGCGGGTTGTTAATTTGAGCCACTGGAACGAGATCACAGAAACCTGCTGCGTGACATGTCAATCATAATTCTCAGAGAGGACTTACAGATTGTAAAATGGGGTGCTGCAAAGCTGTTCATAGGATTTAAAAGTTTCGTTCTCCTCTGCCTTGTCACAATCTTTCTAATTTCCTTCATAATGTGCAGGTACACATTCAGCACTGAAATACATACAGTTTACCCACTTAAGTTACAGCATGGTGCATATGTGTATATGTTGTGAAAAGGTTGTGTAGGAGATTGAAGTGCTCCTATTTGCAGGATTGATTTTTCGAAAAAAAGAGAGAGAGAGAAAGAGAGAGAGACTGTGTCTGTGCGTGTGTGTGTGTGTGTGTGTGTGTGTGTATGAGAGCTTATGTTTTGTCATCCCTGAAAATCGGTGATTTGGTTAAACAGAGGTTCTTAATGGACATAATTATTGCACACACCAATTACCTTAAATAAATGATTGCTCTCTCTTGCAATCACACAAAGTAATGCACCATAATCAGAAAGGCAGTTCACTGTTGTGTGCATCGGTGTGTCTATGTGATTGTACGAGCGTGCGGTGACAGGTTTGCACCCACTGCTATCAGACTGGCTGTTGGATTAAAGCTCACACTAGACTGACTGCTGGATTAAACCTCACACCAGCCTAGATAAAGAGTGATAGTGAGAGTGAGAGAGACAAACGGAGAGAAATGACTCTCACAGAATCACTCGGATGCATCTTACATTTGAGTTCCAGGCGAATGAAGTCAGTGTTGCCCAGGTTTTCCAGGAAGACGCCGTAGGGAGCACTGGTCTTGAAATAGAAGGAGATGTCGGCGCTGGTCTCACCCTGAAAGGTGGCGAAGTGCAGGTAAGACGACGGGGTGGTGAATGATGCAGCATTCCAGTAGTTATCTGTGGAAATAAACAAACAAGAATCACAACTTTGAACCGGTCAATCCCACCCACATGTACCGTTCCCTCCATTAGCGCTGTGGAAAAACACTATAACCCATTCTGATCTGATAAGCTGGAAATAAATTTATTGTCAAAATGGTTTCATTTCAAATGGTTATGCATCCATTTTCATTTCATTCCAAAGAGCAATCAATCTATTCTGGATAAAACATTGTTATCTCACGTCCATTGTTTAATGTGGTTCATTTAATATCGTCTCAGTAAAAGTGATTTCATCACCTAAAACTGCGGTTCAAGCGTAGCCTGTAATTTCCTGCAACTTCTATAGTTTTCAAAAGAAAGTTGATCATATCGTAATAGCAGAGAGAAACCTTTTCTTTTCTCCTAAACGAGGACCTGAGACGAGGACAAGGGTACAGAGACAAAGTGTACCAGGATTTTTGATGACAACTTTTCTAATGACTTTTATGAAGCGAAACCAGCGGCTGCTAATGAAGACAAAGTAGCGGCACGTTAAACAGCTGCTGATGAATTATCAGACTGTGGTTGATGAAGTGACGTCTCTCCTGTCTCCACTCCTCTCGCTTTGCCATGTCTCTGTCTCGCCCCTATCACTCATGGAAGATGAAGAGTTGCAAAGAAAGAAGAGGAGGTGGAGGTGGTGGAGGAGTGGATGGAAGGGACCACTGAGGGGAGAGAGGACAGAGGAAGAGGAGAGAGGCCAGACATGGGTGAGAGGACAGAATACTGAAGAAGTGAGGGAAAAGGGGAGAGGTAAAGTCATGCAGAGGGCAGATGACAGGTGAGGAGGAGGAGGAGCTGGAGGAAGAGAAGAGTGAAGGCTAATGTGGTATCAGCTGTGTGAGATCTCTTTGATGCCTCAGAGGATTGGCCTCAGGCTCTCAACCATAACCCTGGAGGAGCAGCGAACAGGAGCAGCGGAGCAGAGGGACAAATGTGTGTGTGTGTGCAAGAAGTGTGTGTGTGGACTGCAACCAATGATCAATGTAACTATCAATGAATCGTTCGACTGTTATTCTTATCTGACTTTAAACGATGCATCTATAAGATCACCAGAGGTATTCAATTTACGATAGACAACGAAGATCCAAACAACGTGTGTCATTAAAAATGTGTTGTTGATGAATATACTGTCGCGCAGCTAATTAATCAATTGATTTATCCCTTCAGCACCACTTTGCTTCCTTTCATGTGTGATTTTATAGCCAATTATGCTGGCAAATGCATTTGTGTGTGTTTGTGTGAGCGCGTGCCTCTAAGTGTAGGTATGCACCAGTGTCCATGCATCTGTGTGTGTCTGCTGGTTCAGTGCGATAAGCGCTCCCCAATGACAAGGCTGAGCTCCTCCCTTCTCCTCCTTGCCTTACATCCTGTCACCAGGGGCAAGGGCAGATAGCGGCCAAGCACACACACACACATCCGCACACTTGGCCACCTACTGATGCTGTCTTTGTGATTAGTGTGTTTGAAGTTGGAATGCTGTTCATTTCTCTACAGGAGGCCCAGCCAATTATTGAACAGGGTTAATTGAGGACTAAACAGGCGGAAGTCTGCGGAGGCCACAGAAGCAAATAATTATCTGTTTACTAAGATGTTACATCATAGCAAGAAGGAAAACCAGGGCCATAAGTTGGTGACACTCAGATGTACAATCGCTAACTGATCACAAAGGACCTGTTTTGATTATTGCAGCATACACTGTACAGAGACCGTATCCAAATAAATCAACGCACATCGCTATTTCTTTGGTGTACACTGCATTAACTAAATCCCTCATAGTACAAATATGTAATAACATCACAAATACATACAAATGTCTGTTTGGATGCACAGAATGAGACCTATAGACCTACTGAGCATGAGAGTAAAAAGAAGGCTGACAAAGACATAGAAGCAAGAAGGACACAAAGATATAGAAACACAGCCGGGAGGCGAGTCACGCTTCAGAGGGAGGGAGAGAAAACAAGGGGGAAAGAGGGAAGTGGGAGGTTGGAGAGAAAAGGACCCAAAAGAGATCCATGGTGTGAGAGGCAAAGGAGAGAACAACAAATTAGGGGGCTGACAGAAACTGAGTGTTGGAAAGAAAACAGTGTTAGAGAAATAAACATGCACGCCAAATCGTAAACCTCAGACTGCTCCTGTGCCAGAGCCACAGATGCAACTGGTTGGCTTGGCGCTGTGGGACATTTATCACGGCCATATTCTAATGTTTATCAAACAATGTTTTAAAAAAAATGTCTTTTCTGAATGATAATATTACACTGTTAACTGCAGTGCCTGATAACCGTGTTCAAGCTTAGTTATGTGTGTAGCCAGAGTTCTATAAAATGGCTTTGATACGAACGAAACTCTGACACACAACATGGTTAGACCGGCCTTGGAAGACAGACACTTCATTCATGTGTAACCTGCTGTGTGCACTTGAGCCATTTGTATGTATTCACATGTAGAAAACACACAAAAAGATTGTGAACCTTTTAAGAACCATGTCAATGCATAGTGATGGACGCTTTAAAGACTGGCAGTCTTCAAATGGAATCTGATGTGGTTTTCTTGACAAGCCATTTTTCTCAGAAATTCTAATCCCGTCGTCACTTTTTCTCCCACATGCTCTCAGTCTCACTGTGTCGTGCGCCACTGTGGACAATACAGCCAAGAGTGTCTCAGATTCATTTTCCAGGCTGTGGCCTCAGTTGCTGAGCTACTTGACCGTCAGACTTTTAATTTACTGGAGAGACAGGATAGTGGCCCATTAATATGCATTTTCTTTCTTCTTTAAAAGTTTGGATCAAATGTTTTCTGCTCTTCTGCTGCTCGGTGTTGGCCTCTAGTACCTCTTAGTTCATCTTCATCATGCGGTCTCGACAACTGCTGACTGGACTGCACGCAATGTGGTACAAACATGTTAGCGCGTTAGACCCAAGATAACATCCTGCCTGTATCAAGAATTATCATGGTCGCAATCAAGAAATTTCAGCACATCTGCAGCTCCCCTGTCCTCTTCTTAATTATCATCAATATGATTATGCTTTGCACTCTGCGACTAGATGTTCTTCACAGACAGATGTTTCTTACATGTATGTTGTAAACATCTCTTGGAACCATCGACTCATTTGACTAAAACAAGCTGCATTAAACAGCTGCGTGCTGACCTGATTAGGCCACAGGGACTTGTGTTAAAAAAAAAGGCCTCAAGCCCACTGAACTGTTGCAGCTGACATGATGTGAGATGTGGTTTGAGGTGAAGTTTGGGTCTGGAAGCCAACTAGATGATTCATCTGTCTATGCTTGACCAGATGGGTTATGTGCCAGTACCAGCAGATGGCAAGGATGACTGACTGCGCTGTCTCAGGTCATAAACAAGGACATTTCCAGGCACACACACAAACAAGCACACATATAAAATACATGCGCATACACATTAAACGTAGGAATTCTTATATACTGTAGGCTGCAGGCAGGAGAGACCACACACAGAAGCATCTCATTTAATGTTTCCACTCGTGACTAATTCCGCTACCGACTTCAGGTACAAAGTTGTTGGGAGACTTTTTCATCAAAGTGCTAATGATAGTGTCATGTAATAAGAGAGGCAGCAGCACTTATCCTGGAAGGTGATTCATCTGACAACGAAAGGGCCCCCTGAGGGCATAGCTCAGATATTATTGTTCAGAACACTTGAACCTACATATATAGATCTGAAAAATGTTGCACTGTGGCACAGCACGCGTATATTTCTTTCTTGCTCATTTCTTCATTTCCATCGAGACCTGATTTTCATCTCATTTGTGTGTAATTGAGCCATTTGTGGCATCCAATTTTATGGTGTAGGTACGGTATATTCACAGGAATATAGCGTTTGAATTATCAGGTAATTTGTGTCTGTCCTTAGAGGCAGGCATAACCTTTATCAATCACACTTTGTAATTAAGCTGCTTCTCATATATTTTTAGCAATGTTCATTCAGAGATGTAATCATTCGGAGATACGAAAGAAAATCAAATAAAGAAAGTAAGAAAAATGATTTTCTCTGAAGTTGTTTCTCTGGTTGGAAGTAAGGAATACATGTCAACTGTCTGTCATTAATGTAATGCTATGCTAAAAATTGCATGTGACTGTAAAGTGGGTAAAAACCTCCATCAAGTAGTAAACATATCTACGAAAATCAATATCTTTGTAATCATCTTTTGTTTTCCTTCTTCTGGGTCACTGGAACTGGTTGAGTTTCAACAGAAACATCAGCATCAGTTGTAGGTAATAATCCAATGATCTTTACTGTTGACAGATTTTGATGACCTGTTCCATGTAGACAGCCACCTATCCACTCGTGATCATGTGCATTTATAATTTCAATCTAATACAAGCATATACATTTTTAATATCAATATGTATAAAAATGCACTGGGTAAAAATCACTCACAAGAAAAGTTAAATCACTAAAAAACTTGCCGTGCAAATTGCATTTTTAAAATCTGTCTTTTACCAACATCTTTATTTTTCCTTTTTTTAAAAAAAAGAAACCTCCAGTAATAACCCTTACTATCTTAATAACTGTTTTAGACTGACATCAATTATGTATACAATATATATTGGCATATGAACAGTGACAAATGGGTACAAACTAATTAATTAATTTTTAACCATCATAGGTGACCCTTGTAAGCTTTCATTTGGGGCAGGTACATTACATTACAATAATAGAATATATGTTGCTTTGCTTCATTTGCTGTCATTTATTTTCATTCCAATCTATTAAAATGTCTAAACCCTTTTAACATCAATAAATGGAACTAATTCCTCTCTGTCTGCCTGTGACTGTATAGGCTGCCATTAAACTAGCCATGGAAATGGGCTTCATTAATGCTGGAGCACGTACTGCACACACATACTGCACACACATACTGCACACACACACCACACACACACACACACACACACACACACACACACACACACACACACACACACACACACACACACACATTGACACTCTCACTCCAGAAACACAGACGGTAATACGCACTTAGAGGTTTGCACATGCACATGCACGCAGACACATAAGTACTCCTGTGCGAAAACTTTCACTGACTGCCCAATACATTAGTCATCTGCCTATGAAAACCCATTATATGGCAGCCAATCATCATTGGTCTTACTGAGACAGAGCTCCATGCACAGTATGAGTAGCATCAATCATACACAGAGCACCTATTCATGTGTGAAAGTTTTAATATATGTTTAATATGCCTTAATGGGCCAATATATAATGTGTGCTCCATGTTCCGTTGTCTTGGCCAACGGTATTGCTAACATACCTCAAAGTCCTTTTCATTTTAAAGTTAGTTTGTTAATCTGGTCACTCCATAAAAGAGGATAACTCTCCCTTTGTCTCTCACACACACTCGGACACACTCAGTGGATAATAGAGTGAGACAAAGAGAATATGGCTCCTTCCAAGTGACAGAAGGATCCATCTTTGGTAATTGTGTCTGCCATACTGCTACATGATAGAGCCACACACACAAACAGATGTGATGTCATGGGTCATTAAATCATGGTTTGTTTATATGTTGGCAGCTCTGTGATGAAGGGACATTAGCGAGAGTGGCACCAGATTGTTGATGAAGGTACCGTAATGAGTGTGACACCAATGAGGAGTGAGGGTAGGTGTTCTGTCATGTTCTGCCCCCTCGACAGAACCAGGCCGCTTCCTGTCTGCCGGATGAATGGACAGACGTACTAATAAAAATGACAGTGAAAAAGCATGTGTTCAACATCTATGGTGGTCTTAGATATATCCCGTAGCAGTTTAGAATACAGCGCTGTCTCTCAGTGGCAGAAAGTACATAGCTGCACTCACTGTCCACTGAGATTGCAAAGCTCCACTCTATTATTCCCTTTACTATGAAAAATGAGCAGCCAATAGATAAAATATGAAGCATTATTATAGTAATGATGATGCTGCCTTGCACTAAAGATTAAATCCATGTTTGCTTTTCCTCTCTGCAGGATATTACTTTCCACAAAACCTCACTGGTATTTTCTCACATCACACAGCAGATGCCGGAGTTTCTACTTCTCTGTGCTGTTTTAATCTATTTCGTCTTAGGAGACAGAAAAAAATAAAGAGAAGAGGCAACCTCAAAAGACAAAACCACTTGATTGAGGAGCTCACACAGTTCTGTTCTGAATCCTCTCAGTGGGTAATCCATTTGGGATGTGAGAATAATTGAGGTTGCTTTCATAAGTGTACTTTGGTTCAATTGTTCCAAAAAAAACAAAACAAGGAAATACCTTTTACTGTAGTCTGTTACGTGTTCAGGTCGCAATCAGGAGGGATGAAAGAAACTGCACTATAAACTTTATAAATATCTATGACCTTGCTTGTGCAATGCACTTATGCTCTGTCCTTACAACTGCCCCACTCTGCAAGCCAAAGGACTCAAAGGATCTGCTGCTAACGCCCTGGTGCCAGACACCAGTGGACATCCCCAACCCACAGTGTGTCCATCATGGATCAGACTTGTTGTAGGATTTCCCACGTCTGCTCGAGCTGATCGGGATCTGGGGAATTTGGAGGCCATGTTGATGCCTTGGGCTTTTTGTCACATTCCTCAGGTCATTCCTGAGCAATTTTTGACCTGCAACAGTATTTGGGCAGTCCTGTCCATGTCTGGTGGCATCCATATGAATGCCAGGACCTGAGGTTTCCAAGAAGAAGACTGCGATGTAATAAGATGATCAATGTTATTCACTTCACCTGTTCGTCCTTTTACTGATCATTTTGATAATCACCTTAGAGTGTTAGATAACCATCGGCAATATTAACTGGTCACTTAGTGCAGCAACAAAAATTAGCTGTCAAGGTGCATTAACCAGATGTTGACCCTGGGCGGCAAATAATGAAAGTGCTGCTTTTCTCAAGAGTTGATATTCGTGATGAATTAGAACTGTGACTGACGTGTCTTCAAGCGTCATCTTGCACAATCTTAAGTTGCCTTGCCGACACCCCTGGCGTGCAGGTTCACATAGAAAAACAGTGGCTGTGGGTGTTTCGCTGAGAGTCACATGCTGGTGTGTTTTTTCAGCCCTACAGCTTCTCCTAGTAATGGGAGCCATTCTTTATGGTTGTGTGGCTTTACATCATTAGGATAAGGCTTCCATCATCCATTTGACTTTTATGAGTTTGTGTGAAAGCCCACTCTGATTCAGAATGAGAAATGTTTCATTTACCAAAGTATTACAGATGCACCAGGAAGGTGAGGTAATTAATCCATGCCGACCTGACAGTCCACGCTGTGGGACAAACACACCCCAGGTAGGTTCCAGACAAAGTGAAGCAAAGTGAAACGGCAAAGGTTCAAGGGTTAGCAGGAAAGGAAAGTAGTCAAAATGATAGAGCGGCAGAATCTGTATGTGTCTCCCAGTTGACCCAATGTCCAACAGAGAGCAGTGTACCAACACTGATTAGAAGAATAGACAGGAAGAGAAACAAAGAGGAATAAACTGCCTCCCAGTATGTGTATGTGTGGGTTTCTGCAGCATCTGTTGTCTGATGTTTACCTGACAAACAGCCAAAACTAGAAGCACCACATAGATGCGAATAAAATAGTTGATTTGGCCACACATACATACATAAGCATCAATGCATTTGCCTGCAGACAAAAAAAAAACAAAACACACACACCCACACACTCCATTCACATAATTTTCCAGAGTAGAAAGACAGAGATGAAACAACTTATTCTCTGACTGATGGAACAATGTGAGCATGAGCAATGTGTTATTTTCACACTCAAGTGCAACCTAAGAATAACAATGTGTCCAATCGTACTCCACTATGCATGAAGTGTTTTCTCTTGTTCTCTCTCACGTTAGTTTTTAATTGGGCCCCCATTCAAACCATCAACAGCAAATTCTAATTGTCAAAAGATGTTCGTTACTTTCCAAAAGTTCAGCTAACAATGTCTGAATGTATTGTACAGTTCAAGACATACTAATAATGTTTAATTTCCATTGGCAATAAAGGATGAGGGAAGAAGAAAACATTTAAATCCACATGAGGATAAAGATTATTTAGACGAAAGCAGCCTTTTTCTCTTTCTCTCTGTTGATTAAGGTCATATCAAGTGGCTCATTCTGTGTGAGAACATACCTTTTTCTTTTGAATTTTAGTAACAGACTCAACTCCTTATTACCATTTTATCATCAGCGATAAACAAATGCAACAGGTGGATTTAACTGCGGGTTTCCCAAAAGCTTAGATGTGTGTAAGCTGAGTAATTCATTATTAATGTCCCTGACTGACTGCTTCTACATGGTGAAATATTGGTGTACACCACCATGCACACCATGTAACCTTCACCAGAGTCACGCTTCCTCAGTAAATGGTACAGTGATTTTTACAAACAAAAAGAGAGATTACTTCTTATTAACCATTCTCTGTATGTCCTTGCTTGAAATTATTTTTTTTAACATGCAGTATAGTATATTATTAAGGTTTCTATGCTGAGCTCCCCAAATTGCACAATATGCACCTGCCACTTAATATGATCAATTCAAGTAGTAATAGTAGTTTAAGTGTGTGAATGTCGGCAGGTATCATTCTCACACTCCTGGCACTTTGCTCTCCAGTATTACACAAATTCTTCCAGCCTCCCCTTATTACATACCTGAATGTGTCAATAGCGAGGGAGACAGACGACATTGACTTGGTTTCTATGTGTCATTTTTACCTCAGTACAAAAAATGCAGTGGGAAAGCGAACAGAAATGAATCCAATATTCTCACAGTTCATTTTATCCAGTCTTTTTTTTTTGTCTCTATTTTAGAAATATTCCACTCTGGTTTTAGGTTACTTCCCTATATGTGAGGCAGATCTCCTGAGGGACCTTCTTTGGATAAAAGATATAGGAAAATGCGATTGTAGTATTTTTAGATTATGTTCCATTTTCCATGCAGTGCTACGTGACCTCCTCTAGCTATGGTATTCAAACACAACACTATCATGGTTCAACAGACACCAAGGAGCGATCTTAACAAGCAAGACGACTTTTATCTACTACTATACTGTTTAGCCTGGAGACTTTTGTTGTACACACTGTCTCATCTACTCTATAAAGTCTTCCACGTAGTAAAATGATCACACCGTATAAATTATTTCAACAGTGCTTTCTAGTGCTATAAACAATTTGACCAGGAATTTGCTTACAGCTTGACATCTGATAAAAAAATGTCTTTGTGCTCTTCCAACTGTTCAAATGCTACACACAACATCAGCGGGGGTATTTTAATAGGGGCTGTATTAAAGAGAAGAGAGGTGATCTCTTGATTCAACCTTTGATGAGTTGTTCACAAAGGTCATGCAGTCATGCTCCTATATCCAGCTGAGATGTATTTTGAAAATGAATCCCACTCCTCTCAGCGGCTGACTTGGAGGAAGTCATTAACACACATACCGTATTTCCTCTCAATTAGGCCATTGTAGTGCAGATCTCTTGCCTCAAAGGTTCCTTTTTTCACCTCTCCAGAGTTCTGAAGCACAGCGTGATTTAGCTACTGGCTACCTAACTGACCTTTTCATGCTCTTTGCAGATCCTCCTTGAAGTCCAAAGTCAGGACTCATGGGGGATACAGGCTGTCATTTTAGTTATAATACTGTTTATATATACTATATCAAAGCAACACTGTCCACAAATTTGCTTTCAGTGACATTTCTGAGAAAGATTCCTTATCCGTTTTTAATTAAATTGTCATGAACTACTTAGCATTATTCTAAATCAGTAACCTCCACTATTATCAGCACAGCAAGAACACTAATTTGTCCCAGATTCAGTCATTAACTGAATACATTTCAAACACTTTGTAGCACCAATGCACCGAGCCAATCATCATTCTGGATTCTAACATGGCTCAGGTTAATATTTGTCCAGGCTTCCTGTCAGCCAAAAAGGCTTAAGATGGCTGCAGAAGGTTGCATCAAGAGCTACAACTCCACAATACACGTGTACATGACGCAACACTTACTATCTCCTTGGCAACGTAGCGGTCCGACAGTCAGCTTGGCCTCAGAGCCCGGTCTGTTGGTGTCACCCACAGCAACCTGGCTGACTGGCAGATGCTCTTTATTCACCAGAAGACCAGAATCTTCTCTCCTGAGTGAGTTGAAAGAAACATGCAGACAGTGGAAAGAGGAAAATCCAGGTTAAATACTGTTAAAAATCTGCAACTTCTGCATCTTCTGCTTGTATTTCAGACATGTGTGATTATATGCCAATACACTACTATTCACAACTATGCCAATGCTGCTTTTATAGAGTAATACTTGTAGTTTGTCAGAGTGATACTGATATGAAGGGTAGGCTGCAGTTGAGAATGGTAAATGTTAGGATAGCATGGTGAACATGTATTGCAAATGATAGCTGTTAAGTCATCTTACGTTAAGCATAGCAATGGTTCATACCACTTCACATACAGTACACACTTAGTCGAGGATAGACATGGTTTGTATGGTATTGCATCGTATCTATCATATTGTATCTATTGTTATCGGTAACAATAGAGGCATTGTGCAGAGCCATGTAAACCATTTTCATATACGGACGGGTCCAAAAGTCTGAAATCACCAGTCAATATACTTCTATTTAGCATTGGTTGGATGTAATCCCATTTTATCTTTTTTTTGTTTATTATAAATGATAAATTGAATCTTTAAAAAATGTTCATGAAAATCAGAACATTTTGGTCATTGGTATAGGGCTGATTGCTGTAGCCAAATACATTCACGATAACAATATCATCGCGATATCTCATAAAAATAATGCAAGCAAAGCAATCAAACCCAACTTTCAACTTTATGGGTACGTATAGGAAGGTGGAGAGAGTCTGGATCCATAACTTATGAACTGAACTGAGTTAAACATCTCCACTTGATTATTTACATTATTTTATCATTCGCCCATTGTCAACACAATATCAGAATTTATATTTTTAATATCACAATTATCGTGAATATCTCGATATCGTGTCACTTGTTAAATTTGTATACCCCCCTTTTTGCTTTATTGGCAGCATGCTCTCCAGCTGGCATGGACTCCACAAGTTTGTACAAAGACCTGCTGACTCATGTTACCAGTCAGGGCTCCTTGGTCTTTGTTGGTCTTCAAGTACTTCTTGCAGGGCTTTAATGTGTGTATGGAGTCAATAATCCCTCTGCATGAGGAGAAAGATTTCCATACTGGTTTCAAACTTTTGGATCCAGCTGTATAGACATAAGTAATGGTATA
Source organism: Diplodus puntazzo (assembly GCA_963678695.2). Taxonomy (NCBI): domain Eukaryota; kingdom Metazoa; phylum Chordata; class Actinopteri; order Spariformes; family Sparidae; genus Diplodus; species Diplodus puntazzo. The sequence continues at coordinate 15,239,060 of OZ023171.1, read as the reverse complement.
TGTATGTTTGTACTGTGTAATGTGGCTATGTGCATTAATAGTATTCTAGTATTCTATTTTTAGCACATAAATTGCGACTCTTCATTTAATTTTTTTAGTGACTTTGAGACAGTATGGTTGCATACAATATTGCACAGCAGCTTGTACTTGTAGATATTTGCAAATGTATGTCTTTTCTTTCTTCCCCTTTGTTGTTAAAAATGACACATTTTTAGTTTTGTATATATATTTTTACTTATTGTTACTTTTGTAAATAATAATAATAATAATAATAACAATAATTATAATTATAATAATAATAAATATAGATATGAGAGGTAAAAAAACATTGGCCATTGTTGAAAAGACTTAACATAACATTACATTTAAAGGACGGGATGTATATAAAAGACAGCAGTAACACATATAGTAAATGGTTAGGACGGATGCAAGCATGAATGGGTAAATGGGTGGGGTGATATCTAAATTAATCTACGGATTAGAATGGGTGTGTACGTATTACAAACATTGAATATTTAAATCCCAGCCTTCAAAGTAGGAAGGAGTTTGAATAGGACGAGTTCCTAATTCTTCAACTATTTGACTTGAATTGTTTGCAATTCATTGCAGTTTGGAAGTAAAACAGTAAGAATCCAATTTATGGCTTTGTGCTTTCATATGTGGTTCTATGCTGCCTAAGTATGGGTAATGAGTGGAAATAGAGTTATCTGGGTAATAATTCAAAAACTCACTCAGCCAAACAATGAGACATTAATGCATATAATATTAATGGGGAGATTGAGAGAAAATAAGACATTTGTAATCTAATCAGTTTCAGAGATGAGGGAAGAAGACATGAAAGCCAATGAAATCTTCTCTTCTTGCTAACATACAGCGCACACACATACAGCACGCACACACGAAGACAGAGATGCAGTTGGTTTAATGAGAAGATCAATCAACTGGCCAAAAGAGTTTTGAAACACAAACTGTTCTGGAGGCAAACATCCGTCCTAAATAAACGCATCATTGATGGTGGCATTCATCATTCAGTCACTTCAGCCTTTGAAGTTAGACACCTTGTCAGACAGTCCGGCTAAGGCAGCGTCTGAGCTGACAGATAAATGCAATCGTTCGCATTAGAGTGGTGACAATTTTAGTTTCAGCATAGTGGGCGATGACATGTTTCTCTTTTAAGCTCAGTCGATAGAGCAATACCATATTGCAGTTTTTTTCAGGCAAGAGGTTCAGTTCTTTGTTGCAGAAATTCAGGGATATTTTTCTACATGAATGTCCACCAGAATTAAATTCTTCATCTACTTATGTAACATAAAAGGCTCTTAGATTGACACATCCTTTTAAAAAATTAGATTTATTTAAAAACTGTTAAAAGCCTGAAGTAAAGTATTGTACAGTACTGAAAAACATTTATTATTGCTAAAGTTGAATTGAAGTTCAACCAGTTCATCTGACCAGCTGAGGGCATCTGCAGGAGGGCTAACTGAATGTCAAACACTCCTGTGTCCCTCAACCTTCTTTGGCCAAGACATTTTAAGTCTCTGCTGTCCTGTGGAGCTGCTTTCTGGCAAATAGTAAGAGTCCTCACTAGTTAAAAAGCATGTTTTCACTGAATTATTTATCACTGACTGTGATTATGGTAATTGACCATTCACTAAGCCCAATCCTCCTTAGTTACAGGTACTATGTGTATCAAGCTGTGCATTCAATTACTGGTCGTATGCAGTTTACATTAACACTTTGTTGGTCGATGATTGATTGGAGCAGCTACGAGGAGCTTCCTATTTCTGGTCGATAACCTTAGAACTTTCTATTAAAATTACAATCATCCATCGCAGATTTAATCAGCTCTGGCTAGCTAGTATCAACATTCTTGATCTGGTTTAATATTCAGTATTGGTTTTCCTAAAATATGAACTCTATGGTTACATACGTGGCATCGTACTAAAAGACAAATGCTAACGCTACATATAGAATACAGAAGCAATATTGTTCTTGGATTGCAGTCAGTTGCTTTTGAGTGTAAAGGTTTTATAATGACATGAACACGACCCATGATCTTTGGGTAAAACTCTGATGTAAATGTACTTTTTAGACAGTATATATGTGCCATTAAACCTCAGATCACCCATATGTAATGTTGCATTAGTGATAGGGCACTTTATAGGGCCAGCTGTTGCTGCAAACTTTCTCTAAAGTCTCTGCAAAACTGAAAGTGAGGGGAAGTCAATCAATATGACATAAATTGTTTGTTCTCCTGCTGAACTTGTTCGTGATGGTCTGACTTACCATTGTTTGTTGTCTGCGTCACAGTTGCAGTCGTACTTTGGGTCAGTGCAGTTCCTGTCGATGCCACAGGCACATTTCTGGATGCCGGGCAATGAGCCACCCCAGTAGAAGTGCTTCTCGCTGCCCCGACCCACCCACCAAGTATAAGGGGTCCCATCTGGGGAGCAAACACAGACATAGACGAAACAAAAAAACAATGTGTGAGTTCCTTTCAAGAGAAGAATAGTCACGTCCCTCGTGGTTTATGTCTGAATACAACTATGTTAGCTGTGCCCTTTTAGAGAAAAACACAGCAGAGACAGGGATACAAACTTTTGTGAAGGCAATTAAGTTGTGTTACTAAACTGTCCAAACTCCATCCCATTAGAAGTGATTAATTGTAAAATCATTAACTGTTTGAGACTTTTGTCACATTAATGTGATTTATATTGACAGCAAGCAGCTGCATGCTGAATGAAATTCATTTGTTCAACATGTTTAACACAGCTGGATGGTAAATGCCTTTGAGACTGGCAGGCACACTTAGTCACAGATCACACCTGTGATTTTAGAACTGATTAAAACTAGATTTACATCCATCTTTCGCATTATTATGTGCCAATCTTTGTGTAAATAAGTGTTTGTGTTAATAAGTGTTTATGTTGACGTAGGTACTTCTAAGCACAACAACAGATGTGCACAACAGAGGTGCTAAAACACCTCTTTGTGTGCATGTGTGCCTGTGAGTGTGTGTGTACTTTAATGAGTTGATAAAAGGTGAAGGACCACCGCTTTTCAATAAGAAATGCAATATTGTTTTCTCTGCCTTGGATAATGTATTCTGGCAGGAGACAGTAACTATAGACAGAGAGATAGGTGTAAATATTTTGGTGCCAGGATATACATCAAAACAACAGCAAGAGAGAATGAAACAATATTACGTTTCCATCTTTATTCCAGGAAAATAAGCTGCATTGTCAATATCGCTTTGTCAAAGTCCATCAGATGATGAAATCTCTGGAGCCATATTTTTTACAGAAGGGGATTGAAGGAGACTTGATGCAGCACAATTGCATCGAGTGGTATGATATACTGTATTATTACACTTTTCTAGACTGGGGCTAAATTCCAGTAAACAACCATGGATGTGGCTCTTTGTGTTTGTATATATTCTGTGTGTGTGTGTGTGTGTGTGTGTGTTGGCCTTGGTGACCTGGGGGTTTATTGTCCTCATAAAAAGAATTAGCCTCATCTCTCTTCAGGCCACTGTTCAGACAAGCCATTGTCAATAGGATTAACAGTACCTCCTCATGAGACTTCGCAATCTTCTTCCTTTGTGTGGAAGCATATGTGTGTATGTGTGTGTGTGTGTATGTGTGGTTGTGTTGCACGTCCATACAAGTGAGATCCAAGTTTGCATTGAAGACCTTCACAGAGAGGTCAGTGACGTCCCCAACCACACCCAACCAAGCTAAGCCTCTGGCCTCCCAAAACACCAACCATCCTGCCCCCCAACCCAATTAGTGAGTGTCGTGTCATCGTCCTTGAAGCTGATGTGCGGCCACTATTCAAAGTGAATGGTGAGTGGCTGAAGCTATACTGCCTGGAGGTCCTGTCAGATTAAATGATTGCTGCACGAGTAAAAAACTCCCATAATCAGTGAAAAGCTTTTAGCATCAAAAATCTCCAAACTCCCAATCACATCTAAATAATACCTCTGCTTTTGCAAAGATGTTCCAAGATACTATCACCATAAATGGAATGTAGCTAGGTTTAGTGCTGTACTTAAGTACAATTATGATGTACTGAGTATGAGCCTGAGTATTTTTCTGCTACTTCCTAATTCTCCACAACATTTCATAGGGTATTATTGTATTTTTTTACTCCACTACATTTGTCTTACAGGTTTACTTAGCTACCCATTTGAATAAAAAAATAAACAGTGCTCCATCACCAGCTGCAATATTAAAGTATAAGAATATTTTAAACAGGTACTATAATATATATTTCTCTGAAATGGGCCTTTCTGCGTACTGATTACTTTTGGTACCTTTGGTACTTTCATTTTATTTTGATACAAATACCTTTGGTTTTGAATTTAGGGTCTTTCCTTGTAACAGAGAGTTTACAGTATAAATACAAAAGTAGATGACGGAATAATGGACTGTCTTACATTAAGAATCACGTTGCAAACATGGGCATGTAATAGTGGGCGCAACTAATCATGAAAGACAACAATCATGCTGTCTTGTTTTTGAGAAGGAACATGCAGTGTGCAACAGTGAGTGAAGGCTCATTCTCTCACTTTCTGCCTGGCCTCACTAACCCTGCCATGTCATAACACACCCGATTTGAGTCTTCACTCTGCTAAGTTTTATTGACAGGTGGGGATCAAGAAGTATGCCACTAATTTAATATAATAATGAATAACTACAGGAGAGAGGAAGAGAGGAGAGAGCAGAAAGGAGAGAGGAGAGGAGGAACAGCAAGGCATCAGGTGGATGGGGAGCTTTGTATTGTGCCAGTTTTAAGTCTCCTGTGTGATGCTGTTCAAGCTCTGCCAAAACAAACCACTGAGGAGTGGAGAGTAAGGAAGACGGCGGAGGTGGAGATAAAAGGGGATGACAGCATGGATAGATGGAGATATATGGGAGGAGAGATAGAATCATGCTGGTGCAGAGTTCGCACAGTGAGCAGCAGATAAAGGGCAATGCCAAGATGAGGTCTAGCAACACGTTTGCATGTGTGTGAGAGGGACAGTGTGTGTGTGTGTGTGTGTGTGTGTGTGTGTGTGTGTGTGTGTGTTCTGTGTGTGTGTGTTTGTTTACAAAAGTCCTGGGTTTTAAAAAGCAGGTGAACCATAATTAGCCCAAGGAGTGGTAGCGGTATGTCCCTGTTCTCATGAAACATTAAAAACAAAAAGGGATAAAGACAAAAGGAGCACTTCGAGTTTGAATTTAGTAAAAGTAGTCTTGGTGGGGCAAAGGTTTTGTTATACAGATTTTTTCGTTGAATAAAAGCAGTAAAAAGGGGACAGATGTGTATCTTGTATTAAGAACTGTAGCTTTGACCTATCACACTTGCCATTGTGTTGCACACACTCACATCCTGGCAATAAGATGGCTGCAACTAATGATAATTTACCATAGATTAAGTTGTTGATCATCTTTTCATTTAATCTGTTGTTGTTATTGTTTGGTCCATAGAATCACTTCTCGATGTGATGTCCTCGAATGTTTTGTTTTGTCCACAACTCAAAGACATTCCATTTACTGTCATAGAAGTGACATAAAGTTGTGTTTTTCTTTAATTAATGCACTCATATTTCCAACTCTAGATATGACTAATAATAACCAAGAACAAGCAAAATGATGATCAATGCCACAATAAACTAGAATTAAGCTGTGAAAGTTTCAAGGAGCCATAATACAACCACACAACAAATCACACAACAAACACACTAAATGGTCACAGGAGAAAAGAAAATAGACATGACTGGGATAAGGCCTGGGCTGTGTTCATCTTCTGTCTGCAGGGATGGCAACACGACTTATTGTGATGGCTTTATCTATCTGTTATTTTAACAACACGTAAAAACATGCATGCACTCACACCTACAGACACACACAACTACTTATCCCCCCTTCTTATCTACACAGGTTAATGTCTCCATCTTCATCTTGTCTGCTGTATCACACAGACTCATACTCTCAGCGCAAAGACAGATAGAGTCATGGTGGAAAAGACAAAGACACAGAGCAGGAGATCGGGAGGCTGTGTGATAAGATGAACGGCAGCAAGAAAGGACAGCAATGAAAAAGAAACAGAGAGAGAGCAGGAGAAAGAGCACGATCACAGTCTCCATAGTGATAAGCTGAACCAAATGTCATTCTTAGTGTTAACGTAAGGCCTCACCTGAGTGTAAGCACTAACACAGATGCACCACTGCATGTTGTGACAGGTTCAGCCAATTCTGTTCTTTGAGAATTCAGTTGATAAAGATTTGGTTTATGCTTTTATTCATTGTGCTCCTTATATAAAAGCAACGTGATAAGTACAATTTGAATCATTAAGCTATTTTTTCAGGATACAGCAGGTACTTCATGGTGATGAATGGCTGCTATAGCAGCAGATCAAACCATATCTTTTATTACATCTCGAGATTGCTCTTGCTTAAGATCTAGTAGCTGCCAAATGCACAGTTACTTGTTAATAAGTGCATAGTAAAGGATCAACTAACCCCAAGGCATTGTTCTTTCTTTAGATCTGGTAGGTAAAAAAAACTTTTAGTTAACTGTTAATATGCTCAAATTCATATGATAAAGTATTATTTTAAAGTTAAGAATTAATATTAATAAAGCAACACAACAGTTTAGTAAATGTTTGACAGTGACATGATAAAAAAGAAACGTTTGTAATGCTACCATAAACAATTCTAAGGCTTTTATCAATGTTCATAATCACTTAATATACTGGAAACAAGTTTCCTATACGTGCTCATTAAAAGTCTTATCATCTTATTTATTTAGATGTTCTCAATAACCTTATAAGGGCTTTATTAACTTTAAAGTAACCCTTATTATAAGGACATTAATATAAAGCGTTACCAACATTTCAGGGTAATGTGGTGGTATTGGAGGAAGCCTCTTTCCTGGTCCCAGAGGGGAGGATAGATTGCTGGTTGCCTCAAACTTAACGCAGATTTCACAGATTGCCTCGCGGCACACAGACAGTACTTGTTCCCAACACCACACAAGCACATGGGCCACACTTAAATAATATCAAAAGGATCGCACCCCTGCCTGTCACAGCGTGAACTGAAAGGTCAGTGGGTCCAGAATGGCAACTCGACATGCTCAGTCCCTCATATCCCCCTGTCTGGGAAATAATGGTCTTTAAGAAAGGTGGTCAGCTGGAGCTGAAATGCCAGGAAGGTAGAACCCTTGACTGGCTTTCTCATAAACCTCTCTTAGATATAATCCGTACTGCTATCATTACAACTAAGAGGCTGATTATCATTGCTCTTGACTGCCCTCTCTGACCCTGCTGAGTGACAGGTGTATGTCAGAGTGCAAATGTTCAGTGAAAGTGCAAACGCACGCATCGTGTATGCATGCTCAGATGATAATATCAACAGTTCACCTGCTCTCTGCACTGATCAAAGGACTGTGAAAGGAAATCAATACGCTTCTTTCCTCTCCTCTAACACGCAGCTACTGTATTATTCAGACAAAAAAAAAAAAAGAAAGGGCATGAAGAAGTCTTAAACACTGTACTTGCTGGAAAACACCCATCAGGAGAGACACAACAGAAATGTGTACACGCTCATCGACATGCAGATGCCTCCGCTCTCGCTCTCTCTCATGGGCTCTGGACAATGACAAGAACACGCCCCCTCATATACACAGGCATGCATACATTTTCAGTGTTGGAGGGTTTTTACGCAAAGCTGTGAATCAATTTGTCTTTGAAATCTCGCCGTTGGTTTCAGGTCTTTGTTGTCATCATTTGTCTGCATTTCTGTTTGTTGTGCACAGAGCCTGGCGTGTCCACTCCACACCCACTGGTCTTTGTTAGCATCCTATCCTCTTAACATCTCAGTTTTTTTGTGGGAAGACCGCGGAGACGCATATTAGCCATACCCCGCGATCTCTCTCGAGAGCCACAGATAATGCAGTGTGCGTTTGTGTGTGTGTGTGTGTGTGTGCATTTGGAGGACAAGAGAAAGAGAGTGAATGTGTGTGCCTTTGTGTCTTTGTCTGTCTTTTTGTTTATCTGTTCGAGTATATGTGTGTCTGTGTGTTCTCCTCTCCGCTCCTTTTAATCCGTCTCAGTCTTTGCCTCGCTCCCCTGTCTCTTTCTATTGTCTCAATCTTTCTCCTCTCCCCGACCACCTATCCATCAATTTACTTTCGAGGAACCCCTCCTACCTCCCGACCCCTCCACCATTTTCTCCATCTCTAAGGCTCCCACATATTTAGGCCTCTCTCCTCTACTCGCTCCCCACCTTTTCCTTGCTCTCTCATATCTCTTGGTCTCAGAGGCCTCTTTCTTTATATCTTTCGTCCTATTATGTCTGTCTACCTTCTCTTTGCTACCCTGGATCTCTTGCTCTACCAGGCCACTCTTTCTCCCACCTCTCCCGTATCTGCCTCGGACACCTTGTGCTTGCATTCTTGTATCAGTTGGTCTCAGTTGCCTTTTTCTCCCTCCGTGCTTCATATCTGTCTATCTATCCCATGTCTCTGCAACTCTTTCCTGGCATCTAATCTCTTTATGTTCTCATTAGCCCTGCAATAATCTGCCTTTTAATCCATGCTAATTGCATACTCCCTTTTACCCTGAACGTGATCTGCATGAAGTCACATTTGAACCACGTCCCGCCCTCCCTGTCTATCTCATAACGGTCCGATCTGCAGATGACTACGATGCATTCCAAAATATCAAACCTGCGATTTGTTAGTCTTTGTAAGTCTGTACACCTGATTGAGTGAATGTGGGTGAAATGAGTGTCTCATCGTTTTTGAGGTAACTTAAAGGAATCTTGTGAAGCTTCTGACCACTAGTAGCACCATGGCACAATCTTGAATGAAGTGAAGCAGTAAAACTACAAATAATGTGAAAACTGCTGACACGCAAAACGGGTGTAAATGGATTACATTCTTTAATTCTTCAAAGAAATCTACTCTGCAAATGTTTTATGAGGAGGGAAATGTGTGAACAGATATCAAGGATATAGATAGGAACAAAATATGACATTAAGGTAGTGCAACCAAAGCCAAAATTTTGGCCTATAATGTGAGAAAATAAACATGTTGATACATAACACGACCAAACTTTCCCACATGATTACTCGCATTAGGAGAATTATCCATTTTATTATACATTCTCTGATATTTTGTTTAAATATGCAAATTAGGCTAGATAATTGCCAATTTGCATACACTTGCAGAACAGAAATCTCAAGTAAAATAAAGCAACTGCTATATTCATTTCACAGGTGGAGCTGTGCCCATTAGACAGGCCTGCCATTATTTTGAGTGCTGTGTTGAGGCCACTAATGGATCAATTCTATCATCAAAGTAAATAATAAACGTGGATTTATTTTCCCTTTGTCACAAAAAGCAAAGACAATTCTATAATCACTCATTCTGGCAGTGAAGGGGGGAGGTTAGAGAGGAACACAGTAGAAATTAGTTCACTGATGCTTGCAGTGCATGCGATGTCAGATGAGACATCTCCATTGTCTACATCAGAACACACAGCAGAAAAGGCCCGGGAAGAGTAATGAGTTATTTTAACAATTTCTACCTGAGAGCACTTATAATGCGATCCAGCTCCCTGACAGTTCCGAGCCCGAGCCTCCTTCCTCCGTCCGCTGTTCAGCACATAGCTATGCTCTACGCTACGCTCTGCATACCCCTGCACCCATCTACAACTCTTCACAGGTCATCACGGAGTCTATTCGGCCATTAAATGAAAAACCACCCAGGAGAAGTGGAGAGAGGGGGAGGGAGGGAAAATTAATATCAATGGTTGTGTCCCTAATTGGCTTGTCTGCTTGATAAAGGACACAATAACCTGACTCTGCTGCAATTACCCCCTTTTCCTGAATCTAAAGTATGCACTCGAGTTGGCAAGTGAATTCACACAAACATGAGCACCGGCTAAGCAGAATGTGTGCACAAACAAAAACACACACCTCCAGCAGCCATTGTAGCTGACAACAGTGTAGGCTAAAGACCATAAACAACTATAATCATCATTACCGCGGGGTAATCTCAATCAGAGTGTGTGTGTGTGTCTCTGTGTTTATGACTATAAGTCAGATTTAGTGCCGTGTCCCCTCAGGTCAAGGCCGATGGACAGATGTGTCATGAGGAAAATGGCTTCTGCCAAGACACACTCGTTTTTCACTCTGCTCTTTTACTCACACCATCCATCTCCCTGCATATCCTTCAGCTCGTCATATGGATGGGGATACAGTGAACAACACTCATAATTACAGAGGTGGATGAACGGGGCATAAACAACCCCACACAGGTGAGGGCAAAGAGGGAGCGAGCAAGAGGAGGAGAATGGGAATATCAGAGAGAAAGGCAGGTGGAGGGAAAAAGAGAGCTGGAAAAGAGAAAACAGAGCAGTCAGAAATACAGAGACAAAAACGAAGTACGTGAAAAGGGAGAGAGGGTGAAGGGAAGGATCAGCTGTGACAGAGGCGTTTGGAGGGATTGGGGTGAGAGAGGGAGTTTGCCGCCTTTCCTTTACTGTGACAAGAAAGACTGTCACAACTTGTGGGTGTCTTGAGAAATATAACAGCTAGGTTATATTTGCTAAGGTGCAAAGATTCATCCTGTCGTTAAAGGTTATTTGTCGCCGTCAAACTTTTTCCGTCTTGATTAAGCAGTATCTAATTAATGTAGTCTAACAGGGCAGAAAATAGTCCATGCTGTCATGTTATTTGAGCAATAAGTCAACACTTTTTAATGCTAAATCCCAAGTATAGCTCATGCAATTATTGAACTTCATCAAAGATGTCAACGATGGACATTTTTCTAATTTGCTCCTTCAAGAATAAAACTTCTGTGCGCGTTGAAATTGATGTGCATGCAGCCTATAGACTGTAGAAAAAGACAGCATCAAACAGTGTTACTTTAGACTTCACGCAAGCAATCATGATATCGCGCAGAAACTGCAATAAGCACAAACTTTTCGAGAGTTAGCAATTTCATAAAGGAATAATGATTTTTTTCAAAATATTTATCAAGACACTTTGACAAGATGTTTGCTGCTCGGTGAACAACAACACAAGAGGATTATGATTATGTAGGACAGAGAGATGAAAAGGCGTTTTATTGTATTGTCAGTAGCATAAAAACCTTGTGTGACTAGTTGGAGTCATATTGTTGTTTTCAGTAACAATACATGGCTAAATAGTTTGCATTTGGTGGACGCTTTTTAATACAGGTCTCAAATTGAGTCATTTGACCAGAGAAAAAACTTCCGGTGAATTAATTAAGATTACACAACAGCCTTAATTAAAAGCATCTGGCAGATCACAGCTCAGCACCGAGGGCGGATGTAACTGATAAACCGACCGTACTTGGATGAATGCAACCACGTGCTCAAGCACACGGGCAGGCATGCACACACCTACGACAAAGTCTGGATGTCTTTGTGTTGCAGTGACACAATACAACACAGACAAGTCTCTCTACTGTCGGTCAACTATCAAAGAAGCTTTCGCAGCATTTTGGGCTTTGTATGAAGGGGTTGTGCATCTTGCTGACAACTGGGTGCTACGTAGATTTTTTGCAGCACTTATAATAATGGATTTCAGGATTTTGTCGTCGAAGACAATTTTTTTTTTCATGAATTCTGACTTTATTCCCTTCCATGGTCAAGCTGCACTCCCTTTCCAGGCAACTGCTAACTTACTTTTTACTGTCATGTGAAATGATTGAAAATACACAAGTATCAGGTCTCATCCTGGGGAAAATGTATGTGTACATAAACAATGAGACAGAGAAAGAAAATTAAAGACTAATTGTGATAAATCATCTCTGTTACCGTCAGGGCACCATTTTGCCTTACTTGCGTCTAAAACCAACCACCACTCAAAATCTTTTATTCCCTCCGCAGTTGATCTTGATTGATTTGACTGTTTTTTATTTTATCAATTGATGATCAAAGTTTCCATTAACATCTTCCTATATTATCGATTCATTTATTCCAATCAACTACGTGGCACATTTCATTTAATTTTATTTAATACTCATCTATTTTTGTGCCTAAATGTTACTGTATGTTTTAGTGTGTGTGCAAGGCAAGCTGTTCGAACAAAGCGCTCCAAGTGGGATAAACAAAGTCCTCTGAATCTGACTGAAAGAGGGCTGAATGCTGTCTGTACTTTATTTTTTGCCTCACTCCTGTCAATACTGATCTAAACACTCAGATACTCGGTACAGAGGTTCAGCCTTGCTTGCGGCTTACCCTCGGAGGTGTAGGTCATTGACACTCAAAATGTTCTGGCCTTGAACGTCTCAGCGATACAGTACAGTATCAGCCTTGAGAATTTCTTCTAAGCTTTTATTACAGTCTCAGAGACTGAAAGCCACAGCTTTGTAAGAATAAAAGTTGGGGCTGCTTCAGACAGCAGACATTTCAGAAGTCTACATGGTGTCTTTCAAGGGAGAACAAAGGATAACCTATGACACTCTTCTCTCATCCTGCCTGCTACATTCTTCTCCTCCGCTTCATTTCTACCCTGTTCTTTGTTTGCTGTCGATCTGCAGGTGAAGAGGTTGACCTCACCGGTCCAGACACTAACCCGCTGGGCCTCTCCCTGGGCACACAAAGACCCACCAACCTTCTTTATCTTATCCTACCTCTCCTACTAACTCTCTGTTTTCAGCTGTCGGCTCCTCTCAGCTGCTTTCTCTTTCTCCCTTTGGTATTCTCATTTCCCCCTCTCTCCGTTCCCTCTCCCCCTTCTTTCCCTCACTGCCCTTCTGTCTCCATCTTAGCTTGAGTTATTGATTCGTGTAAAGGTTGACTGCGGCTGCCGCCTTCCTTTCTCTTTTCTCTCTAACTTCTTCTTTCCTCCCCTGCTTTTTTCTTTCAGCCTCATCTCCTCTGCTGAGTCTACTACTTTTTACTAAACCTCACATTCTGTTTTCTTTTAGTGTTTTGTTTTTGGTCTTTGTCCATTTCTCTCTGGGAGGCTAAACTTTAGGCTCAAACTTAGTCTGTATTGTCTGGTTCTTTGTCTCCCACTCATTCTCTACCTTGACTTGGCGTGGACAGAGTGTGCTGAAAAAAAAACAAACCACTGCAACCTCACATTTTCCTCTTTCTTTAAACATCATTTCAAAACATCTTTCTCTCTACCCTCCAGAGCAGTAAAGGGAATTAAACATACAAAATAAAAGCTAAATTAATGTTGAAAACAAACAAAACAAGTGTTGTGCACATGTAAGCATCTGCTTAATGGGCTACAGCTTGTATATTAAAGAAGGTTCAGTCCCTTGAGGCAGGTTTTCAGATGAAATATTGACAATGTGTCTTTTATTAGCTGATTTCTCACAAATATGGTAGATGGAATCCCTTATCCTTTGAGTGATAATTGTTGTTGTTTTCCTAATAAAGTTTGAAAAATCAGTCAACAATGTATCACAATTTCTTTTCTAACTGATGTGTGTATACCAGATGTGACTGAAACATGATGATGGATATAAACAGCTTATTAAACCTCCTTCTAAGGTAGAATGTATCCAGGTTGTGATCATATTTTATCTCTAGAATACTCTGTGTCCTCAGCTAAGGGCACTCAGCATGATTTACTGTGACAGTGATTTGTGATAGTCGTCCACTTGTGTGACCTCATATACATTTATCTTTATCATTTTATGTCTCTCTGAGAGGACACATTGTTATGAACACAGTGACTTGCTTCAGAGGTTTTCCTTTAGATTTTGGAAGACCTTCCTGCATAGATCTGCATATTAATGTGGAAAGGCTGATACTGCTGAAACTGCTGCAACAGTTAATGCTTAAAGATAAAGAGCTCATATTAATGCCAGCCATGTGGTATGTGCAGACAAGTAAGTTGTGCATAAATATGCATTAGTGCATTAATGGGCATAGTGAATGGATTCAGTAATAGGTTAATAGGATTATGTTTAATACATCATGGTGATTAGGTTGGGACATGAGGCAGCAGCAGTGCCTCTTCATTTGAAGGTATTCTATGTCCGACCCAATTGACAGGATACATTTTGGCTTTGTAGGAACTTCTACAAACCATGGGTTTATTGAACTCTACATTTCTTTTAACAATTGTGCTTATTTTCGACTTTAAATGTTATGCTTTGAGGACGCTGTGCTTACGGTTTGGTTATGTTAAGGCACAACAATCACTTGGTTTCGGTCAGGAAAGGACCATGCTTTGGTTTACCTGATTCAGTCACCGCAAACATGCCTGGAAATTGTCCCAACGTCTTGTAGAAAATAACAAGTTAAGTTACCACAAACACATATCCAGTTCTTTTGTGCTTACAGATGTTGAAGAACAACCTTGAAAAGTGGTTTCTGGCTCAGCTGTACTGCTAAGCTGTTAAGCAATCACCAATCCCTTACATTAATGGCTGCCATCACCAATAACTTCACAGTAAATAAACAAGGACATAAATTGGACATTTAGTAAGAAACCAACAGCCATACTGTTTAACTTGTACACATGACAATTAATGGGACGCTACCCTTATAAGAACTGTGAAATTTAGAAATGCAGGCAGTTATGATTTAGACAATAAAGGGATATAAAATTGAAAACTTTAAATTGAAATCCAATATCAAACTTGATTGCACTGTGTCACTTCAAATTTCAAACCACCAAGAACTGCTCAACCATATTTTTTTGGAAGATCTCATTTGGTATAAGGCTTAAAATTGCTAAACATTCAGCAGTTGAGGGTCGTCTAGTTTACTCTCCCCACAGATCTGGACATGCACCAAAATCTGTCATCTGTTTAGATATACTTCTCATTATCATATAAATCATAAAAGATAAGGATAAGAAACTGTTGGTATCTCTGAAAATCTCTATTATCTCAGCTGCACATTGTTTTTATCCCTATTTGTTACTGTAAAATCACAATCCTGTACTCACTCATAGATGCCAGCCACCTGAATACACCAGATTATCAAAACTGTCAAAAATGTCAAAATAAGCCTTTCAATGTTAAAGTACTGGTCCCTTCATCTGGATCTGCACCAAAAGTTAGTGGGACCTTTTCTGGGCTGAGACCCATCCTCCAGCCAACTTTTATGGACATCTGTTCTGTAGTCTTTGTGTAATCCCGCTGACAGACCAACTGACCAGTTAACCAATAGACAAACAAACAGACACAGTTGAGCTAATAAAAATATTTTCCCTTCAACAGAGCTTCAGACAAAACATTAAGGCATTTGAATTAATCGAATATACTCTATCAACACTATTATTTTACTATAGCTGTGCTTTGTATAGCTATTATTGCATAGGTCATGTTGAACTTCGATAAAAACCTGAAGCATTTTGCAATGAATTGCCAATTTATTTTCAGACGCATTGCTCAACTGCCTATCATTTCCTAATAACCTGTCCATGATGTCCTGGGGAACATGATGATCATATTAGTAATGAGGACATGGCTGACAGGTGAGGCTGCACCTGGCTTCTGGAAGCTTATTACAGAGTCTTAATGATGTGCTATGTTCCATAATTAGGAAACTTTTCAGCTCTCTGTCCAATCTCACTGTTTGGTTGCTGTGTTGGCTGGGGGCAGTGCGAGAGCTTTGTTTTGGTTTGACAGCTCGAATGTGGTGCAGTGTGTCTCAGAGATTCGTGGATCGCTCATTGGGTGTGCCAATGAGAGGAAGGGTCTGCAGGAGGGGAGATGAGGACACAAACAGGATGATAATGTGGTGTGTGAAAGAGTGAGTTCGGGGCTTATGGTCAGAAAGTTTGTGTTGTGTTTTAATGTGTGTAATGAGTACATATGTGTATTTCCCACTTAAAATGAGCTATACTATACTATAGCTATAAAAGAAGCTTCTGCAAGAATAAATGTGTGCACAGTACATACTACATGCAAACCTGTGGGGGACAAAGCTCCTATGTTAGCACTTGGGTTAGGTTTAGGTTTAAGGTATACCCTTGTGTGAGTCAGTGAGTGGCAGAAGCATTGGGATTCATTTATTCAAGAAATAGTTTCAAGTTTATTGTTTTTTGGGTTGGGTATTTTGGCTTGACCACAAATATGACAACTACACACAAAGCAGCTGATTAATCAGACCCACAGGGTTAGGGCTTTGTTTGCAATGAGGACAGACAGCACTGCTGCAAGTTCTGAAACCAGATGAATTAACTGTTACAATTATTTTGTATGTGTGGGAAAGACAATGATGTACAGAAGTAACTGTATGCATGCAGGTGGATAGTTGAGGTATAAATAGAATCTATATTTGACTGTACATTTAAATCCCATTAGAGTATAAAAGCATGTGCATACCTATTATGAATCACCAAAAGGTAATGTAGGTATTGTATTAAGTGCTATGAGTGTTGTGTATGTGTGTGTGTGTGTGTGTGTGTGTGTGTGAGGGGCTGTGCCAGTTAATGAGGGCCGTTATGATTGAGTTCAAGTTTGCAGGTCCTGTCTCGCTGCAGAGGAGAGCTAATGATGAATACACTTCAATCATTTGGAGACAGGCCTTCATCATTTGTTGGAGCTGTCAGACAGTTATCAGGGCTCACTGTAGGCAGCTGGAGAGGACGCCTCGTCCATAATTGAAAATTGAGTTTAGAAATGTCACATGTATCCGTCCATCTGAATTTCAAGCCGGGAAATCCCCACTGGCACACAGCATGTAGAGACCTGACAGTACCTATCAATCCAAGCTTCAGCATTTTAGTCAATACAGACAATCGCCAGTGGGGCATTTGTTCATTTTTAACAAGGGGCATGTTGGGCAGCATCAGTATGAGAATATGCCGCGGGCAGACCTCAGTACTTTACTAATACATCTTTCTTTGAAATAAAAGTTCTCTTCCTTCACTTACTGTGTAAACAATTCAAAAATTAGCACAACTCCTATTTATGTAATATTCTACACCATCTCTTAGGCCCTGCAATTATTCTTTGATAGCTAGCTACTTTCAAAACCAAAAACAGATGGTTTAACCTTTAAATCATCAGCTGAGTAACCTTTATATTCTTTGCTGCAGGACAAGGCTGCTTATTTCATAGACACAGATTGAAAAAAACAAAAAAATCTAATCAAAATGTGCCAAGGTCTGAGGCTAAGCCTTCGACTTTCCCATATGCTCTTTTTTTCCAAAATCCACAGTGAAGTCAGTCTCCGGTATATACATTCACCTTAGAGCATCCAAGGTCTAACTCCTCCGCAGCGGTTTCTAAGTGAGCAAAATAGAACGCTAATCTATTCTGGTGTAATCATGCTTTGACCTGGCTAATGGAGGCAGCATACCCTGGGGCAAGATGTAATCAGGGAGACAGTTAATAAAATGAACAAGACCGCTTTACTGATCTTACTAATGTCCCTGACCTTCCCCGAGGGACCACACTCACACACATACAGACTCACACTTATACATACATGTATGTGCCCTAATGCCCGTATACATCAGATGCAGTCTCAGACATGACCATTCAAACGGGCTTATTAATGTAAACACACGGATAACAAGGAGACGGCAATACCACAACTTAATTATCATCCTATAAACCTTAAACCGTCTCCCCATTAACTCCGACTAAATCGTCTGTATAAGTAGGGGTGGATAAAAAGGACAGATGAATCACCTGCAAAAACTTTCACACGAGTTCACATTGTGAGTTGAAAGAGAGTTTCAAGGCGTCATCTATTTATGTATGTGTGCTTAGTTTACAGCTGGCAGGGGATTGTCTCTACTCGGGGTCACACATATCAACTCCAGGGAACATAGTCACGACTCCATACACAGCTGTCAATCAAATGCTGTAATGACTGACAGAGCAAACACTCATGTCACTTAGCGCCAGGCTATATTTACATGAATAACACGGTAAACCAGAAGTGTTAATGTGGATCTACATACAGCTGGAGGAGAGGTGTAAGAATGGGTACATGTACCTGCAAATGCAGACACATAAAAAACAATCTCTCATAACTTAAATAAAAGTGCTAACTTGAGGGGGAGAAAAAAAACAATAGAGAAAAAATCAAATCAAAACATGTCAAAAAAGCTGTCAGTTCATGTTCTCTCATGGAAGTTAGACTTAGTTAGGGCTGTCATGACTGCAGTATGTGCACTTATAAATGCCTGACAGCTCAGCTGTAACATTTCACATCCATGTTTCCAATTAAATACTGTTTCACAGTCTTTCGTCAATATATCTCTTTTTTCCCTCTCTCCCTCACTGTTCACTGCATTTTTGCTACTACTGCACAACCAAATCTCACTGAGGGAGATCTCTGGCAATTATCTTCTTTATAAGCAATGTGTTCTTCGATTTTCTTGAATGTGATCTTTTCCTACCTTGTTACCATTTACTTTTTAAATGCTAATACAAACGATCTCTTGCTCTATGTTATTTCTCTTGTTATTTTCCTTTTTAAATACATACAGTTGACCACAACTCAATCCTCACCCTTAACATAACAATCAAAACATTTAACACCAAATCAAAAAACAGACAGAGCCTTCAAGTTTCTCAGTTTTCTAAGGCTGACCTACACAAGTCATTTCTCCTGAATGTTGCTTCATATGAGAGGGGTGTTGAAACAAAAACAAATCTGCCTTTCCAAGCATAGTTATTGGTCTCGTGTGTTAACATTTTATAACACAGAAGGAACATTTTATATGTATTTTGCCATAAACATGATTTAATACTGTACACTTTCTTGCTTGCTTCAACAAATTGCTTCAACAGCACCAAGCGTGTTTAACAATGTAAAAAGCTTGATCTTGCAGTTTGCTACTTAGACATCACTTCTGTTTATATACAGAAATTTAATAAAAGATCCCATAACATTAACATAATTGCAATGTTTGCTACAAAGAGTTGCTGGAGGGTTTTATGATAAGACACTCATAACATGCAGTACAGTTTGTGTGTCCATATGCTGAACCTCAGTGTATTGATAGACAACATTCACATTCTAATCATGGTTTTATGATCTTAGCAGTTTAGGTACAGCCGCAGCTCCATCCTGGTGTTGAATGAACTTCAGCCACTTGCTGGATTACAGCGATGCATCAAGGTATTCGCAGCAAAATGAAAATGTAATTCCCTGAGCGCTTGCGGGAAATACAAGACGAGAGGTCAGGAATAATTGCTTGTTGGAACATGATCACTGGCTGCCAAAGGGAAGTTGTCCTGTAGCTCTGACATTCCCAAATGACAAAGCCCCTGTTATAAGTTCATTCCAGGAATATGTTTCGCAGGAATATTACGGCTGATGAGTGATAGGCTACATTCAACGCGGAGGGGGGCTCTCTGTACGGTATGGAAGCAACCTTGTCAGCGCTGTATCACCTTCTGACATCTTTTAATCAAGGCATACATGCTTGAACGCATATTCATGGACATCACCAAATTAATATAGTCATGAGGGGGCATATAGTTGACAGTGACAGTTGACAGAGTTAAACACTATTGGCAGTGCGAACGGTTATTGAGTGTCAGCGTCTGTAAAAGCTGGTGTTAATGGAGGATGAAGGTGGGGGTCATTTAAAATAATTAGCTGTTATCCTTGAAACGAGCATATAGACTCTGAAAAGGGCCTTAGACACCTTCACATAAAAACATTTACAGTATCTGATTCCTAAAATGTATTCATCAACAAAAATGATGAAGTGCATGAAAAGTGATACTAAACATCAGTGCAGTATATTTAGCCTCATAGCTGAATTATTGACAACATCTACCTGTGATGAAGTAGCCATCACGTTGCTCCTCTCTATTCCCCCCCCCCCCCCCCCCTATACAGCTAAATGGCCATCAAACAGGTGAAAACTCCATAGAAAAGTGTAGAATGTGTACATTACATTCTCTTAATAACCTCATTGAGCCAGAGCAACCCAGTCGCCAAGATAAAATGTTAGCAATTAGCACAGCAGTTAGCACAGAATGCATCTGTGTTTTTACTCACACATTGAAATAAATCAAATCAATGTGTAGCGATCATCTATTCTATAGCCTATATTGAATGATAGAGGAACAAAACAAGTACTTTAAAAATATATTCTCTTTTCTAAATAAAATCTGTAATATATGTATTTGATCCTATGAGGATGTTGACAGTACGGTAAGGAGCAGCGGTGCTCTTAATTGTGATAATAAATTGTCACACTCATCTCATACCGTTAACCATCGTTCTTTCTTTTTTTAAATATATATAACTTACTTCCCGTTATAGCTGTATGTATGTGGATTAACAATGTTTTTTTCACTTGCATAATTTCCATGATCCTTTCTTGAGATCTCAACAAATGGACTAATTGCCTGTCACAAGTTGTGCTGCACGAGTCAAACACAAACACTGTAGCAAACTATCCATAGCACACAACAACTGTCAGCTTCAACAGTAACGCATTTGAGGGAGATTCTGTTACCAGTGGGTTTCTGCAAGTTTACTGCCATGACGGCAGGCGTGGTGGGTATACAGCGAGCATGAAGACACACTCGTCAACAACCACGGCGCAGTAGAGTGACAGAAATTTACACACACCAAAGCAGTTGATTGTTTTGTGATAGGTGGAACAGTGACAAGCGAAGGAGATGGACTGTCATGACCTTCATGATGGTTGGCAGCAAACGGTAAACAGAAATCATATCAGGGGCGAGAGAGAGAGAGAGCAAGAAACAGAGTATACGGTAATTGGACTGAGGGGTTATATTTGAGAAAAGAAATACTGATATTAAATCACACTGGAGGGGTCTGGGAGCTGAATATGGCAGATTCCTCGCTAACAAGCCACAGCAACGCACAATTGATGCTCTTTGTTTTTCTTCTTCTATTGAATTCTTATTGTATTTCCACTCCATGGCAACTTCTCTTATGTAACCTCCCCGCCAGTAAAGCCTCATGAATTCAGCTGCATTGAGCTAAGAGCAGATCAGAATAAATCCGGGACACAGACATGGGAAAAAAGTGCAAGTTTAAAGCTCAAATGCCAATCCCCTCTTTCTGAAAGTGTTCTTCTCCTTTGCCCTCTTGAACTCATCTTCCGTTTATCTTTGTTTTTTCTCCACATATAGTAGAGAACAGAGTACTGGAGAGAAAGGCTCATGTAACAGAACAGGAAACGGCCTATGACCTAGCTGAACTTATCTCTTTTCCTAATAGACTTGCTCTGTTTCCAGCTTCTCTTTTTTCTTCTTCTTTCTTTACTTCCTAATCTGATTAAATGTATTAAGTCATAAGCCTTTACACTTCATGTTTGTCAATTTCTTTGCAGCACTGGATTTGTCTTTTTTTGTTTTCTCTCTTCCTTTGCAGTCCATCTGACAGTAGGAAACACAACCTCTCACTTCGGTTGAAATCCCTGAAATCTCTGTTGTTTTTGTAAAAAAACAGAAACATACACCAGGCAGGCACAGGCACACACACACACACACACACACACACACACACCACACACACACACACACACACACACACACACACACACACACACACACACACACACAAATCCCAAATGCTATTTCCAACAGCTCTGGAGCTGGAGGAAGACAGGGGCTTATTGAGATGAAGCATGGGGCCTTGGGGGTGACAACGTGGGCATGATTGTCTGCCCTGCAAGCCCCCTCTTCCCTGAAACTAAACCCCACCAGCGACCAAAGCTTGCCACCAAGGGAGGGAGAAAGAGAGAGAGCAGTATTTCAATTCATTGCTTTTTGCAATTCATCACCGGCCTCTAACGGCAATCTGTGCAGTTAAGCTATTGCTCCCTGGAAGAAAAACAGGGATTCTTCAATCAAACTGTCTGAAGAAGTAGTAGTGCTGGTCAACCCACCTTACATCACTCCTGCAGAACGGCTAAAAATAGATCTTATGGAATTATGAACATGCTATGCTTTCCTGCTGTGACTACATTCAGAAAGTCTAAAAGTTAATGATCAGTGAAATTTGCAAAAAACACTCAAACTAAGCACTGACAAGTCCTGCAGATGACTGTGACATTAAACACTGAGAGACATTCATGCAGCTGCCTTTGAAGCCCAAAACATTTATACATTTGTTTGTGTATCACAGTATAATGTTCCCTTGAGAAATACCTGAGAATCTTATTTGAATGCTTGAATGGTCTTGGCACTTAGCAAGTTTGTCATCCCACAACATATCCACTGACTTGTGTTTTCATGTGTGAGGTAGCGGCGCTAAGATTGTTTTGTACATAACTGTAGGTGTGAGTAACACGTTGTAGCTGCTCCGGAAGACAAAGAAGGACACAGGAATGAATGCATATCTTTTTTCCACAGTTATTATAATCAAAAAATCAAAAATAGACAAAGGAAGACAATGCCAAAACTCATCTTGCACAGGTTTGTCAAAGCCAGTCCACTGATGTGGCAGCTTTCACAGCACCAGGTTAGAAAATTATCCCTTTAACTTCAGCGTACCTGTGACACCTTTCACAGCGTATTTATTGTTATTGAAAGATCAGAGAGGCCATCTGATGTGCAAGACAAATACAAATCAACTAAAGTGATGCTGCTTAAGAAAATCTTTAAAAAATGGAGTCATTTGTTGAAAAAGCTTTGGCTCGTCATTCAGCCTGTTTCACAGAGAAGAGTCAAAAGCGGGAACAGACAGAAAGAGAGAACAGAGAAAGGGAAGACGTGAGGGAGACAACAACGAAAGCTTGATGTTGAACAGCACAAAGAGACAAAGAGATGGGCAGGGGGAAATCGAAACATTTCGAAGCGCAGATACAGGAAGACTGAACAACGAGGCAAAATCCATCGTTGGTGTTCGCAATAGTCATGCCACGTTATGTGATCCTGTTAGCTTGCCTGAGTTATTGTAGTGGAAGCATTATGGGGAGGAAAGCACTGAGGAGGCAGTATGCTTCTTAGAGCCACAGGGATAGAAGGCTAAATGACAGATGATACACAGATTTAAACACCACAGGATAGCCCAAGGCAAGCTGGGAGCCACAGACAAGTATCCTTATATGGTAACGCAGACACTGCAAGTGCATACTCAAACAGATAAACTCTGAGAAACTTGCACATTAGGCATGCACGTATGCTGATGTGCTTGCACACACTCAGACACACTTGCTGTGTCTCATTTCAGGGGCTGCTTCCTTTGAAATCTGCATTTTAAGAACAAATGCATCTTAACAGGCTGACAAGGCCGCAATATTCTAAAGTCTCCTCAATACGTGGCCTTCACTTGCTCAAAAAAAACAGCCAGCATATCCTTCCTGTGCTTCGGTTTCTGGCTCTACAAATTGATGATGACTGCTCAAATGCACCATTTGTTGTTACTGACTTACACTTGGCTTAAAAATACATTTTGGTGATGCGAAACTGCTGCTAGGAGGTCGAAGGGTCAGTGAAGAGTTATCAGACAACCACCAGATTTGGCAGGCTGACTGAGAAATCACAAATATCTTAGGAACTAATCTGTATGGAGTATTCCAACTGCTGGCTGCTCCTCAACATACAAGTTTGATGCACTGTCACTAAATCGACCACAGCGTCCTTCAGTGTAGCCACATTTTCCTGTTACATCTCTTGTTACACTACAAAAGTTATGTGGTCAAATGCGTCCCACCTGAGCAAATGGTCTAAGTGATCCGATCACAAATTATCTGGGTGGTCATTTACACTTGTATTTAGCGTTGTCCACTTGTGATCTCATTGCCCACGATGTACTGTAAAACCAATGTAAAAAGCGTCTGTGAGAAACTCACAATGATTCATCCTACTACCACACCATCGTACAACCTGTCCTTTGAAGGTACTGGCCCCAAAAATGGGACTCTAACTAACATCCCGTCTACATTTGCACGCACAGAGGTGCCTCGATATCAAGCTGTGAATCTAATCTCAGTTTACAGCCCACCACATGGCAGGAGTCTTCCAGTGCACCCTGAAAATGGATTATGATAATTCCATAACTGCCTTGAAAGAAGCAGTTGGGAGTAGTTGTGCGGAAACATCAGTCGCCTCCTTATAACCTCCCGCAGAGATGCACAGCAGGAGGCATCAGTGAAGCGATCCACTAACACATACTTCTGTACAACCTTGTTCCTCCTTTCTCCTTGTTTTCCTGCTCTGCATTTTATTTAACGTCTAAACTTCCACCGTTCCCTCCATTCTAACTGTGTACTACTTACTGGTTCTCAATCACTCCACCACTTCTGTCTTTATAAACGCGCGACACCTTTTGAAATGTGTGAAAGCTTTGCGACAACATCAAGATTCTGTTGTGGCACCCATTGTAAGTGCGCAATGTTGCTGACATCTAGGACAATATAAAAACCATGGCCTCACATTGAAGCAGAACGTATGGAGAGTGACATGGCATCTCAGAGTCTCTGGCTGTAATATTTCTCAGAGTGTTGTGATGGTGTGCTATTTTCCACTCCACAAGGCTCAAAAACTGCCATGTACCAAACAATACATCCTTTACTGAGAAGTTGAAGGTCCCTACTCGAAATACAATAAAAAAGCCTGAAAGTGTTTAAAGGAAATAACCCGAGTGCCGTTTCTTCCAAGCAGCTGTGAAGAAGCTGCATTTGTGCAAAGAAAGCGGGCCAATAATCGGGTGATGACATGAAGCACCGGTACACGAATGGTGAGGTAAGAATTTTAGTGTGTGGAGAGGGAAACATAAACTGGAGAGATAAATGAACAACATATGAATCAGCTTTTATTGGTTCATA
Source organism: Diplodus puntazzo (assembly GCA_963678695.2). Lineage (NCBI taxonomy): Eukaryota > Metazoa > Chordata > Actinopteri > Spariformes > Sparidae > Diplodus > Diplodus puntazzo. The sequence goes on along the minus strand of OZ023171.1, from coordinate 15,214,345 downwards.
AGTCAAACTGTAATTTTCTTTCAAATTTTTTTTTACTTAACTGTTTTAAAATTATGGTCAAAAACTGGCACGATGTTTGGATTACTTAATGAGTGCCAGGTTACCAAATGTGTTGAAGTGTTTATTGACTAAATCTCTGAAGAGGCATAACCTCAACTCTGATATTAAACAGCGACAGTTAAAACATGTTGCTTTCTCACTGCTCATCATACAATTATACAAACTCAAGTCACAGCAACGTGAATGCTGATTCTCAACTACTGTATTTCAATGAAGCTTGTTATTTGCAAACTGGACAGGTATGCGATTGGCATTCATCTTCTCATGAAACTCTGGTTTTTGACAATAAGCTTTAATGGGTGTGATCTTCTCTTTATTCAGGGACTGCAGCAACTTCAACAACAGCATCAGCTGCTTCTGTGGGACGAGCTGAGGTTGGGTACTGTGGGACTGTGTAGCATCTGGATGGGTTTTACACAAAGAGATGAGGTCACTGCAGGGGGCCTTTTAAATTGTGAGCATGAGCAAATTTGGATGGATTAAGCCCCTATGAATTGTTCACTTTGTGTTCTCTGTTTGCTTTTTCAACACATCTATGGTTATGAGTTCAGCCCCTCTGTGATCTGACTTGAGTTTATCCTGTGAGGAAGTAATTTGGGCATCAGGCCCCCGGCACTCCGATTGGACTCACACTTTAAGAACTGAACTGCTGTCCTGAGTTGACACGTACCTATGTGCGCAAAGGAGCACTCACACATCACATCAAAATCTTTGCTCCTGTAATTGGATGGGATTAGTCTGGGCTGAGGAAAGCAGCCCTAAACATGGCTGAGCCACAGACACAATTTGCATAATTTAAAACCACAGGGGTTTGTAACAATTGAATCTGAAAAAAGGAATAACAAAAGGGAGGGATTTAGTTACTCTAGGTCCAGGTAATCAACAAGGCACAGATGAGAACTTGATGTCATGGTCGGAGAGTTTTGGCCATGTTAATTTATACTCAAATGGAAAAATGTAGATTTAACAACAGAAACTTAATCTCACAATTAAAGACTGGTTATTTTGGAGCAGGAGGAGGTGGTCATTAAATCCCTTGGAGTAATTTACAATCAGTTCAATTGTTGCCATTTCTCCTTATTTATGTCTTGCAGGCCACCATTTCTCTTCTTCAACAACCAAAACACCAGTTCAGTTTACAGAGCCGACCAAACAGATACACTTTCATATAATATTTTCAAATGACTTTACATTAGAGAGAGAAAGAGATTTTTTTTCATTTTCACATTATGTATTTTCACATTTCACATTAAGTTATTTCTTTTGATGTTGAAGCTGTATGAACATGAATGCCAGAGATCAGCTGGCCTTCAGATGTCGTCTTTGTGGAGTGTTCAAGTGCAGTCTTGAATAGAAGACATAAGTAGATGCAAAGAATTTGATCAATCAATCTATGTGGGTGTGAGGTCTTTGAGGTTCGCTCATGTGTCAGGATCCTGAGGCGGATTTCCTTCAGCAACCTCTACAAACGACATACGCAGATGTACTAGCATCGTAAAGGCTGCTACCTCCTGCATTTCAAATATGATAACTTCAAATGCACCCACGGTATAATCAAATGATGTGATTTCACTTTACACTGTGAACAGTCAGTCTCTTTACAGCAGAAACCCAGCAGAAGACTAAGAAATCCATTACCTACACCAAGATGAACTCTGCAACACCTAATATCAAAAAGTGCTTTTCTATCCAAATGATAGCCCTGCATTGAGCTTAAGTTATTCGGTGTCTTAATCGCCTTTCAGGAACGTTTTGTATAGCAGGGTTTTTGCGGCGGCCAAGTTAAGGTTGAGGGAAAAATGTGTAAGGAGCGTCCACTGCAACGCATCAGAATGAAAACAAATTGAAAATGGCTCCCATCTCTGACGGGTCAACAATCTGTGTGTCATGTATATGTGTGTGTGTGTGTGTTTGTGTGTGTGTGTGTGTGTGTGTGTGTGTGTGTGTTAGAAATAGAGAGGCAGAATGAAGAGAAAATGCATGTAGAGCACTTTATTGAGCAATGGAGTGCATCTGCATGAACGGCAGGTTGAAATCTTGAAATCCTCATAGTGTGTTAGACATATAAATTGCCTTTCACGGTGCTACATAAATCAAAAAGGACTATGCAAGGGTGGCCTCTCTCTCCCTCTCTTTCTTCTCACCCTCCTCACTCACTTTTTTTTCTTAGATATGCCTAAAAGAATACATTAGCCCTTCAACGCTCCTGTTCCATCTCCTCCCTTGGTCTTGGCGTGACTGTGTGTGTGTGTGTGTGTGCGTGTGTGTGTGTGTTTGTGTGTGCATGTTGTCTCCTGACAAAAGCTGCTCTCGACAAGCCAAGCCTGCCCCCTCTCAACACCCGTCTTATCCGCTAACATCGTGATCCATCACACTGGGGGTCCCCCCTCCCACCCCCCCACCCCCACCCTCAAGCTTGCCTGTCTGACCCAGCTCCATCCTCCCACTCACCTTCCTCTCTTCATCACACTCCCTCATTTCCCCGCTCCGTGTGCCGCCCTCCCTCGATCCCACCTGTCTGCGCTCGATTTCCTCCGCCCTCTACTCCCTCCAAAGCTCCCTCACTCCCTGTCACCCCTCTCCCCCTCCCCTTCCCTCTCCCCCTCCCCCCTCCCTCTCCCCCTTCCCCTTCTTCAAGTGTTTATCTCGCCGCCTGCACTCCAGTCATCCAGGCAGCCGGGGGAGAGACAGAGAGCTCTCTCCCCCCGGGTCGCTGACCCTTGTCAGGGGGACAAACTGCCCACTGCTGCTTGCCTACACAGCTGGAAAATTAAGGACTTGTGGGGGCGAGAAGGTTCAGCGTGTCCGTGCGTGTGTGCATGTATGTGTGTTATAGAGAGTGAGTGAGGTACTCATAGATCAGTCTGTGTGTGGGAAAGAAAGAGGTACAGACGGATCGGTGCGAGAGCATTAAGAGTCTGTGTGGTTTTTGTTTGTGTGCTGAGGTGTGTGTGTGCAAGATCGGGTTAAACAGTCTTGTTTAGAGAGGAAACATGCTGCAGATGGTTGTGGGTGTCCAGCTGTTACTCAGTCTAATGGTTTAATGAGTATCACAGATTTCATCCAACTCACTATCTCCTCCTCTCTTTGTCTCCCTCTTTCAGATTAGCTTGTTGGCACACAACCACACAACTATTTCGCAAACAGAGAAAACAGCACAAAAATAACAACCATTAAAACTCCCGCTCCATTTTTGTTCCCATCTTTGCATTTACAGTTGATGCCAAACGTTAACTGCTGTTTTTGGTTTTTCTTCCTGTGAAGGTATAAACTACAAAGCTAATGCCCAGGTTCAGTTACTGTTGCGTAACATTACCGCTGTTCTTAGATCGTAATCCAAATCAATTGCACTCTGGGACTGCAGCAAACACTAAAGCGAGTCAAGATGCTTTGTTCTTGTTCTTTTCAGGGGGCTTTGATAAAACTCATTCCTACATGCGGATGAATTTAATTGTAAGATAATAATTATGTGAATATCAGCAAGGAAACCAGTTTTAAAGGGGTGAAATATGAACCACTCATTACACAGTTTTAAGGAGGAAAATGACATGTATATATCAAAAAAGCGTATATATATATATATATATATATATATATATATATATATATATATATATATATATATATATATATATATATATATATATATATATATATTTACATAAACATATAAAGTTAAATTGTGCTATTCCCAGGATATAGGAGACTCAAACTATATGTCTGGATCTGGCTGTGCCTCAGAGTAAAAACACCCTTTCACTCAGACTGACTGTCTCTTTAATGTCCAGCCTGCTTTCGGGTCTTTTCATAAGGGACTAGAATAGATGTTTATTAGACAGGTACCAAACCAAAAGAAGTTAAAGGTAAATGAATTCGCCGTCTTCTGACTTCAACTAACTCAAGTTCAAGTACACATGCAGAGCCACAGTGTGTGTGTCTGGAGTCGCGTCAAATTCCTCTTGGCCAAGTTGAGGTTACATTTTCATGCAGTTTGGACTTGTCTGTCTTGACCAGGTGCAACATTTAATCATGCAAAAACAACCACATGGCTGTTGCCTGACATCCCTGCCGAGCTTTTTCATTCAGTCCAAGACCTCCATGTCTTGCCACCTGGGTGCAGAGTACTGTACCCCCTCTCTTTCTCTACCTACAAGACCAGCTGACTGCTTTTTCTTGATCCAATTCTTTTCCTATCATCGTCAGCCTAGAGCTCCACGCTGTTTGTCACTCTCTGATGAGCTTTTGGTGATGCAGTTCTGTCAGTGCTCGCCAAAAATAATTTCTTCCAACTGAGGAAAAATGTATTGACTGCTTTCGTTCAGATTATACAAAAAAAAGGTCCTAAAGGAATACATAGTTAAAAAGAGAAACAAATCTTTACATAATTAAATATTACTTGTTAAATATCACACATAACAATAATCATTAATAATGTTGGGACAAAAAGTGCAAGTTGCACAATGATTTTATTGTTCTTTTCAGAACCTGATTATTTTTGTAGTGTTTGTAACTAATTACATTGTTTAAAACAACATCTGACAACAGCATTGAAACATGGAGACTCTTCTAGACACAAATTAACAACAGAGATCACTAGGCAACTCTGCAAGCAACACATCATTAAACAAGTTTACAATTTAATCATATTATCAAAAGAACTTCTACTTCTGCATAGCTGCAATAATAATTGTTTATGGATTAGGCTGGTAATATACTATATTTCATGGTCCATTCATTTGTCATTCTACAACACAGCATTGTGCGAGACAAATAAAGCTGTACATTTTTTTTCCCAGTCCAGAGGATGAGTTAGCAGAAGAATTTAGAGAGTCACAGCCTGAGGAAAGGAGCTTTATACTTCTTTGTCTCTTCCCGGATGGCAACAGGGTAAACAGACTGTCTGGGTTGGGGGCTGTATCGTAACACCCTTTGGGCTCTGTGCAGACTCTTCACCTCACCGATACCACTGATGATCAGTCAATGGGTACAAATGAGTTGAAGGGGGTAGAAGTATAACTTGTGGGGAAAAGGCACCTTTAACCTCAAAGTCAACAAACATTTTAAGCGTTTTTTAAAAAAAAATCAGATTTGACTTGTGATTTTATACAGTACGTGCAGTTTTTATGTTCAGGTGACCATTGAAAGGGAAGTTCTGGCTCTGTCTCCATTCGTTCAGATAGGAGCCTTGTCATGGAAGCTTGAAATAACTGCCCTGGGGCATTGCCAAGATGGCTGCAGAATGGCAAGACTCGCTTAAAAGGACTTTGATATCATCCAGTGCTACAATGTGGGTCATTTAAATCTCCTTTTTTTGCACAACAGTGGAGCTGTAAGACACAGAGAATTGAGATGATTGTGCTGATTGAGCTTAAAGTCTCTGTTGACAATAACAAACATAAAAAACGTCAAAACCCTTGGAAGTTATTTTTTGAAACATCTATTTATTATTTAATGGTCAGGGCCATACTTTACTACAGTTCTCTCAGAGCGATATTGACTTATTTGGGTATTAAGTGTTTGGGTTTTGTTTTTGTGTGCATTTCTATTGCACAATTATAAGTGGTACTTATTAAACATCTTCACACAGAAGTTCTATTGGAAGTCCTATTAGAATTTGGTATCATGTAATAGTCTGTTAAAACGTTCCTCTTGGCTCACTCTTTTCAAGTTTGAGATTAATTAGGGGGCCCACATCTAAGACTCAGATATTGGGAGCATGTCAAGCTGGTGACGAAGCTGTCATCTGTTGATACCCGGGAGGACAGCCGTTTTCGGCTGTGTGTACAAACACGAAAGCAATATACACACGAAAAACACACACCAACAATTGGAGCTGAGCAATTACAAGATGGCATGGTACACCAACGTTCGATGAGATAAACATCATGAATATTCATTAGTTTGTTTATTTTCCCAGTGTGATAAAAACTGCTCCAGAGATGTATGATGGGCTTAAATTAACATCGACACAGCCATAAACACACACACACACACACACACAGACACGCAACTACACACACATACGTACACTGACATCGATATAAACACCCTGATATTAACACGCTGCCGCGCACAGACATTAAGTTTATGACAAACAGAGCGAGGCACATGCACGCTCGCACACAAACACACACACACACACACACACACACACACACACACACACACACACACACACACACACACACATCCTCCTCCCTCCTCTCGATATGACAGCTGTAAAAATCTTCTCCAACTTTGTCCCTCTAACTTTCCCTGGGTTTGTTTTAAAGCCCCTCAAGGTCAAGTCGGATAATCAACTTTCCTCCCTATGTTGCTTCATTAGCGCCACTGAGTGATATTTCCTCTGTTTTTCTCCCGTTGTTTTTCCAATTGGTCTAATCTCTCTGTGCCCCAATATCCCGCTGTAATCCGAGAGCTGTGTTAAAACAGCCTCCAGTGATCGCCGCACACACACTCGCAGATGCCAATAAACCATGCACTTGCTGATGCAGACACCGTGCTGCATGCACACACGCTAATGACGCCGGGAACACTTTTATGGTTAGTCGTATATATGAGTGTGTGACGAAGAGACAGGTAAAAAAAAAAAAGAAATAGCAGTGGGTGCATTAGTATGAATATGCAAATGCTGGGATGTCTCCGTAATGGAGCAGGATTCTCCTGCTTGCGTGATCAGCCGCTGAAACCGCAATGTTTGATCATCGGTTTGTGGTCATACGCCACAGCTCACCATGCAAGCGTTGTCACCAGCAACCTTGGGGAGGACAAATGGAGAGCGGAGGATTGTCTTAGAAAGCCTCATAATTGAGATCAACCCCTCAGCTCGTGGCAAATGAGAAGACAATGTTATAATTACTCCTCAAGCGAGCTGTTTCTATTTTTCCATTTGCCTTTTATCTTTCCGCCAGGCGGCGACCATATGGCGTGTTGTTTATGTCTATGTGCTTGGTTGGCTGTGCTGGTGTGTGTGTGCACGTGAGGGGGAGCAAGTACAGCTTAGAAAATCCCATTAAGGGGGATATGTATTGGTTTGCTGTGTTATTCAAGGCTTTCTGGGACATTAGTACCGACGTATCTTTCAGTGTCAGAGCAAGCGGCAGAAAACAAACTAATCTGCCCCTCCTTCTACCCTCCTCCTTCTCTCTCTTTCCCCTCTTTTACTTGTTTTCTTTCCTTTCTGTCACTCCACATCAATCTCTGTCTTACGCACCCCCTCCTCTCTATTTCTTCCCCCTTCTCATCGCTATGCTACTGCATGTCGCAATGCTGTCCTTCGTCCATCTTTCTGTCCTTCTCTTTTCTTCGCACCATGAAAGTCTGAATTGTTAAGGTTATTAGGAGTTGTTTTTGGAGTTGGACACGGATCTCAGTTGTGCTTAATGTAATACTGTCAAACTCTGAAATAAGAAAAAAAAGAAGCCGTATCTGGTTTAGCTTTCTCCACTCTTGTAACGCCGGCAAAAAAACTCAAATCCCAAACAACACAGACAACAAAACAACGCAGGAACACGTCTCAGTCTGTGAGAGAAGCGCACAATGGATTAAGCCCAATTATGATTCATGCAACTAAAATCCAGGTGCTTGCTCTGTTCTCAGTTAGTAAGTTCACAAACAACAAAAACACGAAAACACACCGAAAAACACAGCATACAAGCTGGCTGTTGCAACAGCTGTAGAATAGTTTTTTTACATAAGCACCATGCTGAGAATGACATGGTACTCCAGATGTTTTTCCTGATTTCAGCTATTCACAACCTACACAACAGTGTCATTAAACATATCTGTTATTATGTTGATGAAGGTTCTCAGTCATCCAGGTCATGATAATTCTAAGTGCTACATCACAGGCAGCTGGACTTGTTTCCATTGTTGCATCTGTTCTTTTAGCACTGCAAGATCACAATAGGTGTAACTGCAGAAACAAAAGCAGGGAAGAAAATGTAATCAGTAATGTTGTAAGTGTTGCATGATATCCAAACTCTGTACAGTTACCAACAGTGGACATGTATGTGCCTGTGTCGTTAATAACTATCTCCATCACAAAACACATGTAATGACTTTTGTTTGTCGTTAGCACCTACTTTATGTCTGACAAATTGTTACAGACCAAATTACACAAAATGACAACTTCTACATAATATTGTTAATTTTCAATATTCACTATGCAAATGTCTCTATCTGTATCCCATGTTTAAAAAATGCTGAATGAAAGTAACAACTGTTGATATCTGACTACTGGGAAAGAATAAGAAAATGGCTCGAAGAAAAGACAGAGGCAAAGAGAGCTGCCATGAAAAATGAATAGAGTTGTGCAAGTGTGGTGATGTAGATTAGAGGGAGGAGACTGCTGACTGCAAAAAGGAAAGGAGGTCAGCTAAAACTACAACTCACACCTACAAAAGCTTTACTATGACTATATTAGTGTTAATAATAGTATTAGAAACACATTTATTGTTAGATTATAAGACGAGCACTTCAATAAAATGGAGTGGAAGCACCGCTGGGTGTATATGGTGATCACACACAGGTTCTCTTTGGAAACTTCTCTGCTTATTCTCTTTTGTGAAGGGTTCATTGCAAGAGTGAAATATACAGTAGCATTGATTAAATATATGAAATGCATGATTGGTGTAGTAAAATGACTTGATTTCATATTTTAATGAAAAAAATGCCCTCTTCTCTTTTACTACGTGAGCGAGGGGAGGAAAGACATGGGTTACTGACCAAGTACCTTGGATGTGAGTCAATGATTATTAAGCTGATAAATAAGTACTTTTAAGAAACTTGTTATCAGTTTATAGATGCTTTAGAATGTTAATGAAAGCCTTATGAATGTCTTAGAATTGTTGATAATAGCATTGCAAACACATTTGATTTTAACTAACTTACCTCTAAACAGCATGCATTATTACCTATTAAAAGGATCTTAATATAAAGCATTAGCCTTTGAAGGTAATTATTCAAAAAATGTCTCTCTTTTTTGCCTTACTTGTAAAGTATCACTTAATTTGAAAAGGAAAATAGTGGATGAGAGGAGGTTTGATTTTGCTGCAAGGCACATGAATATGTACTTAGTCACCTGAAAAAAGACAAACCTGGCTACATCATTATCACACAGAGTTAATGAGATTTTATCGCAAACAGCTTTGTCTTATCTTTAAAGGTCAGGTCCATGGGTGCAGTAACCTAACACAATGTATGATTAAAAAAACAAAAAAAGTTTGGGGGGACATATACAACCTTGTGTTCACTTAGGTAGCTGCACCAACAAGCTGATATTCAAAAAACTTGGTGCATCCCGTCGAGCAACACACTGAATCTCCCAGAGCCATGAAAATGACAATTTCCCGAAGGAGATCAATAAGCTATCAGGTTCATTTTTTCATCGCTTACACCAGAAACCTCAACAACTTGAATGCAATCCGTGCAGCAATTTTTCTCTGAGGAGCGTTCAGTTTAATGTTGCTGACTGACAACAATCTCCACCAAGTAATATCAGGAGCGCGGACATCCACAGGGGACAAATTCACAGTGGTAATAACCAACACACACAAGTGCGAACACACTCTCACACATTCCCTCCCATATGTATCGGCATTGAATGGAATGAATACTTTATAATGCTTACTATATTTGGCCCATCAGCCAGAGTACCTTATGGCATGCACACATACACACAGTGTACACACACCAGCATCAACACAAACACCAGTTTAATATATGCTGGATTGGCAATTCTTCTTTAAAGACATGGAGCCAGAGCAATAATACATATTAGATCTGCTGGAAACTCTCAGTGCATTAATGTGTATACGTGTTGTGTTTGTGCGTGATGCCTTTGTATGTGGTGCCTGAAGCCGACCCTTCAGCGTCAAGCATTTCAGAGAGCAGATGAGATAAGAAAGAAGAATAAATATATGGCAGACAGAGAGCAAGACAGATAAAAGGGAGGGGGGGAGGGGAGCAAACAGAGAAGCTTATGAAATAAACAGAAAAATACATAAATAGAGAAATAATATAAAATAAAGATAAGACATTTGCGTGGATGTTTGTGGAACTGCATTGAGTGCACGTCACATTGCATGATTAAACTCCCTTTTGGTGCTTATGTGCTCGTGTTTTTTTCAAAGACAGTTCTGCTTTTTTGAACACTGTAATGTGCGTGTGTCCATGAGTTGCAAGACCCTAATTGGACGGAGGGCAACTCATTTACTTTTCTGCTCTTTCTAGAAAGATCCTTATTTTCTGTGAATTTCTTCTTCTTCTTTTTTATGGCCGTGGATTTATGCGGCGTATGCTCTCACAGCTAAAATATGAAGTAATAAAGACACTGACATCCTCTCCTACAACTCACCTGACCTGCCTATACTTCACTCCCATCATTAACACGTTTAATGTCTCATGTTGAACTGAAATGCACACACTGGCAGTAACAAAACCATTTGCAAATGGTTCACTATACCATGTGCTGAGTGCTTCCTTTTGTGTATGGATAATGGTTTCCCTTGTAGGCTCTTCCTATTGACTGATGTATGAATGAATGATGAATAGGAATACATGGAATATACCATTCCATGTATATTGTACATATTTCAGTTTGTATATTTTATTTTATTATTTTATTTATTATTTATTTGTATTTTATTGCCTACGTTGATATTTTATTTTATTTAATGTCTACTTTAATATTTTACTTTACTTACATCTTCATCTTTATCGCTTGTTTCCATTCATGCTGTATTTCTATTTCTACTTTGCACGGAGCTTTGGAACAAAAACAATTTCCCCCCGGGGATTAATAAAGTATTCTGAATCTGAATCTGAATTTAGGCTGGAAAGAGAAAAGGCAGGGAAAAATACTCTGAGCTGCAAGAACCTGCTGGAAACTCTAGCTTGTAATCAGAGATGTGATGTGCAGCATATTAAAGCAGCTTCATGTAACAATCTGCAGCAATTTACATGTTTTTATCACTTTTTTTTATTGGTCACATGTGAGTGGATTGTGATATGAAGTGAAAAATGAAAAAAATGAAAACCTATCTCTTTTGGTTGCCTACACAAGCTTGCAGACAATTTGTGCAAATTGTTTACTGCTGCTGGACTGTGGATTTCTTTGTGGAAAACTTGGATTTTCCTTGACAGTCCAAAGAAAACTACTTTATACACATTCTCAAGTGCTTCATCTCAGTGGCTCTCTTCACATCACTAACAGAGAGCATCATCAGCTAAGGTTATTTTAGAAATGAAATTCGCAAACATAAACTTTGAAGCAACACATCACAGAAGTTCCACAGAGCCCCTTTAAAACACCAGCATCTTTTTCACTGAGACAGGCAAACAGCCCTTCTTTTAATTTGCAAAAGTCCTCAACTCCTATATATCTGCTCTATGTCCAACACTGACATAAATTGAGACATTTATAAAAGTATCATTCTGTAATTTAAGAGAAACCATTATGTGAATGTGTTAGAAAAATTCATGTAGTGCTTCAATGACTATTGCTGTAATACCAATGACACGAAAACTCTCTGAAGGGTAGGATTGTATTAAAGTAAATTAAGCTGCAGTATTAATTATTTTCCAAGCCTTTTCTTGTCTTTCTCATGTATTATGGATTTAAAAGAAAAAGTTAATTAAGGACATACATGATAAAGATGAATGAAAATTGGAACAGGTTGCTTAACAAACACACATATTTCATTCAGCATGTTCTCTTAGTAAGAACAGTTCACAGGCTTTCACAAAATAGACAAACAATGTTATTTAATGACAATCCAGTCGCTATGTCAGTGAAGAGACTCGGGATGCATATGAAAGTTTTCACCTTGGATGCTTGGCTGAGTTAGTTTAATGACTTATTGTCATTCTTCTGATGCTTTTTTCCTTCTGTAAATCCCCATATTGCCTCACTTTTCCTTAACAGTGCACCATTGTTATTGACAGTGTTTGATTTTTACCTCTCATCAAGTGCACCTGGCGCTTCCTACCTAAAAGAGGTCGCATTGTGTCTGTCACATAACCCACATGCTGGAGAAGACATATTATTCTTCGGCGCTACAGACAAATGAATACATGGCAAATGAGGATTTCACAGGACTGCATTTACCTTTAAGCGTGAACCAGCTTTCAAAGCACAGAGAAGCCCATACCATTTGATCTTTCGCTCTGCCTTGAAACAGGGTGCTAATTTCAGCTTCCAGACAATGTGTAAATTGGTTTGAAGGAAAGCATCGGAGCATCTCTCTTCGAAACATTTCTTGGTCGGCAATATTCTTGTAGGACTGGAAACATTAATTGATCCAGGTCCATGTCAGGAGAAGATAAAAAATCCCTTCAGAAGATGCACTTGAATTTTATTTTAGTTGGTACCAGAAGCGAAAATATACTCCTGCTTGATACTCAAAAAATATCCTTAACTCTTCTTGCACTATTATAAGTGTCTTGTAAATCATTTCAGGTGTTTCAGACGAATGTATTTACATTCTAACTTGTTCTTCTGCTCAGGTAAGTTCCATGATTTATGTCTCTGGTTGTGTTAAAACAAATTTTGTGCACTCTGCCCAACACCAGGCAGACTGGGAGCACAGACATACTGAGAGAATAATGGACAGCTCACTTTATGGCAATGCCAATATGCACACACACACACACATGCAAACACGCAAACACACACGTATTGTCTGAGAAAGAGACACAGTCGTGGAAAGCAAGTACATGATTATAATTTTAGAGTATATCCAGTTTCTGCTACTTCTGCCTCAATTCAGATGCAAATATTTTACTTTTTACTCAACTACACATACTTATCCAGATATTTGACTATCCTCCAATTTAATAAAAACCCTTTTGGTGGTAGAGCCTTTGCCCACAGAGCTCTAATTCTTTGGAATAACCTATGATGCTGACATTTTCAAATCCAGACTGGACACTTATCTATTTTCTATTCATTATGGTCTCTGCTGACTTCACTAGCCAGGAACCCAAATCACTGACTGTTCTCATTGTCAGTCCTGTTAGGAATACACTGTATGATCCTTGCTCTTAAATGACATACCTCAGCTATGCTATCTCATATAAACTATTACCTGTGTACTTGAGTGTATGAGTGATTATGGATATGTATTGTCCTTTTCATGTAAAGTGCAGAGAGAGTTTCTTTAAATAAACCTGAAGTTGATGAACTTTGGTGTAACTTTATAGATTAAGATCAAACTGCACTGATTCACAATTCACGCGCTACCCTGCAGACAAAAGTAGTTAAACCTGCTTCAACATGAAAGTGATGAACACAAAGATGCATTAATAAATCCAAACCAGTACCGTATTATACATGATTCAGAGGGGTTTGTTACCTTAAGTATATTTTGACAAACACACACACACACACACACACACACACACACACACACACACACACACACACACACACACACACACACACACACACACACACACACACACACACAACAAAAGCTTCACTAAAAGCTGGAGTTGCCATCAGATACACAGATACACGCTATGGCCTAAACTCTCCCACTCTTGGGACGGTAACGAGTTTGTATGACGTTGCAGGAGAGAAAAAATGAGCACAATGAGAAAGAGAAGAAAAAACAAAAAAAGGAAGGAAGGAAAAAGCAAAAGCGTAACAAAGGAGAAGAAAAAAAACAGATGCTGCCCTTGCAAACACCTTATTACGCCAACTTAATGTACTGTAAAGTGTGATATTCGTTCCCTTCGACACCGGCGCCTGTGTGGCTATGAGCTGTAAGTACTGCACTCAGGTAGACAGACATGGAGCCAGATAAGACGCATGACTCTGTCAACACAACATATGACAGCATTATCTCGGGCAATGACGCATTACCGTGGCAACAGCAACCAGAGCGCACACATTATTGGATGTAAATGATACGGGCCTCTCTGTGACGGATCACACTTTGTGCTCTATTTCTTGTACAATCTCTCTCACCAAACACCACTTTGTCACAAAAGAAACAACTCACCTGTCTGCCTACCAACACACACATATGCACTCACACATGCCTGCTGTTTCCCATTAGCGAACCTTCTACCACCACTGCGGATGTCGTCAGTGTCTCCTGTTCTAACTGATCTGAAAAACATGTAGAAAGCTCGCAGGCTAATTCCATTCGTTAATTTGCTGTTCTATATAAAACCTAACACGTCAACCTCAAATGCCTCTTATCAACTGAGTGAACACCCTCAGCTCCCCTGCCTATGATGGTTGGGAGCCAAAAAGTTGCCTGCAACCTTGAGGGGAGGCGGATTCTCATCAGTGCATTTAAAGCGGGGAAAGACGGAGAGGATAATTTAACGATAATTAGCATCTCATCTACGGGGGGTAAGAAAAAGAAGGGAAAAGAAAGGCGGACACTGGGGTGATGGGGAGAGCAAGAGAGTCGCCTGAGGACCCTGGTGATAGTCGTCCTTTCTCTTGTCTTTCGATATATTAGTTCTTGTTCTCTCTCTGCCCCCGACTCGCTTCTTGCCGCAAGTGCTTTCACAAATTAATGACACTGTAACCAGAACATTAGTCAGGTAATGAAAGACATGGCACAATCGGGCAGAGTGGGGGCACAATAGGCTAATAAAAAGGGATAATACATGAAATATAAAGGGATATCAAAATTGATAATGACATAATCACAAACAGTAAAAATCCAACGACAAGCTCCTTGATCAGCATATTATTTTTTTCTTCATCAGCAGTAAAACAACTAAAACTAAAGAAGTTGTGAATTCTGGCAGTTTAAAAGTCGATGCCAAATGTGCATTGCTGGCTTTACAAAGTGTATTAAATACAAGAATATTTAAATAATGGGGAATGTTTTAAGGTTTGTTGGAAATGAATTGCTCCCTTTAATTCATTTGAAGTCACATCCGAAGGAGTTTTGACGGTCATAACGGTGGGGTGAAGTGAAGCATTAAAAACATATCCAAGGCTGGGAGCTAACCATCAATTTTAGCTTGAAATTTGACAGTGGGAAAAAGTCAATTAGTATGATGGGGACAGAAAAGTTGAATGCAGGCTTTAAGAACGAATGAGCAGATAAAAGCTAAATATAGCATTAATTGTTTGGAAAGTGGCAAGGAATAATACTAATGATAATAATAAGAGATACAAAATATAGTGTGTGTGTTTGTGAGTGGTCATGGTTGCATACTTACACGTGCATGTTTGACAGTGTTGAATTTGATAGGTGTGTTTGTGAGAGTGTGTGTGTCAACCTGCACTCATTGGCAAATCCTTGCCCAGTTGGTATCAGATGCTGCTGTGAGTTTACCTGCTCTTCACTCAAAGGGCTCTTTTTAGAGATTTAAGCTGAGGCTCACCTCAAATTATCCTCCTTTTCCCTCAGAGACAGTAGCTGCTACCACTTGAATGGCATTATGACATAAACTATGACAGCCTACTGAGCACTTTGTGATATTTGTGTGTGTGCTCTGTCAAAAATGTAGCTAGTGGAGCAATTAAGAGAGGTGTATGTGTATTCATGCCCCCAGATATTTTTATAATAGGAAGCAAGTTGAAGAAAAGGTTTTTGGAATTCTTTCAGTCCTCCCTCCACATTCTGTCCCATAAACACCCATGTTAAAAATCTAAAAAAAAATTGCTCAAAAATACAATGATGTGCTGTGTATGAAGTATGAATGATACGAAAAGGTGGAAAGAACATGAGGATGTTCTATGTGAATATATGAAGGACTGGCAATCATTTGAAAATGAGTGGGTTTAAAATGTTTTCTAATTGACAAAAAAGTTGAATAATTTGTAAATTGTATTCTGTAAGATTTGATGGGATTTGAAAGATGAATCACACCTGAAATATAAGATGTGGAACTATTTGATGTTCAGTTTCTAGCTGAAAGGATTTTTGAAGATTTACTTGAATGGGAAAAAAAGTGTGAATACCAGTGGAAGTCACGGCCAGAATGTCCTAATTGAGCTGAATATTTTGATGTTTGAATGAAGTGTGTACATTGAAAAAATATGAAAGGACTTAAGGTCCCAAAAACGCGGCCAGATTCATACATCACATATAAAACAACAACAAGGTAAGAGGTGTCAGATGAAGGCCACACTGTAGATGAGTCAGGGACTGCATATCTTCCAATAAAACATAATTAGGAACAGACCGTCCAGCCGTTTCAGCCAGATGTCAGCTAGACATGTTCACAGCAGTGCACCGTTATTGCTACCTGTTATTTTTGCACAGAGATACAGGGGCTTAGGAGAGAGAGAAACATGGCAATGGTTTGCTGCTGATTCTTTTGTAAAGGTTAATGATGAACATCAAAAACCAAAAGGGAGAGAAAAAAATAAACAAGTGGTTAACCAGTGCTGCAGAGTAAAGTCATTAGGGTGTAATGCAAGACCTTTGTGTGTGAGTATGTGTGGAGTATAACAGAGACTTTCTGTGACTTGTGAGGCAATAATTGAGTCCAGAAGTGCCCAAGGAATGGACTGTAACATTGCCACGCATACACACAGCCTCATTATCCTGAGCCGCACTCCTCTCTCATCTCTGGCTACCCTTGTTTCTTCCTTTGCACCATTGTCCATCCCTCTCTCTCCTCCTTTGGCTCTCACACCAAAGAGAAATTCTAAAATCTTTTTTGCGTTAACAGT
Source organism: Diplodus puntazzo (assembly GCA_963678695.2). Classification (NCBI taxonomy): domain Eukaryota; kingdom Metazoa; phylum Chordata; class Actinopteri; order Spariformes; family Sparidae; genus Diplodus; species Diplodus puntazzo. Next base: position 15,197,631 of record OZ023171.1, on the reverse strand, counting down.
TGCTTTGAACCTTTCTTTAACCAAACTTCATGAGCCATTTACAAAACATGCTGTTTGGACATGAGTCAGGTAGTTTGGTGTGTTTAATTTAACTGGCGGTATGGAATATACCAAAAAACAAAACAAAGTCATGTAACTTTTATGCCATAAGATGCCTTGAGTGTTGCTCTCACCTCATGCTTGTCAGGTGCTGATACTAGGATCAGAAGTCTATTGTTGGCCACACCATAATCCTTTTTTTCAACTTGAAGTGAAGTGTGTTGACAGCTTGGTGTAACGGAAGAGCATTAGTTTTAATTACTCCCTCTGTTCCACTATTTTTAACTCTCCTTGATGTGATCACTCCTGCCTCGCCTTCCCTATATCTACTGTATATATAGCTGCCATATCACCTAATTTTAAGCCTATTTTTTATAATAAATATGCTAACATAACAAAGAAATTTCATAATGTGATCCTGAAATAAAAGCTATTCGTAATGGTAGCATATTTACCAGTTACTTAAAAAACTTTTGAAATGGCAGAACAAAAATTGCATTATGACTTAACCTCAGATTAACTATTTGCTAACAGGAAGGGAAAGCTTTCCTTAGCAGAGGGAAACATGCTAAGTTTGCAGCACTATTAACAATATTATTTTAGGCTGATCAGGTTATCATTGGTCTGACTCACCAGATGCGGATGGTGAGGCTAAATCTGCAATTGGCCAACTATTTCAGGTGGCATTCTCTTCTCTCCCTGAGTTTTATCTGAGTTTTAGTGTTTTCAAAATCCCTGTTTCTAGGGGAAATAACAACACAAACCTCAGAGCTAACCATGTACACAATGAAAAAAGCAAGTTGCCCTTACCTGGTTGCTAACAAGCTAGCAGTTTTGCCCTTTACTGTGGAAAACTAGCAAAATGAATACAAGGACTCGCCTCCACACATGCAAATGTTCAACCAACGCAAGTGCCCCAAATGCTTTTTTTATACAGGGGCACCATCGCCGCATTCTGTACTTTGCACCGTCCAAGACGATTGTGATACAAGCCAATTTTTTTTCGAATAAAAAATGTGTTCAGGCAGATCTCTCTCCATGGTGACAGAGCACTGTGGTCATTATTAAAAAAATATTAAGATTTGCAGTACCCAAAGTTTGGTGTTTCTTTTGATTGAGTAAGAGTACATGATTGGAATAACAGTTACGTTGTTAGTCAACAATGCTAAACCCTATGAATAAGTTAAACTTTTACTGTATGTGTAACTTAAGGTCTCACACTTACCAAATGATGAATTTGTGTCATTATTATGTTATTATGGACTTAATTGCACTTTTAATTGCACAAGAGATTTGGCTTTTTTTTTCCAACATGCAGAAGATCCGTGTGTCTGCATTGCCTCTAAATCGTGCACATATAAGACACTTAGGACTCACAGAGGAACAGTTCACTGGATTAATGAACTCATTAATTTGATGGAAACATTTCTCTCTCCATTAGTTTGGATGCTATAAATGATTCTATCAATCGCTGCAGGCAAGACTGAGAAGTAAAGAGGGAAAACAACATGTGTTTTCACGAGTTACCAAAAGCTCTGTGAGTCAAAGTTACTGTGTGCACATTATGGGAATATATTTGGCAGCATCTGTGAGTGAGAAGAAATTGGAAAGAGACTGGTGTTTCAATAGTTTTGCTTAGTAAGGAAACACACTATATCCCCAACTTTTACACATGTAGGTGAAAGTGAAGTGCAGAGCAGTGAGTCTATAATGCTGTCAGACAGATTAGACTTTGATTTCATGAACATGACATATTGTGCATTTCCTACTGAAAAAAGGAAGCAAACTGCTTTGTCCTTTCACATTATGGACCTCACTGTCCTGATTGATGCTTTATCCAGCTCCTTTGTGATTGTGAGTACGTGTGTCGGGGAAAAAGAGATGTGTGTGTGTTTTCTATCTGGGTCTGTGTCTGCGCAGGGGCTTGTTTGTGCAAGCCTTGTGCCATTGGTTGTTTACAGGTTGTTTACGCTGAGAGGAATGATGCTAAATCATTAGTGAAGGGTGCTAATTCTCCTCTAAAAGCTGTGATTCCAACACTAATGGCAAGAGTGTTCAAATGGGTGAGTGAGAAGACAGGGGGAGAGAGATTGGGCAGGGAAAAAAACGAGCTTGATAAAAGGAAGCAAGATAAATACTATGAGATAATGTTGGTGGTAAAGAATGGGAGAAAGGCATAGACGGAGACTTAAAATAGTGAATGGGATGAGAGAGAGAAAAAGGGGAGAGCAGGAGAGGTAAGTGGGGAGTAAGGAGATAATGGATAGATATAATGGATGAACGTGGATGCAGAATGTGATGGGAGGCAGTGGAGATAGGAAGAAATGTAATGGAAGAAGAACAGAAGATGAGGCTTCGCATCTCTTTGACTTGTGTCTTTGAGTGTTTTGATGCATGCACCAGCATCAAGCTCCTCCATTATTTTTTTCCCACCCATCTCGTGAATGAACTAATGTTGGCTGGAGACGAGCTCTGTGCGTGTGCTTGTGTTTTTGCGGCCGCAGGACGTGTTTGAGTGACAGAGAGGTGATAAAAAAAAAAGATTAAAAAAAAGGATAGAATATGTGAGGGAGGTGAGAAGGGGGTCAGACAATTAGAACAATTACTGCCCATGTTCCAAATTAGGGGTGTCACTGGTGGCAGAATATAATTCCCATTTAACGGTTCGTTTAGCTCTAAAATGCCAGCCCTGGTGTAATAGATGAGATCTGCATGGGAAAAAAAAAGGTGGGAGTGGAAGGGTAGCAAGTGTGCATCTGTGTGTGTATAGCTGTGTGTGTGTGTGTGTGTGTGTGTGTGTGTGTGTGTGTGTGTGTGTGTGTGTCTGTGTGTGTGTGTGTGTGTGTGTGTGTGTGTGTGTCTGTGCATGTGTGTGCACCTTTGGTTCACAGTGAAAATGCTGTTGACAGTGTAATTTGATGAAAGCTGACAGCTAATTTATGAAGCATATTTTTGGGTAAATGATTTTTCCCGGTCCTACTTCCTCAGTCATTCTAAACTGGTAATTGGATTTCCCTAACTTGCAAGGTAGTGAATTGGGAGTAAACTAGTTAATGAAGGACTGACGGGCGTTTGCGTGTATGTGTTCACGTAACAGCATTTTGAGTTTGAATGTGAAAAAAAAAACGCACTAATAAAGTGACTGGATTTTGTGTGCATGTGGATAAACGCACACACTGTTTGTACGTGTAGGTGCCATTTTTTGGTGCAGTGGAGGTTAATGGTAAAGTTTCGGTCCGCTGCACTAATACCCAACTAATACTAAGCACCTATTTCTTTATTCCTTCTCAGTCAATCAAGGACCATGGACACACACACACACACACACACACACACACACACACACACACACACACACACACACACACACACACACACACACACACACACACACACACACACATTTAACAACCCCCTCCCTCACCCTCTTTCTATCTCCTCTCACTCACTTTAATTGCCAGGAATGTCTTGTCTTTATGAAGCTCTCCCCAAGGTGGGTGCATGTGTCTACAAGTATGTGTATTATGTGTGTGTGAGTTGGCCAGAGGAAAAAAGAAGAAAATGACAGGAAACAGTTCTGACAATGACAGCAAGCTTGTTATTCTCAAAGTGAAAAACACACAGCACCATGAATAATACTACACACAGGCACAAGGATACACACACAAAGTTGTCTTCCTAAAACAAGATATTAGACTAAACACTAAGCGTTGGCAAAGACTGAGCAAAACAAGTGTAAAACACAGCTGCAAGCCCTCCTCTCTACTGCGTAAAGAAAAAACTATTCAAAACTCTGTTGAAACTTCACTAAACCCAACCGTAATGCAAATCAAACGTATCTAATCCAGGGTAAACCTGACACAACTCGACCATTTTGTAAGCCAGCCTAACTCATCCAAACCAAACTGACACAAAACCCGACCAGGCATTGCTCAAGTACATTACAGCCAAAAAGACTGGGTCCAAACAAATCTAATGCAAATGAATGTAATCCAAGTTAATCTACTCAGAATGAGCCCAGCCAGGCCACAACTCATTTCCAATGGTGTGTTTCAACATTGTCATCTGTAGTTCTAGAGCAGGGTAAAGACAGAATGAAGGCAGCAGTTCAAACACACAGATGTGTGACAAATTAAAGAGGCAAACCAACACATGGTGCCAACCTAAGGTGTTCAGTCCCACAAAGCCACCAGAACAGCTTTAAAGCTCCTTGGTGTCCCTGCCTACACATTGTGTGTCCTGAGAAGTAAGTATAAAAGTTGGTTAAAGTAAAACCAAGAAATATACACTGAATAAAATCAATGACATGATTTGATTAAAAAAAGAAAGCAAGATAAAATTAAAGCTGCAAGCAGCGATGAACGGGCCCTCGCAGTTGCAATTTGGAGTAGATGGCAAATTGCATGCAGAAGTTATAATGAGTTGATGGTTTTATGGTGAAGCATCAAAATGGACTGCGACACCAGGTGTGACGTAGGTGAAAGCTTTTGATAATTTTTGTCCTCAGATGCTACTTGCAAAGTTTGTTGCAAATTGGTCAAATGGCCTAGGAGGAGTTCAAAAAAGTAAGTTTATCATTTTTTCACAGAGCCTTAGTGGCTCATGGGGAAGTAGTCACCTGTGTTTCATGTCATTCGGACAGACCAATGTGGAGATATGTGACACAGCAAAATGGACAGGAAGTTGTTATTTAATATTGTTTGGAATATCAAAATTCTTTTAACAACTTTTTGTCAGGAAAGTCCACAGATGCTGTGTACAAAGTTTTGTGGAAATCGGTGAAATCGTCTGGGAGGAGTTCAAAAAAGTAGGTTTGCGACATTTCGCGAATTTGCAGAAAAAATTGTTAGGCGGAAATGGGCGTGGCCTATTTCACGAGATTCAGCACAATTCAGTGAACGCGTGGATGTAAGGTTTTTGAATGTGCAACAAAGTATATGTAAGTTATAAACCAAAACGCTTATGAGATTATGAAATTTTTGGGCAGGTGTGGCGTATATTTCAAGTTTGGTGAGATTTGGGGTATGTTCAGGCAGTGAAAAATGCGATCATTTGGGACAAAAAAATCGTCATTCGGAAAAGAACAACAGGGACCTTGCAGTTCGAGACCTGCTCGGGCCCTAATGAGTCAAACCCTGACAATTACATTGTATAGCCTTAAATAATTAATGAGTGGGAGGCAATGGTGTTTGGAAAATAAGTAATAAGCACATTAATAGTTTACTCAGCAACACTGACACATATCAGCAGAATTCTAGAAGGTACCTGTCAGGTAAGAACTGTCTTTCGGCATACAAACATGGGATTTTAAGCCAACTATCCAACATCTTTACCATTAATCTAATCCCCCCATCTGACCTGATATTGTCAACAATGAGCCTCTGCACCACCAGAGGCTTCTTCTTCTGATTGCCCACAGTCAATTCCATGAGGCAGGACTAGTAGAATCTTCATTGCATCCCACATGCTAGGAAAGGATGTTTTTTTGTCCCCAGTGTCTCATACAGTAGATTCACTGCATGTAAATCTGGCTACTGCCGGGCTTTTGGGAAACATACCTCGAAAAAGCTGCCTTGTGTCTTCACACCAATTGTAGGCACAGTGCGAATGAGCACACACAGTATCTCTGCAGTTACAGTAAGGCCTTAATGTTTGGACAGATCCGAAATGGACATTTGCTTGAAAGAGAGGCACAGCGGTGGGTCTCTTTATATCACCCGTTGCTTCCTTTAGCATGGCTATAGCTCATCATCCATGTTTAAAATGTCAATTGTTTTTCTGTCCTGTCTCCTGTTCATTTTTGAGGCAAGCCATATACTTGTTCATGTGAAGCCAAACATAATTAAATCTGCACTTTCCTGGCATGGTGCTAATTCAGATTACTCTAGAATACAAGCTGCAACTCAACCAATGTAGAATGAACATTACCTCATGCAGAGAACATATGCAATGTAACAGGAGTGAAATGATTAAAAACGGTGCATCCAAACACGACTCTACAAATCCTGTTTTCTCTCTTTCTCCTCTCGACAGCATCCTGTTAATAAGAATTTCTTGTCAACTTCTGACTATGCGACAAAAAGAACATCCTGCCTGTGTCAGGCTGCGTACTTTTGTCTGAGTCAGTGGTGAATAAAGATACCATCCTCAGCCTTTACCTGGAGTGTTGAGCAGTCTGGACATGCGACAGCTGTAGGCGATTTGCTGCTCACATTTTTCTGCACTGGTGGTGATGGCTGTCACCTGGAAACACAAGCAGGGATATGTGTTTTCACTTTATCATATTCCGCCAGACAGGTTCATTCCATGCAAAGTGTGTGGTAATCTTTTAATTTAGCTGATTTAGAGGAGCTGAAAATGGAACAAGTGATCCATACAAATTATGATGGAACATAATTACAGGAAGGATGTGCCAGTCAGACCCTGTCGTCTCTTGGAAAACAGTAGTCTTATGCACACTGAAGGTAAATCTGCTGTCACTACTCATTGGAGTGTGGAAACCAGTAAAGTTCACACACACATCTGCTTCTGACTGAGAGTGGTTAATACAATAGATAACCACTCATCAGAAGATATGTAGCAACATCACAGCAAACAAATGGTAAAGACATGGTAAAACACGTGAATAGTAGATGGCTGTAGCCAACGATCATAACAAAAGTCCTTATTGGTTTGTAGCATGAATGTTCCCATACTAACAGACT